>JACVEC010000325.1:95000-253737 GCA_025215565.1 Flaveria ramosissima | reverse complement strand
TTCGGATTTTTGATTGTATAGCATGCAAGAAAGGCAAACAGACGAAGAAGTCTCATAAGGAAAAGAAAGTTCATTCTATCGAACTTCCTCTTGAACTTCTTCACATGGATCTGTTTGGTCCAGTCAGTACAAAGAGCATTGCAGGTGATTTGTACTGTTTTGTGGTTACTGATGACTACTCAAGATTCTCTTGGGTAATGTTTCTGAAGTCCAAATCAGAAACATTTGAGTCATTCAAGGAGTTAGTAACCACACTGGAATCTCTCTACAAGCTGAAGGTGAGACAGATACGCTCAGACAATGGGACTGAATTCAAGAATCAGTGGATGGAGGATTACTGCAAGGAAAAGGAATTGTGCACCAATTCACTTCTGCCTACACGCCTCAGATGAATGGTGTTGCTGAGAGAAAGATAGAAGCTTGATAGAGACAGCACGGACAATGCTGGCAGACTCGAAACTGCCTATCCAATTCTGGAATGAGGCAGTGGCTAATGCATGTTATACATTGAATCGAGTTCTGGTAGTCAAGCGCCACGGAAAGACATGTTACGAGCTACTACAACGACGTAAACCGAATCTGGAGTATCTCGAACCATTTGGCGCGCCGTGCACACTTCTGAAGAAGACTCAAGAAGGTAAATTCAGCGAGAAGGCTGATGAAGGGATCTTCCTAGGATACAACATACCAAACAAGAGAGTTTACAACAACTCAACGGGTTTAGTAGAAGTGTGGTGTAATGTTGATGTTCAGAGATATACCACACCACCTACTGGCAAAGGGCCCGCTTACTTTTTCGACTATGATGGATTCTTCAAGTCCTTCAACATCTCTATCTCTCCTTCTGATGACGAGTTAGCTACACGGATGATGTATGATATTTTGAATACACCATCTCTTGATTCAACATCATCGAGCTCACAGAGAGAATCATCTCATCACTCAGGGGGAGTAGTCGACGAAAGTGACTCTTCCTCAGAAGATGAAGATGAAGAGGATGACCAGAACAGTCAGGAGGAACAGGTTCCAATTCCTGCAAGTCCACAAGCATCTAACAGTGATGCACCTTCGACTTCGGAACCTCAAACTCCTTCTACCTCAGATGCAGAACCAAATGTTCATAATCTTGGTTCTGAGGTAGCTGTTCCTACTACTCCAGGATCACGTCTAAATGTCTATCATCCCCTAGACAATGTCATTGGGGATGTCAGATCAGGAGTACAAACCCGAAATCAGCTGTACTCGGCTGATTATGCATCTGTTATGGAAAAGGGATACATTCATGATGGTGCTTATCGGTGTTTTGTCTCACAGTTTGAGCTAAAATACGTCAGTGAAGCACTAAACGATGAGGCGTGGGTGAGTGCCATGCAAGAAGAACTTCTTCAGTTCAAGAAGCTAGGTGTATGGACTCTGGTAGATAGACCTAAAGGTGCTAAGGTCATTGGCACCAAATGGGTCTTGAAATGCAAGAAGGATGACCAAGGGGTCATTATCAGGAACAAGGCTCGACTGGTGGTTTAGGGATTTTGGCCAAGTCGAGGGGATTGATTACAATGAAGTGTTTGCACCGTGGCAAGGATGAAAGCCATCCGTATCTTCCTTGCCTATGCATCGTATATGAAGATTAAAGTCTATCAATTAGATGTGAAGAGTGCATTCCTTCACGGGGAAATTCGAGAGACAGTGTATGTCAGTCAACCCGAGGGATTTGAAGATCCTTATCATCGGGACAGAGTTTACAAACTCGACAAGGCCTTATACGGGCTTCATCAAGCTCCAAGGGCCTGGTATGAGAAACTCTCGACTCATCTTGTGAAACACGGCTTTCCCGGGGGAGTCATTGACTGCACGCTGTTCATCAAAGAAAAAGATGGAGACTTACTACTAGTACAGATCTATGTCGATGACATAATCTTCGGTTCAAAGAACGAAGAATTATGCAAAGAATTTGAAGCAGTAATGAAGGCAGAATTTGAGATGAGTGCTATGGGGGAGATGAAATTCTTTCTCGGGTTACAGGTGGATCAGACACCAAAAGGGATCTTTCTACATCAGACCAAGTATGTGGGAGACATTCTCAGTCAGTTTTGACATGGAGAATGCTTCTGCAACTGGGACTCCACTTGCTACAAATCATGATATAGCACCTGACGAAAATGGAGATCTGGTAGATGCCACAATGTACCGAGGAATGATTGGATCTCTCATGTACCTCACTGCCTCAAGACCTGATATCATGTATGCTACATGTCTATGTTCTAGATATCAGGCTAAGCCTAAGGTTAACCATCTGATTGGGTCAAGAGGATATTTCGTTATCTGAAGGGTACACCCACACTTGGGTTGTGGTATCCTCATGATGATGACTTTGAGCTCACAGCGTATAGTGACTCGGATTACGGGGGCTGCAAGATGAACTACAAGTCTACATCAGCAGGGTTTTAATTCTTTGGGAGGAGATTAGTGACCTGGCAGTGTAAGAAGCAGACCTCGGTTGCATTGTCAACCTGTGAAGCCGAATACGTTGCTGCTGCAAGTTGCTGTTCACAAATCATTTGGATTCAACAGCAAATGCGGGACTACGGTTTAAATTTCTCTTCTACTCCTATCTTGTTGATAACTCTGCAACAATTGCAGTAAACTAAAAAATCCAGTACAACATCCAAAGACCAAACACATCGGTATTAAATACCATTTTATAAGGGACTGTTTTGAAAGAACTTAATCGATGTGGTAAAAATTAATACTGATTTCAACGCGCATGTTGGTCCATGTGATCGATGAACAGTACAATTGATAGGAGAATTTGATCAATATCAGATACACAAACCAAATAACAAACAATTGAGAGGGTGAATATGATGAATCAAGACATAATTGATATTCAAATGAACAAACTCACTCAATAACAATAAGCACAATTGTATTTCAATGAGTAACTGCTTGTGAAATGATAGTTGTTGCAACAGAATTCCACGGTTAGGGTTTTGCAAAACTTATCATGCAAAATGAAATGACAATAGTATATATAGCAGTCATAGTTTCGCTGACAGTTTCGCTACCAGCGAAACTGTCATGCCGAAAACTATAGTTTCGCCCGGCAGAACACAAGTTCGCCGGGTGAACCAAAAACAGCAAACTGTGAGCGAAACTATAGATTCGCTCATAGTTTCGCTGGACTGCCAAAACTGCTAATAACTAACAAACATACAAAATGAAACTAACACAAGTCCTATTACAATGTAAAGTAAACATCTATACTAAAGTGAGTCCAACCTAACATGATCTTCAATACTCCCCCTAGGTTGGACCTCACTATCTCACTGCTCTTGGTTGACTCTTCAGCTCCCGTTTCCTCAGCTGCTGTTGGTCTATCTTCATCCCCTCCTGCAGCAATGTCTTTAGATGCTTCAGCCACTGATTCTCAAGATAGTTCCTGCATCATCAGCTTCACGAATGACCACTAGCTCTAGCAAACTGCCTGGTATGTCTGAACATCATAGCAAAGTCATCTTGTGCTCTCACCTTTTCAGTCAAACTCTTTACCTCTGCCCGTACTCCCCTTATTTTGTTCGCCACATTCATAAAAAGCTTGCCTCCTTTCTTGTTTCCTCACCTGCCCGGCCTTTATATGATTTTCACAGAGAATCAAGAGATCTCATTCACAGAAGCTGAATAACTCCATTGGGTCAAACACCCTAAACTCTTTTCCTTGTTTGGCTCTAATCACAGCCTCACCAGTGTTATTATCATAGAACCACTTCTCAAAGTCCTGTAAACGAGGAGGGAGGATCAGCCAGTTTACTCTGTTACAGTCTTAGGTGGTTTGACTCTCAAAAAAATCTCCCTTTCCCGTCTCCCAGTCTTTATCTTCTTCGATCTCTTTCGTTCAGCCTTCATAAATCCAAATGACTCAAAATTATCATTAAGGCCATTTTTTATCTTCTCAAGAAATACTGCCCTTTCACTTAAATGAGCATTAATCAAAGGCAAGGTAGCCAACCGTCTCAGATCCAATTAGGCAAGGTCTTAAACGCCTTCCTCTTGAGCATGTAACGGATATTACCTCCTCTTCTTTTAATCAAAAACATTTTTAAGAAAGGATTATAACACCAACTGATTATATTTGTGCCCTTTTCTGCTCCTGGTGGTCTTGTCTATTCTTGGATCTCCTCTCCTGACCTTGAGCAGAGGCCGATGCAGCTGCATCTCCTCCTTCTCTGCATCATCATCTTCATCCTTCTCCTCTGTCCTTTCTTCTTCAGTCCCCTCATCCTCCTCAGTCTCATGTTCATCATCCTCATCGTCTTCCTCATCATCATCATCACCATCATCTCCGTCTCCCTCCTTAATCTTCAGTGGCTCAGCCTTAGAACCCTTTAGCTTTAGCATGATAGTCTTTTTAGCCTCCTCCAACTCCTCTATCTTCTTGGTAGATGTGACACTTTGCTCCTGGAGTTGGGCTATCTCATGGCTCTGAGCAGCCATTTGTTGGCCTGCTCCTCAATCACTCGAGCCTGCTCTGAGATCTGCTGAGACTGTGCAGCAGTAAGGTCAGCCAGGGGCGGATCCTGAGCCGACTCTTTCTCCTCATCAGCAGCTAATAAGCGCATCACCATCCTGTTGAGCGCAGAAAGCTGTTCCTCTACCCCAATTGGAGGTAGAGGTGATCCATATGTATGAGAGGGATGGGCTGAGGGTCCTGCTTGGTGGGTAGTGGTGGTGGTGGTGGCTGTAGTGAAGATGGGCTGGGTTGGTGAGATGGTGGAGGTGATGTGGGAGTGAAATATATGGTGGTCGATGGCATCTGTACAGTGATGGGAGGTGTGGAGGTAGTAGTGGTAGCTGTGGTGGCTGTGGTGGTGGATGGTGTGGCTGTGGAAGTGGTAGTGGTGGTGGTAGCGGTAGTGGTTGTGGTGGTAACGAAGGTCAATCGTCTCTTCTTTTTCTTTTGCCCGTGGGGCTGAGCCATCCTTTTTCCTCCTCGTTCCCGTCGAGTGGATGCTCCCCCTACAACACGGCTGGCTGACTTCGGTGCATAACTAGGATCAGCAGCTGTCTCTCCTGAATCTCTTGGGAGTTTCACCAACCGCCCTTAGCCCATACTCTGTGGGAACAACCTTGCTTCCCACAGTTCTTGTTCAAGGGCTCCTCGTCCGACTCCTCTTCCTCCTCCCAGGAACAAGTCCTGATGGAAACCAGCAGACTCGGCTATGTCACCAACTGGGGCAGACACTGGAGGTATAACATCGGAAGTTGTGCCTCTCGGTGGAGTAGCATATCATCCCCAGCGTCCCCACTGTTGTCATCATCGGAATCATGCTCTAGGAGCAATAGCCTCTCGTCGTCTGAATCACTATAATCATGACGCCCCTTTCTTCTCCCCTGGCGCCACATATCTCTCATTGGCCAAATGGCCGATCACCTCTTCACCTGGGGCTTTACCCTGCTTGCCCCTATACACTCTCATATGACCCAAGGTCGTGTCATCCATAATCTCAAGTGCCACAGCATCATGGCTCTCCTTGGGAATAACGGCAGCTTCTCGTGAAGATCAGCTGCAGAAACCTAGGGTACATACAAAAACCCTCCTTCCCCTTAGCCTCCAGATTCTCCACCAAATATGAAAAGATCATGCTCGAAAGCTGAAAGGGTGGTTCAGCACCAGTGCCACGTAGGCATTCTGAATCTGGTCTGATAGTCATCGAACCCACACTCCTTGAAGCAATACACTTCAGGATCACATGCGCCAAGTACTTATACTGGGGGCATAGGTTGCTCTTGTTGAGCACACCTGAGTTTATGTCCCTAGCGTACTTAATCCTGAGAAAGCAGCCTCTAACAGTAAGTGGATGTAATCTGGTGGGGTGATCAGTATCGTCCCCAAACTCAAGAACTCTCTGGATATCAGCAGCTGTAACCTCAATATCATTACCATGAATGGAGCTCCGTATACTGTAAGGCTCACGAGAACGATCAACGGAGGCATTCTCCCTGAATGCCTGGTGTAATGACCTGTACGGCGTGCACGGTGTGGAAATGGCCTTATGTATCCGAGAGCGTCTAAGGAACGCAATAATCTCTATAAACTCGGCCCCGTTCCAAGTAGTATGATCCAAAATGAGCACATATGTTGTGCTTTGGATTAATGGACCATCTATCAGCCATTTGCTTGAAACACAAGACACAGAACCATTAGTAAATAATATATCAAAGTTCAGTTCTAAGTGTATAGTTTAAATTCATTCTGATTCATTCGTGCGAATGAATCATGCGACTGAAGTCAGTCGGTTGTCCTTTCATGCGAATGAGCTCATTTGGGTGAATGAGACATGCGACTGAGTTCAATCTGCTGACTGAGTCTGCGATTGGTTCAGTCGGCCGACTGAGCTCATTCGCATGGTTCATTCGGCCGATTGACCCAATCGCGAGATTCAATCGTGTGATTGGAGTTCAACCGGACGACCAGTCTCCTGTCCCACTGCTCAGTCGCCTAAAATAATTTAACATTGGTTACTGGTTCGATAGACTCGCCATCTCGTCACTAATAACCTCTTAAAATTATTTTAACATTTTGCTAATTTAGGTTGGTTATTAGGTCATGTACAGTCCGTTTCGTTTTTCACTCGAACATCATAAAATTAGGGTTCCATTCTTCATATTTTGGTGAGATTTCCCTGCAATCTACCTGTATAAACGTCGACGAATGTCAGAAGATCAATAACTATGTGAAAACAAGGTCTAGAGAAATTTTGGCAGAGTAACGGTACGAAGAGCGATTTAGGAGCGATTGAGGGTGATGAGTGAAATGCGATCGACCGTGGCCCTTTTAAATACTGAAGCTGAGTTCAATCGGCCGACTGGCCTCATTCGCTCAGTTCATTCGGGGACTGAGGCTCAATCGTGCGATTGGCCCAGTCAGTCGCATTCAGTTGGCCGACTGAGGTTCAGTCGGTTGACTGACTCATTCGTGCTCTTTCATTCGCACCTTCAGTTAACCGACTGAGTCTTAGTCGATTGACTGACTCATTCGCACCCTTCCATTCGGTCGAATGGATCAGTCTGATAAGCCATTCGAGTGAATGGCTCAATCTCATTCGAGTCGTGCGAATGGGACCCATTCGCATGGTTGGTCCATACTTATGGTCCAATCGTGCGAATGGGTTAGGCTTTGAATTTTTCTTTTTCTGCCATTTGTGAGCATTTTACATTTAAAACCCTTTTAACTATTTAAATTAACATTTTGAGCATGTGATCATCTCAGACATGATCATTTTATCTTGAAAACCTTTTGATCACCTCAGACGTGATCCTTTTACATAATTTAGTCACCTCAGACGTGTCTCTTTTAAACACTTTGTCACCTCAGACGTGACTCTTTTAAACTTTGAAAAACACATGTGGTCATCTCAGACATGACCGTTTTAGTTGAGTTGATCCCTTACTGATTTTCATGATGTAGTCCGACAAACAATCAAACTAAGATGACTAAATAAATTAGAAAAACTAAACTAAAGTACAAAAATTAAACTTGTTTTTTGGCTTTTTGTGAGAGATAAATCCTAAGATAGAAATCTACTGGATTTGATTCCAGAATAGGCAGCTTCAACTTAGATTGACCACACCTGGACCAATTCAATTTTGAAATCATACAGGCAAGTCAAATCATTTAGGACTTATCATCAAAACCTTTTGATGCTCAATTCTTGGTTTTCATCCAGAGTTGTTAGCAAATTTAGGAAATCACACTGGAACTATTAGATTCCCACATTGATTAGAACTTTCAAGAATTGCAGCCACAATGATTGTCAATATGTTTGTCCTGTAAATCCATACATAGACTTTTGACACAAACTGGTGATAGTGTTAGGTTTAATTATTTCAACTAACATTTGTGGATCCCACACTTATATGGTAATCAACATTCCCCAGGAGCTTTTGAGCGGTCTACGGGTATTTTTACAAGAAGAGACTATTCTTAGAGCTTTCAAAGAGATGCCAATCCTCAGGTCAGTGCCATCGCACAGCAGAGAGGCGGCAAACACAATGAATTCTAGAATATCTAGGTTATGCTTATCCTCAGGTCAGTGCCATCGCACAGCAGAGAGGCACACAACCTATCTCCTTGTTAGAGCAGCTTAATTTTATTTTGCACATAATGCACCAACAACATAAATTATTAGCTTGATAGCATTTGTCTTTCATTTTTTTCGTGCTTTGCTCTATTTATGGTCATCCGCACACATTCGTGGCATTTACATGCTCAATACCCCTTATTGGAATATTGTTGATTGTGTTAACCAGTGATAAGATGGAAGCCCACAGTCAGTTGAACAACTTAGTTTGATCTAGAGATCACCAGTCAGGTCTAATCATCTATTGTGTTGAATCTACCGACATATCATTTATGGTCTAGCAACCTCTAGGTCTACTCTCTTTGTGTTACCTTAGTAGTTACCAGTTTTTCTATCATCTTCCCTTTTATATTGCTTAGACTACACAGACTTATACTTTGAATTTTTGCATCTTTTCTAAATTAAATTTAAAGTCTCTCTTGATTTGTTCATGTGTACTATCATTTTCCAAAGGGTTTGAATCGGTATCACAGATACGATCTACCTTATATCAGCTTTCCACTCCTTCTCCCACGTTTTTTTAATGTTACTGGCTGACTTATTCTCCCCCTAAAATACTAAAATCATAACTGGTTTAATTATTTTAGGATTTTAATAAACAGCTAGATAACATGAGTTTAATATAAACAGACTAAACTAAATAAAGAAAATAAAATAAAATAAAAGGAAAATTAACTAACTTACATCAGACTACACATGATCATCATCAGGAATAACATCACTTTTTTTTAACGCCGTTGACCTCTAGCAAATATTGAAAACGTGGTTTTTCAAAGGCTTTAGTATAGAGGTCAGCGCGTTGAAAATTAGTATTAATTTTTACCACATCAATTAAGTTCTTTTCAAAACAGTCTCTTATGAAATGGTATTTAATACCGATATGTTTGGTCTTTGGATGTTGGACCGGATTTTTAGTTACTGCATTTGCAGCAGAGTTATCAACAAAAATAGGAGAAAAAAACTTTAAACCATAATCCCGCATTTGCTGTTGAATCCAGATGTTTTGTGAACAGCAACTTGCAGTAGCAACGTATTAGGCTTCACTGGTTGACAATGCAACCGATGTCTGCTTCTTACACTGCCAGGTAACTAATCTCCTCCCAAAGAATTGACACCCTGCTGATGTAGACTTGTAGTTCATCTTGCATCCCCCGTAATCCGAGTCACTATACGCTGTGAGCTCAATATCATCATCATGAGGATACCACAACCCAAGTATGGGTGTACCCTTCAGATAACAAAATATCCTCTTGACCCCGATCAGATGGTTCACCTTAGGCTTAGCCTGATATCTAGAACATAAACATGTAGCATACATGATATCAGGTCTTGAGGCAGTGAGGTACATGAGGGATCCAATCATTCCTCGGTACATTGTGGCGTCCACTAGATCCCCATTTTCATCAGGTGCTATATCATGATTCGTAGCAAGTGGAGTCCCAGCAGCAGAAGCATTCTCCATGTCAAAACGACTGAGAATGTCTCCTACATACTTGGTCTGATGTAGAAAGATCCCATTTGGTGTCTGATCCACCTGTAACCCGAGAAAGAACTTCATCTCCCCCATAGCACTCATCTCAAACTCTTTCTTCTAACTGCTTCAAACTCTTTGCATAACTCTTCGTTCTTTGAACCGAATATTATGTCATCGACATAGATCTGTACGAGCAGTAGGTCTCCATCTTTTTCTTTGATGAACAGCGTGCAGTCAATGACTCCCCTGCGAAAGCCGTGTTTCACAAGATGAGTCGAGAGTTTCTCATACCAGGCTCTTGGAGCTTGATGAAGCCCGTATAAATCCTTGTCGAGTTTGTAAACTCTATCCCGATGATAAGGATCTTCAAATCCCTCGGGTTGACTGACATAGACTGTTTCTCTGATTTCCCCATGAAGGAATGCACTCTTCACATCTAATTGGTAGACTTTAATCTTCATGTACGATGCATAGGCAAGGAAGATACGAATGGCTTCCATCCTTGCCACGGGTGCAAACACTTCATTGTAGTCAATTCCCTCGACTTGGCGAAATCCTTGAACCACCAGTCGAGCCTGTTCCTGATAATGACCCCTTGGTCATCTTTCTTGCATTTCAAGACCCATTTGGTGCCAATGACCTTAGCACCTTTAGGTCTATCAACCAGAGTCCATACACCTAACTTCTTGAACTGAAGAAGTTCCTCTTGCATGGCACTCACCCACGCCTCATCATTTAGTGCATCACTGACATATTTTGGCTCAAACTACGAGACAAAACACCGATAAGCACCATCATGAATGTATCCCTTCTCCATAACCGAGGCGTAATCAGCTGAGTATAGCTGATTTCGGGTTTGTACTCCTGATCTGACATCCCCAATGACATTGTCTAGGGGATGATAGACGTTTAGTCATGATCCTGGAGTAGTAGGAACAGCTACCTCAGAGCCAAGATTATGAACATTTGGTTCTGCATCTGAGGTAGTTGGAGTTTGAGGTTCCGAAGTCGAAGGTGCATCACTGGTAGATGCTTGTGGACTTTTAGGTACAGGAACCTGTTCCTCCTGACTGTTCTGGTCATCTTCTTCAGCTTCATCTTCAGAGGAGGAGTCACTGTCGTCGACTACTCACCCTGACTGAGTAGGTGATTCTCCCTGTGAGCTAGATGATGTTGAATCATGAGATGGTGTATTCAGGATATCATACATCATCCGAGTAGCTAACTCATCATCCGAAGGAGAGATAGGGATGTTGAAGGACTTGAAGAATCCATCATAGTCGAAAAAGTAGGCGGGTCCTTTGCCAGTAGGTGGTGTGGTATATCTCTGAACATCAACATTACACCACACTTCTACTAGACCTGTTGAGTTGTTGTAAACTCTCTTGTTCGGTATTGTATCCTAGGAAGATTCCTTCATCAGCCTTCTCGCTGAATTTACCTTCTTGCGTCTTCTTCAGAAGTGTGCACGGCGCGCCAAATGGTTCAAGATACTCCAAATTCGGTTTGCGTCTTTGTAGTAGCTCGTAACATGTCTTTCCGTGGCGCTTGACTATCAGAACTCGATTCAGTGTATAACATGCATTAGCTACTGCCTCATTCCAAATTGGATAGGCAGTTTCGAGTCAGCCAGCATTGTCTGTGCTGTCTCTATCAAGCTTCTGTTCTTTCTCTCAGCAACGCCATTCATCTGAGGCGTGTAGGCAGAAGTGAATTGATGCACAGTTCCCTTTTCCTTGCAGTAAGCCTCCATCCACTGGTTCTTGAATTCAGTCCCGTTGTCTGAGCGTACTTGTCTCACCTTCAGCTTGTAGAGAGATTCCATTGTGGTTACTAACTCTTGAATGACTCAAATGTTTCTGATTTAGACTTCAGAAACATTACCCAAGAGAACCTTGAGTAGTCATCAGTAACCACAAAACTGTACAAGTCGCCTGCAATGCTCTTTGTACTGACTGGACCAAACAGATCCATGTGAAGAAGTTCAAGAGGAAGTTCTATTGAATGAACTTTCTTTTCCTTATGAGACTTCTTCGTCTGTTTGCCTTTCTTGCAAGCTACACAAAAATCAGGAAGTTGGAAATTCTTGACGTTGACTCCTCTCACGAGATCCTTCTGGATCAAGTGATTCATCTTCTTTGATTAATGTATCCCATTCTCCTATGCCAGGAGATGGAGTCCTTCTCAGTGGCTTTTGAGAGAAAGCACTGAACCTCATGATCCATGTAGCAGCTGTTGACAGATCCAAAACATAAAGGTCTTTATATCTTGAAGCTGTCATCAGAACTTGGTCCTCCGGAATCATGTAGTCTTTCTTTAGCACGTAACACTTCTTATTGTCGAATATGACTTTAAATCCCTTATCACAGATTTGGGAAACAGAAAGTAAGTTGTTTTGAAGTTGTTGAACGTAGTTCACCTTATCAAACTTAACTTTCTGATTTCCCACTTCTCCCTGAGCTGTGATATAGCCTCCCTTGTTTCCAGCAAACGAAACATGCCCACCTTTTATTTGCTTGACGTTTGATAAAAGAGCCCTGTTTCCTGTCATGTGCCTGGATGCTCCGCTGTCTACAATCCACGTGTTGGTTTCAGCACTGTAGCGAACACCCTGCACATACATGAAAAAATTAGTTTAGGTTAGGAACCCAAGCCTTTACTGGCTTGGGTTTCCCAGAGACATCACACATCATGAATTCAACCCATTGACCCTTAGAGGGTGAGGGTAGCTCAGGTTTCTTCTTGTCATCATTATCAGACACAAAGGATGACTTCTATTTCCATAATCCACATTTGTGCAAAGCCTGTTTGTGATAAACAGTCGACTGGCTAATGGGTTGAACTTTAGGTTCACTAGTTCTTTTAGGTGGAGTTAAAGAACTCCTCTTAGAAGACCTAGGCTTTGAATCCTGAAGTTCAATCTTCTTCTTAGGTGTCTAATAGTAAGGACAATAGAAAGCAATGTGTTCACATTCTCCACAGTTGTAGCACGACCTGCTATCAACTTTATGAGTAAACTTTCTTTGTGGAGAAGTGTGTGACACTCTAGTAACATCACTTAGTTGTTTAGTCAAAAGGTCTATCTTTTCTTTGTAACTATGCTCATTTTGTTTTAATACTCTATTAGCCTCAGTGCACAGTTGCAAATCTTTTACTAAGTTATCATTATGATCTAATAACCTAGCAAATTTTTCATCTATGCTATCTCTAAAAGTATCACAATCAACAAGCATGATTATTAAACATTTGGTCAGTGGTACTTACCTGAGGAGGTTCAGAAGAGTTAGCCATCAACGCAGCATCAGATGTCTCTGGTTCTGGTGATTCTGTCTTTTCTGTCTTTGCTGTGGTAGTCTCCTCTTTAGGCTTGTAGCTGACCTCAGTTGCAGTTGTCTCTTCATTATTTGACATCGCTATCTCAACTACAATATCTCCTTCACTCGCGGAATCATCATCTAAATCTTCTACACTTGCAATGTTTGATTCCCCAGGAGAGACAAACCTAAAGCTCTAGTCCTGTCCTTCATCATCATGAGTAGTCAAGGCTATTGGATCCTTGCTTGATGAAGTAGAACTAGTAGCTTGCTTGTCTTGACGAGTGAAGGATGAAAATGGATTCCCGTTACCCGTCTTCTTTGGCTTAACACATTCTCTCTTGAAGTGCCCCTTCTCTCCACAGTTAAAGCAGGTCACTTTACTCTTGTCAAAGACAAATGTGGTATCCTTAGTAGCTACCAAGTTCTGTCCGGTCTTTTTAACAAACTTCTTCGCTCTCCGGACAGCACTAGCTAAGGCCCACATAATGTCCATCCTCTCCAGCTCCATCTCGTCCACCTGCTCGTAGTCCTCGTCTGCCAGATGGCAGTTTCCAATCTTCCCAGCAACAAGTCCATCATAAGAATGAACCACTGCAGCCAAAAGATCCATGTGTTCTCGAGCTACTTCCACAGTCACATTACCGAGGTTCTCGGTCTTCAGTCTAGTAGCATTCGCTTCAGATCCAATATAGTGGGTACAAGAAGACCCCGACGTGTCTGATCCTGAAGGAGAAGCATGTGAAGGACCCAATGAGCTAGACACAAATGCAGTCTGGAGAGGTGCTCCAGATGTCTTAGCTTGAGGCGTGGCATTGTACAAAGCTGGATTCTCAGTGTACGAAGACTTCTGAGCTCTGTACTTCATCCTAAGTGCTTCTTCTCGCAACTTTAGAATGAAGTCATTGATATCCAGCTTTGCCAGCATTTCATTCTGTCTCAGGTTAGACACGAATGAAGCCCACTTTTCCGGCAATCCGTCTGCAAAGTTAGTAACTTTTTCTTCCATGGTAGTAGCAACCCCATGTGTATGCAGTTCACTCATTAGATGGTAGAATCTATCTATGACATCGTCCAAACTCTCATTTCCCATCGATGAGAAGTTATCAAATTCCTTCTTTAACTCCTTAGCCTTGATTTCCTTCAGCGAAGCATTCCCGTCGTACCTCTTTTCCAGCTCATCCCATAGTTTCTTGGCCTGTTTATTCTCTGAGTACTGGTGGAATTGTCTTTAGGGATAGACTGTGTAATTTATGCATAAACTCTCTTCTCTGCATTATACTTAACTTTCTGCACGTCTGTCATCCCTCCTAAAGTAAGCTTTACTCCATCTGCTCCCACCGGCATACTATACCCAATCTCGATAGCTTCCCACAGATTTGGATCCACTCCATTAAGGTAGATCTCAAAACGTGTTTCCAGTGGGGAAACTCATCTAACGTTAAGAGCTTTGGTGGTTTATTATAATTACCCACCTCACTCTCAAGTAACAGCAGGTTCTGGATCCTAGAGTCCTTCCCAGCAGTAAAGGCTGACATTTGATCTTCATGTTGTTGGACCAAAAGAACCAATGAGCCTGATCAGAAAAACCTCTAAGTCCCACAGACATTACAACTGCTGAAGAAGATCACAACAGCTGAAGAGATCAGCTGATTACAAAGGTCTGAAGACAAAGTCTGAAAGTAAAGAACTGAAGAACAAAGTCTGAAGATGAAGTGCTGAAGACAAACACTGAAGACCAGAGTGATCAGCAGTTGGCACAACAGCTGAAGTTGTTAACTTCAGTTGTTGTGATGGTTTTACTTTTCAGTACTTGTAATTTTACATTTCAGTAGTTTATTGTTTCAGTAGTTTTAAGTCAGTAGTTTCATGTATTTGTACTTAGCATTCTCTGAGATGTGATCAGTTGTTGAGAACATCTCAGTAGTTTGCATATTTCAGTTGTTTTGTAAATTCTGTTAGATGTCACTATCAAGTGACATCAGCAGACGTCACATTCCTCTATATAAGGGATGTTGACCTAGCTGTATTGAAGTGAAGCATTACGCGTGAATGAAAACATTCCTTTAACAGAAATTCTCTCTATAATTGTGATTGAGTTTTGCATATTCATTACTTACTTGCTTGAATTCGATCATAATTTCTGATATTCCGCTGCATAATTCAAATCTAATTGATCCGATCCTATCAAATGGTATCAGAGCAGGTTAATCATTGATCGATCTAACAATTGATCATTGAAACTGCTCTTTTGATAGCGAAGGTTGATCGAATTAGCATTTTTGCAAGAATTGATTATAGAGATTGTTTTTCTGTTGCTTCCGGTTAACTAATTGAGATTTAATTGTGTTTTCTAATTGTGTTGTTGAGTTTTCAAACTAGACCAATTTTAATCTCATTGAATTCGATTGAATTAGTGAAAATGACTACTTCAATGAATGATCCTCACAATACTGGCTCCTCAACTAAGCCTCCAATGCTTGTTAGGAGTGAGTATAACATATGGCAACGCCGAATGCTCCATCACCTATCTGTTAACAGTTCAGGTTATTGGAAGTCTGTGGTTCATGGACCATACAAGCCTATGGTGAGTAATCCTGAAACCAATGAGATGGTTCCTAAAAAGAAGGAACAATATTTTGATGAGGATTTAAAACTGTTTGAGATTGATGCTAAAGCCCATGGAATTCTGGCCATGGCACTGCCTAATGAAATCTATTCTGGGCTCATGCATCATGAAACTGCTTATGATCTCTGGGTTGCTCTGAAGGAACAATTTGGAGGAACTGATGAGGTCTTAGCAAACAACAGAGAAATCCTTGCCCAGCAATATGAGACATTCTCTCATAGGAAGGGTGAGACACTGACTCAACAGTTTGAGCGGTTTTCATGTTTAATTTCTGAGCTTAAAATGGTTCAACATGAATACACAAACAGCCAGATGAATAACAGATTCCTCAGATCCCTGCCTGAGAGATGGGACACTTACACCATTGTCCTACGCTCTAGTGCAAATCTGGATACTCTATCTCTCACCCAACTTCATGGGAAACTCTTAACATTTGAGAGAGAGATAGAACAGAAAAGGAAACTATCTTCATCTGGAAAGCTCACTGATGACTTTGTACCAGGTAATACTGCTCTGTTAGTCATGAGTCTGAATATGCTTCATCTGAAAGTTCATATGTGAGCATATTGATTTCTCTTCAAACAGTGGAAATCATGCTTTTGTTGGAGTTGAGGGAAACTCAGGTTTTAATGTTGATAATTTGTGTTTATGATGGATGATTTGAAAGGAATTGCTGATGATGATCTGGAAGAGATGGATATTCTGAGCCAAATGGCATTGATTATTAGATCTCAAAAGTTTTATAAAGAACAGGTAGGAAATTTCCTGGTCTCTCTGGCAAAACCAAGGTTGGTTTTGACAAGAGTAAGTTGAGATGTCACAAGTGCCACAGACTTGGACATTTTGCTAGAGAGTGTAGATCATCTGGATCTAACTCATCTGCACCCTTTGTGACTTTTCCAAGCAATAATCCACAATCCAAAGGGCAACATCCTACCAGTTCTGATCATCATTCACAACATCAATCATCTCCTGCATACTTTGTCCCTCAAAGCCCCATGCCATATCCTTATCCATGCTTTTACATGCCTCAGTCTGGTCAAGTTTCTGTACCCATGGCTCAACAACCACATGCTCTACCTGATCCTCAGCCATCTCAAACAAATCAGCAATCTCAACCTCAATCTCATCAGAGCTTTTTCACCCCTGAGGTTGTTGACTGGAGCAGCCTACCAGATGATGTCTCTGGTTATTCTGAGCAATTTGCTGGTGCTGGTCAACATGGTGGTGAAAACCCTTTTGGAAACCTTGCTTTAATGGCCCTGGAATCTACTGATGACAATCCTTCATCATCACAGGTACCACAGGTATCTTCTGAGGCTAAGGCCAAGTTATGTTCTGAATCATGCATAGCTGCTTTTGTTTCTATTAGAGAAGCAAATGTAGCTTTAATTAATCAAAATCTTGACCTAGAAAAAGCAATTTCCAAAAGAAAAGCTGAGTTTGAGTCTGTTTTAAAAGAGAAGGATGAGGAGATTTATAAACTTAAGTGTCAAATTACTGATGAAAAAGCTAAGGTAGAGGTCATTCTAGAAAATCACAAAATCTCAAAGAAACACTTGCAGCTACCCAAGTTGATTGTGAACGATGGGTAACATCTTGCAAGGGATTTGAAATGCTTCTCAGTAAGCAAACTGCTTCCAATATGAAGTTTGGGATTGGGTATAATCATACCATACCTCCCACAGATTTTACTCCCAAGTTAGAAGTACAATCTGAGGTTGAGAGTCATTCCCAAACCACATCATCAGGTGTTTCATCCTTAACTGATAATTCAAAATCTGAGGATGAAGATAGTGTGAGTATCTCAGTTAATC
This sequence comes from Flaveria ramosissima, assembly GCA_025215565.1. Lineage (NCBI taxonomy): Eukaryota > Viridiplantae > Streptophyta > Magnoliopsida > Asterales > Asteraceae > Flaveria > Flaveria ramosissima. The sequence continues at coordinate 236,365 of JACVEC010000325.1, read as the reverse complement.
AATAACTGATGATCCCACTACTTCGAAACACTTGATCAAGAAGAGGCTGAGAAATTCAGGTGTTGTTCCACAAGGTACTCAAAGTACTGAAGGGCAAAACACAACACCTGAAGAGCATTTTAAATCAGAGGAAAACAAGCATTCCTTGACAACTGCTGAAGAATCTATCAGGATTCTAAAAAGTACTGATAGAAAATCACTGAAGAAGAAATCTTCAGTTGTTGAAAATCCTTCAGTACTTCCCAAAAGTACTGAAAGGAAGAAAGTACTGAAGAACAAATCTTCAGTAGTTTCATCAACTTCAGCAGTTGATCAAGAAAAGATGAAAAGAAAGCCATGTGAAATATGTGGTTTGTTCAATCATCTGACTGATGAATGCTGGTATAACAAGGGTTTAAAATTCAATAAAGAGAAAATCATTAAGAAGGAAATGCATAAAATGAAAAATGAATTTCAAACCAAGTGTGTACCACAATCATCTCATTCTGATAAACCTAAGCTTTCTCAAAAAGTCACTAAGGAGGAAGGGGTTTTTCAAACAACAGCTGCAAATATTCCTCAGGGAATATTGAAAACTCAGACTAAGTCTGTGTCTTTTCAAAAGAAGGATGTAGTGAATCACAAGAACAAATCATCTACAAGTACTGATGTGTCAACTGAGTTAAAAACTCTTTCAACAAATCAGACACAACTTGTGATGATGGTTCAACATCTATTGGGGAGAGTTAACCAATTAGATGTTTCTGTGATTAAACCACTGAAAAGGACACCTAAGCCAAAATCCAAGGAATCCTTTTCACCATCTACATCTTAAAAGCTGTTAATCATGCACTCTGTTAGTTTAACATCTGTTGATGAAAACAGACCCAAAACCAAAAAGGTTTGGGTCTCAAAGGCTAACTAATGTTTGTGATAAATGCAGGGTTCTTCATCATGCCAAAGAAGCATCTGGTATGTGGACAGTGGAGGATCCATGCACATGACAGGGAGCAGCTCTCTTCTTCATGACTATTCCCAAAAGAAGAAGGGATTTGTTTCTTTTGGAAATAATGCCAAGGTTACATCATTGGGAAGGGTTTTGTCTCAAATGGGGAGATAAGATTTGATGATGTTAACCATGTGGAGAACCTCAAATACAATCTTTTGAGTGTCAGTCAAATGTGTGATAAAGGGCATGTTGCACTTTTCACAAGTCAAAACTGTCGGATTCTGTCTTCCACAGTTTTGCACAAGATTGACAAGATATTGGATGAGTATACTCTCCTGAAGGCCAACATGATTGGAAGAGTATATGCTTTAGATCTATCAAAGAAAATTGATCTAAAAGGCCATCCATGTCTGTTCTCCAAAGCCTCTCCTCAAGAATCTGAACTATGGCATAGAAGGCTGGGTCATGTGAATTTCAAGAACATGAATCAGCTCATTCATCATGGTTTAGTGAGAGGTTTGCCATTGAAGGAGTTCAAGTGTGATGATAACTGCCCAGCTTGCTTAAAAGGAAAGCAACACAAAGCTTCATTCCCTCCTATAGAAGAACCTAAGTCCACTGCCTGCTTGCAATTACTGCACATGGATCTCTTTGGTCCTGTGAGAGTAATGAGCATGGCAAAGAAAAAGTACTGTCTGGTAATTGTGGATGATTACTCAGATATGTATGGACTTTCTTCTGCATTCCAAGGATGAGGCTGCTCAACGTATCATCTATTTTGTGTTACATGTGGAAAAGCAGCATTCACTTCCAGTTAAGTGTGTGAGAAGTGATAATGGGACAGAGTTTAGGAATCACACTCTTGATGAATTCTATTTGTCTAAGGGAATCAAAAGACAATATAGTATTCAAAGAACTCCAGAGCAAAATGGAGTGGTGGAGAGAAAGAACAGGACCCTGATTGAAGCCACAAGGACAATGTTGGCTGACTCTGGTTTGCCACTAACCTTTTGGGCTGAAGCTGTCAATACAGCTTGCTATGTTCAGAATAGAGTATTAGTGAATCAGAGGTTGATGAAGACTCCTTATGAGCTCTTACATCATTTGGCTCCTTTGATTTCATTCTTTAGAGCATTTGGGTGTCCATGTTATATTCTTAACACAAAGAGTATACTTCAGAAGTTTGATTCCAAGGTGGATGCAGGGTATTTTGTTGGGTATTCATCTACTTGCAAGGCATACAGAGTTTTCAACTGCAGAACAAAGATTGTTGAAGAAACTTTGCATGTCAAGTTTAATGAATCCCCAAAAGACAAGATTCCTCAAAACCCTGTTGAGATGTTTGACTTGGACATACTGCAATATGTTCCATATCAGCCTCCACCTGTTGTGTCTCTGAAGTTCCATCCTCTCCAACTGAAGATACAAATGCAAGTTGTAGTGATCATCTGCCTGTTTCTACTACACTTGATGTTCCTGTAGCCTCAGCAGCTCCATCCACAACAAATGCTGATGAAATCTCTGAATCCTCTACTTCATTTGAACTGCCATCTCAGTCTAGGTTTCAAGAGTCTACATCAACATCTGCTGCTGCTGAATCTCCTACAAACACTTGCACAGATATCATTGCATATCAAGAATTGAAGAATCATCCCATGTCCCAGATCATTGGTGACATAAATGCTGGTGTTTCAACAAGAAGTCAATTGTCCAATTTCTGTCTCTATGCTCTCTTCATCAGTCAGCAAGAGCCAAAGAATTATCATGTGGCCTTAAGGGACAATGGATGGGTTGAAGCCATGCAGCTTGAGCTTCTTCAATTTCAAAAACAGCAAGTGTGGGAACTGTTTCCTCTACCCCAAGGTAAGTGTGCAATAGGCACTAAATGGGTGTTTAGGAATAAAACTGATGAAAAAGGCCAAATTGTCAAGAACAAGGCCAGACTGGTTGTACAGGGGTTTTCACAAGAAGAAGGTATTGATTATGATGAAACCTTTGCCCCTGTAGCCAGACTGGAGGCAATTCGATTGTTTTTAGCTTATGCTGCTTTTCATAACCTTAAAGTTTTTCAAATGGATGTCAAAAGTGCATTTTTATATGGTAAAATAAAAGAAGAAGTTTATGTGTGTCAACCACCAGGTTTTGAAGATCATAAACACCCTGATTGGGTGTATAAGCTTGATAAGGCTCTTTATGGGTTGAAACAAGCACCCAGAGCCTGGTATGAAACATTATCTAACTTTCTTCTTCAAAATAATTTCACTAGAGGCTCCATAGATAAAACCTTGTTCATAAAGAAAGCGGCATGCATAAGCTCCTTGTTCAAATTTATGTTGATGATATTATTTTTGCATCATCTGATCCACAGTTGTGTGATGCATTCACAAAATTGATGCAACAAAGTTTTGAAATGAGTGCAATGGGAGAATTACAGTTCTTTCTGGGTTTACAAATCAAACAACTGACTGATGGAACTTTCATTCATCAGTCAAAATACACAAAAGATTTGTTAACCAAGTTTGATTTACAAAACTGTAAAACCTGTTCTACTCCCATGTGCAGCAACACACAACTGGATGCTGATCAAAAAGGTAAAGCAGTTGATGAAACTCTTTACAGATGTATGATTGGTTCCTTGATGTACCTAACAGCTTCTAGACCAGATATTATGTTTGCAACTTGTGTCTGTGCTAGATTTCAGGCTGCTCCTAAGGATTCCCATATGATTGCAGTCAAGAGGATCTTTAGATATTTGCAAGGAACTAAATCTCTAGGACTATGGTATTCCACTGGGCACTCTTGTAAATTGGTTGCTTTTTCTGATAGTGACTATGCAGGGTGTAAGTTAACAAGAAAATCAACTTCTGGTGGATGCCAATTTCTAGGCAATGTTTGGTTTCTTGGCAGAGTAAGAAACAAACATCAGTTGCTACATCAACAGCTGAAGCAGAGTACATTGCAGCTGCAAGCTGTACATCTCAGGTACTTTGGCTTCAAAATCAGTTATTGGATTATGACATTACAGAGACTAAGACTCCATTATTAATGGATAGTTCTTCAGCTCTTTGTATTGTTAAGAATCCTGTCCAGCATTCTAGGACCAAACATATTGAGATCAGACATCATTTCATTAGGGATTGCTATGAAAAAGGTCTGATTGATCCAAAGTTTGTGCCTAGTGCTGATGAGCTTGCAGATATATTTACTAAGCCTTTGGATAGTGCAACTTTTCATAATCTGGTACTCAGGCTTGGTATGCTGCAACTAGAATAATTTGACAACTACTGATGCTTTTAGTTCATAAATACTGATGAGCATTAGTATACTTTTGTCAAAAATAAGTGCTGATAAGTCATTTTATCTTCAGTAGTTTTACAACTACTGAAGACTAAATTACTTAAAAGTACTGAAGTACCTTATTTGTTTGAAAATACTGATGTAGTTCAAACTACTGATGTCTTTTATACAAATAAGTACTGATGACCAATGAAACATCTGAAAATCAGATGATCTGATGAGTAAGTGTTAAGGTCATTGAAACAGCTGAACTTTGTGAATTGACGACAACTACTGTTTCATTTCCAAACAACTGAAGCCAAAACCAAGTCTTCAGTAGTTTTACAACTACTGATGACAACACCAAGTCTTCAGTTGTTTACAACATCTGAAAGTTAAAACCATGTCTTCAGTTGTTTTCTAACACCTGATGACTAACACCAACACTTTCAGTTGTTTCCCTCAGCCGTTTCATAACCTATATATACCTAACCCTAACTTCAAACTTTTCATAACCCACTTTCCAAACGTTCATCTTCCATTAATGGCGACCATGCAAATCAAACCTCGACACAACTGTGTTGCTCACCTTACCAAATCACCTTTCTGGAACAAGTTTGATGCTGCTATCGACTTGATGGTTGATTCCCAATACCGCACAGCCTTTCTCTTAAATCCTACCATCTACCCCGATACCCTGTGCCAATTCTGGACAAACGTTACCGTTCATACTGCTGAGAATGATGCCACCATCACTCTCCAGTCTTTTGTTAACCAGAAACGGGTGATCATCACTCCTGAGATCATTCGTCAAACCCTAGACCTGAATGATGCCACCTATCCCACCAAATACCCCAAAGGCACCATTGATCTTTCTTTTGCTAATCATGGTTATGAAGGTGACCTAAGTGCTACTACCATCCTGAAGAAGCACTTCCATGATGCCGAGCGACTTATATTTCACATGATCAATGTCTGCCTTGCTCCCAAAACATCCTCTTGGGATCAAATGTCATCCAGATGGCAACAGGTATTATATTCTATCCTTGAACATCAAAATCTAAATTTTTCTGATATTATCTTTTTGGAACTGAAAGATTTGGCATTGAAACCTGTGGCAAATAGATGGATATTATATCCAAGGTTTCTTATGGCAATCATTTTAAATCAATTAAAATCTGATGGCCTTGTTGGCCTTGGAGTCCCTGCTCTGCTGGTTTTGCCAGAGGTATACTCCAGGCACAACTCAAACCCACAACTCAAAGAGGCTGCCAAACTGCTCAAACCCAAGCAGAGGGAACCCACAGCCTCCACCTCCAAATCTAAAGTCCCCTCCAAACCAAACCAAAGAAAACCAAAAAGGCTACTCAGGGAGTTGAGTCCCCTGATGATGCCCCTGTAGCACAAACGCAGGATGAGACTACAAGCCTTAATCCCCTTGTAGTTTCAATGACTCCACCAGCTGAAACCGCTCAGGTATCCTCTCAACAGGATCCTGATGCAACCATATTGGGGAAACCACATTCCTGGAATCTATCTCACTTGAGAAGATTGCCATTGAAGAGCACCACTCTCCCCAGGTGCAAACCTTTTCACCCCCATCTCCCACTGATACCACCCCTACAAGCCCAACTGCAGTCATTGCACAAGTGCTGACTCAGCTACATTCCTCTACCCCTCCCCAGAAACCTGTTACTACTGGGAAAACCTCAACAGCTGAGGGAGAGGATCAAAATGTAGTTGATAACCAACAGCATAGGGATTCTAAAGTTCAGTCTCCTAGTGTAGATGTGGAGACTAGAACATCTGGTGAGGCTACCTCTTCCCCTGTTTCAACACATGAACAGGAAGCAGGTATCATCTCTAAGACCTCACCAGAGGCAACTGTCAATGAAGGACTTGCTCCTGAGGCAGGAAGTCCCCAGTTCCAAGACAAAGGGGCACATGTGATCACTGATTTACACTCAGCACATGTTCATCCTGATTCACTCAGGAGGTCAGCTGATTCAGTTTATACTGATGATGACCTGGGCTTTTCTTTGAAGTCTTAGCCCAAAATACTATTCTTGAGGCTGAGGTTTGTAGATTAAAAGATCTGCTTCCCATCATGCCTCAGGAATCAAGTCCATCTGCCCCAATAAACCCACAGATGGCAGCTTCTGTTGAAGCTTCACCAAACACTGAGCCACTCAAATCAACAAACCACCAGCCTCTGTTCAGGCACCATTTCTCAGGGAGAGAACCCCTCTGAGCAAATGGCTGCTGCTTTCAAATCTTCCTTACCTCTCATCACCCCATCATCACATCTATTGTTCATCAAACCATTGATGAGAGGATCTCCTCAGATCTTAAATCCCTTGTGACTGATGTTGTGTCAAAGCACCTTTCTGACATTCAAACCCCTGAACCCAATGCAACCAAAAAGGGGGAGTCTAAGTCAGTAAAGGATGATAAAAGGAAAAGAGTTGAAGAGGAAGAAGCTAAGGAGGAGCACAAAGGCAAAGAGATCATCACCTACAAAAGAAAGAAGAGTGTTGGTGAACAAACTGAAGATGAGAAGAGGTTGGATGAGATGATCAAAGAAGCTGATGACCAACATAGCAGATCCATGGACAGGATCATTGATCAGCTCTTCAGGCAAGGATTTGATACTGCCAAACTTGACTCAGAGATCAGAAGACTTGAGATTCAGGAAATTGAGAATCGATGGGCAAGTTGCAATGAAGAAGAAAGGGAGAGATTAGAGGCTATGATCAGATTCCTCTCTAAACACTTGGGAAGACCTATCATTGAGATCAAGTCATGGTCCAGAGATAGCATTTTGGAGATAACTACCAAAATATGCTCATCTGAAAGCTTCAACAAAGGCTTAATCATTGAAGCTCTGGATGAAGCTGGTGCTGGGAAGAGAACTGATAGCCAAGTTATCCAAAGCCACCCTCACCAACAAAATGATAGAGCAGCCCTTAAAATCTCCTTTACCAAAACAATCCTCAAAGCCAACCTCACAACCAAAACGCCAATCTCAAAACCTTCAAAACAACCAACCTCTCAACCTCCAAAACAATCAACCTCACAACCTCTAAACCACCCCTTCACCCAAGAACCCATTCAAGATTCCACCAGTGAAGCACCCAAAGAAAAGATTGCATGAGAAGAAGGAAGAAGAGAAGAAGAAGATGAAGAAGAAGAAGAATGAAATCTCTGCTATTCTTGAAAAAGAAACTGAAAGCACTGAGGGAGTCAATCACAACAATAACTCCTGAAACTCAAAGGCAGACAGTTAAGGTCAAAATTGAAGAAGAAGAACAGCAGAAGCAGCATGATGAGCAATTTCTTAGAATGGTTGACAAGGACTTCCCTCAGTCCTCATCCATTCAAGCTATGAAGATACAAGCTCAGAGGCTGTACACTCTCAGACATACCTTTCAACATCAAAAGGAAAGAGTGAGGATTTGGCCAGATCCCAGGGTAAGTTCTAGAATTCACAAGAAAAACTTACCAAGTAGATATCATGGCCAAGTAAGAAAGACTTTGAATGCTGCAATCATGTTGGCCATGGTAGTCTCACCCTGGGAAATCATTGAAGAATTCAAGAGAGCTCACACATCCAAATCAACCCCTATGTCTATTCTTGAGAACAAAATGATCAAGAAGGGGTTGTTGTACAAAAGACTTGAAGATCTTCAAAAGAGTGAACTCCAGTTGCTGCTCGAAGGCTCTCATCCAGATGAATTTGCATATAGAGAGATAACAACTGTTGAGTTGAAGAATGGGAAGACAGTGAGATATCTGTCTGAATACTATGGGCCTGAGTTCTTCTTTGAGGGAGAAGCAGAAGAACTCACTAAGGAGGAACAAGTTGTTCTCCTTGAGGCCTATGCAAGGGAGTCTTTCAGACTCATCAATGGGAAATAGGTTTCATGGTTGGGACAAGACTCTGTGTCCAATTTCCCCAAGACAGAGTTCCCTTCCATACTTAGCCAATCAAAAGATTAGAAACCTTTTCCTGGCCTATGCTTATCTGTCTACCTCTGAAGCTGATCAAGAGAGTATTTTTGCCAAAGAATAAGTGGGATCTTCAATAAAGTTAGAGGTTTTGGCTGCATTGGTTCAGGGGGAGTTTGTTGGACCAAAAGAACCAATGAGCCTGATCAGAAAAACCTCTAAGTCCCACAGACATTACAACTGCTGAAGAAGATCACAACAGCTGAAGACATCAGCTGATTACAAAGGTCTGAAGACAAAGTCTGAAAGTAAAGAACTGAAGACAAAGTCTGAAGATGAGTGAAAGACCAGAGTGAAGAGTTGTCACAACAGCTGAAGATGAAGAGAGTGATCTCAACAGTAAGTAGTTGTTAACTTCAGTTGTTGTGATGTTTTACTTTTTAGTACTTGTAATTTTACATTTCAGTAGTTTATTGTTTCAGTAGTTTTTAGTCAGTAGTTTTCATGTATTTGTACTTAGCATTCTATGAGATGTGATCAGTTGTTGAGAACATCTCAGTAGTTTGCATATTTCAGTTTTTTTGTAAATTCTGTTAGATGTCACTATCAAGTGACATCAGCAGACGTCACATTCCTCTATATAAGGGATGTTGACCTAGCTGTATTAACCGAAGCATTACGCGTGAATGAAAACATTCCTTTAACAGAAATATTCTCTCTATAATTGTGATTGAGTGTTTTGCATATTCATTACTTACTTGCTTGAATTCGATCATAATTTTGTGATATTCCGCTGCATAATTCAAATCTAATTGATCCGATCCTATCACATGTCGAATAACTTTAAGTCTACTAAACAACTGTCAACTGGTGCGACTGAAGATTGCGAATGGACTATCCGTGTGAATGACTAGACGACTGGTTCAATCGTGCGGCTGAACTAAGCGATTGGTTCAGTCATGCGAATGAAGCTGATGCGTGTGAATACTGCGAACGAATGGTTCAATCGTACGAATGGAGATGCGACTAGGTCCAATCGTGGCGTCTGGGCAATGCGAATGAAGTCCAGTCGTGCGAATGGCTCACTCGTGCGACTGAAGCTGCTGTTTTGCGAAAATTTCTAGGTTAAACATGTTTTAGCCGTAAAAATTCGAAATTTGCAAACTCTAATCGCCTAAGACCGTAGAAACCAAACTTTGATCAGCAGGAAACGTCCAAGATCACTTTTGACAAAAAAATTTGCGTTTTAGTGTGAAAACACAAACTTTTTATCAATCTTGATTGAATCACACGTAATCAAGAGCCAAGGCTCTGATACCACTTGTTAGGACCTGGTTTTGAATGAAATACCGAGTGATTAGCGTGTAAACCAGATCAATAGTGCGGAATCCTATTTGATTGGCGATCCAATCAGTGAGAACACACGAAGAATCAATAAAGTATTGAATCTAACTTTAAGAATTGATTGAGAATCGATCTAATGTGTTTCTATGAACTTGGAGAACGAATTGGGAGGCTTCTGGACGGATAGGGTACATCTGGAGTCGAAATAGAATGAATGGTTATGTTTTTCCACGAATTGGGTTGTATTTATAGGTTAGTATCGTTCATTCGGGCGACTGAACCATAAGTATGGGTCAGTCGTGCGATTGAACCATGCGGTTGATTCATCCGCACGACTAAGTGTTCAGTTGTGCGGCTGAGCCAATCTTATTTACAGTCATACGACTGACTGATCTAGTCTCCTGGTTCAGTCGTGCGACTGAGTCAATCGTATGAAGTTATTCATGCGTATGGTCCATTCGCATGGGCCATTCGCATGAGAACTTCATTGTGTTAAGTTTGAATGTATTAATTAATATAACATTATGTGTAACCATTCAAACAACCACAAACCTAATTAACCAATTCAATATCGACTTATTAATGAAATATTAGACATTATAAATCACAAACAATGAATATCATTTCATTAATTTTTCCAAACATTGCATCATAATCAGACAAACAAGATCTATTACATTCAAATCATGATCTGGGGACATACATGTATCAACATCCAATGTAATGGGTACTAGAAGACCCTGACGTTTCTGATCCTGAAGAAGAAGCTTGTGAGGACCAGATGAGCTAGACACAAAGGCGGTCTGAAGAGGTGCTCCAGACGTCTTAGCTTAGGGAGTGGCATTGTACAGAGCTGGATTCTGAGTGTATGAAGACTTCTGAGCTCGGTACTTCATCCTAAGTGCTTCTTCTCGCAGCTTTAGAATGAAATCATTGATATCCAACTTTGCCAACATTTCATTCTGTCTCAGATTTGACACAAAAGAAGCCCATTTTTCTGGCAATCCGTCTGCAAAATTTGACACTTTATCTTCCATGTAGTAGTAGCAACACTATGTGTATGCAGTTCGCTCATCAAATTGTAGAATCTATCAATGACATCGTCTAAGCTCTCATTTCCCATCGATGAGAAGTTGTCAAATTCTTTCTTTCAACTCCTTAGCTTTAATTGCCTTCAACGAAGAATTCCCATCATATCTCTTCTCCAGCTCATCCCACAATTTCTTGGCTTGCTTATTCTCCGGGTACTGGTGGAAAATATCCTTAGGAATAGACTGTGTTAGCAATGCATAGACTCTCTTTTCTGCATTATACTTAACTTTCTGAGCGTCAGTCATTCCTCCTAAAGTAAGCTTCACCCCATCAGCTCCCACCGGCATACTATAACCTGTCTCAATAGCTTCCTACATATTTGGATCCACTCCATTGAGGTAGATCTCAAAACGTTGTTTCCAGTGGGGAAACTCATCTAACGTTAAAGCTTTGGGGATTTATTATGATTCCCCACCTCACTCTCAAGTAACAATAAGTTCTGGATCCTTGAGTCCTTCCCGGCTGTTTGCTGACATCTGATCCTCCATCTCGATTAACTTTAAGTCTCCTAAACACAATCTGTCAACTGGTGCGACTGGAGTGATGCGAATGGGCTATCCGTGCGAATGAACTATGCGACTGGTTCAATCGTGCGGCTGAACTGAGCGATTGGTCCAGTCGTGCGAATGAACTGATGCGTATGAACACTGCGAACGGTAGGCTTAGTCGTACGAATGAAGATGCGATTCAGTCCAATCGTGCGTCTAGAGGATGCGAATGAAGTCCAGTCGTGCGATTGGGTCAATCGTGCGACTGAAGTTGCTGTTTTGCGAAAATTTCTAGGTTAACCGTGTTTTGGCCGTAAAAATCCGAATTTTCACCAACCCTAATCGCCTAATGCCGTAGAAACCAAAACTTGATGAGCAGGGGACGTCCAAGACAACTTTTGACACAAAAAGATTGCGTTTTTAGTGAAAAACACAACTTTGTATCAAAATTGATTGAATCACACGTAATCAAGAGCCAAGCTCTGATACCACTTGTTAGGATCTGGTATTTGAACGAAACACCAACTGATTAACATGCAAACCAAACCAAATAGTGCGGAATCCTATTTGATTGGCTCCAATCAGTGAGAACGCACGTAGAATCAATAAAGTATTGAATCAAACGTTAAGAATCGATTAGGAATCGATCTACAGCGTTCTATGAACTTGGAGTATGAACTTGGAGGCTTCTGGACGGCTAGGGTACGTCTGGAGTCGAAATAGAATGAATGCTTAGTTTTTTTCACGAATTGGGTGGTATTTATAGGTTAGTGTTGTTCATAGGGCGACTGAACCATTAGTATGGTTCATCGTTTCGATTGAACCATGCGGTTGATCCATCCGCACGACTGAGTGTTCAGTCGGCGACTGAGCCAATCTCATGTACAATCATACGACTGATCGTCCCTGTTTCAATTATTGTGCGACTGAGTCATTCGCCTGAAGTTATCATGCGTTGGTCCATTCGTATGGCCATTCGCATGAGAACTTCATTTTGTTAAGTTGAAAGTATCATTATAAGCATTATATGTATCATTCAACAATCACAACCTATTTTAACCAATTCAAACATCCTAATTGTATTTTAAATATTAAACATTATAAACTCACAAACAACAGCAAGGTCCAGTGTTGGACCAAAAGAACCAATGAGCCTGATCAGAAAAACCTCTAAGTCCCACAGACATTACAATTGCTGAAGATTACAACAGCTGAAGACATCAGCTGATTACAAGGTCTGAAGACAAAGTCTGAAAGTAAGAAAGTAAAGTACTGAAGACAAAGACTGAAGACCAGAGTGATCAGTAGTTGTCACAACAGCTGAAGTTATTAACTTCAGTAGTTGTGATGGTTTTTCCTTTTCAGTACTTGTAATTTACCTTTCAGTAGTTTATAGTTTCAGTAGTTTTAGTTCAGTAGTTTAATTCTTTCTTGTACTTAGCTTTTCTGAAGGTGTCCTCAGTTGTTGAGAACATCTTAGTAGATTATTATTTTTCAGTAGTTTGTTTAAATTCTGTTAGATGTCACTATCAAGTGACATCAGCAGACGTCACATTCCTTTATAAAGGAATGTTGACCTAGTTGTTTTGTAACCGAAGCATTAGCGTGAATGAAAATATTCCTTAACAGAAAAGTTCTCTCTCTATAATCGTCATTGTGTGATTGCATATTCATATTTATCTTGCTTGAATTTGATCTTATTTCTGTTATATTCCGCTGCAAATTCAAATCTAATTGATCAAACTAGATCCGATCCTATCAAATGGTATCAGAGCTGGTTAATCATTGATCGATTTAACAATTGATCATTGAAACTGCTCTTTTGATATCTAAGTTTGATCGAATTAGCAAATTTGCAAGAATTGATTATAGAGTTTGATTTTCTGTCGCTTCCGGTCAATTAATTTGAGATTCAAATTGTGTTGTTGAGTTTTTAAGCTAGACTGATTTTAATCTCATTGAATTTGGTTGAATTGGTGAAAATGACTACTTCAATCAATGATCCTCACAATACTGGCTCCTCAACTAAGCCTCCGATGCTTGTTAGGAGTGAGTATACATATGGCAACGCCGAATGCTCCATCACCTGTCTGTTAACAGTTCAGGTTGTTGGAAGTCAGTGGTTCATGGACCATATAAGCCTATGGTGAGTAATCCTGAAACCAATGAGATGGTTCCGAAGAAGAAGGAACAATATTCTGATGAGGATTTAAAGCTGTTTGAAATTGATGCTAAAGCCCATGGAATTCTGGCCATGGCACTGCCTAATGAAATCTACTCTGGGCTTATGCATCATGAAACTGCTCATGATCTCTGGGTTGCTCTGAAAGAACAATTTGGAGGAACTGATGAGGTCTTAGCAAACAATAGAGAAATCCTTGCCCAGCAATATGAGACATTCTCTCATAGGAAGGGTGAGACATTGACTCAACAGTTTGAGCGATTTTCATGTTTGATATCTGAGCTAAAAATGGTTCAACATGAATATACAAACAGCCAGATGAATAACAGATTCCTCAGATCCCTGCCTGAGAGATGGGACACTTATACCATTGTCCTACGCTCCAGTGCAAATCTGGATACTCTATCTCTCACCCAACTTCATGGGAAACTCTTAACATTTGAGAGAGAGATAGAACAGAAAAGGAAACTATCTTCATCTGGAAAGCTCACTGATGACTTTGTACCAGGAACACTGCTCTGGTTGGTCATGAGTCTGAATATGCTTCATCTGAAAGTTCATATGATGAGCATATTGATTTCTCTTCAAACAGTGGAAATCATGCTTTTGTTGGAGTTGAGGGTAACTCAGGTTTTAGTGTTGATAACTTGTGTTTTCTGATGGATGATTTGAAAGGAATTGCTGATGATGATCTGGAAGAGATGGATATTTTGAGCCAAATGGCATTGATCAATATCAGATCTCAAAAGTTTTACAAAACAGGTAGAAAATTCCCTGGTCTCTCTGGCAAAACCAAAGTTGGTTTTGATAAGAGCAAGTTGAGATGTCACAAGTGCCATAGACTTGGACATTTTGCTAGAGAGTGTAGATCATCTGGATCTAACTCATCTGCACCCTTTGTGACTTTTCCAAGCAATAGCTCACAATCCAAAGGGCAACATTCTACCAGTTCTGATCATCATTCACAACATCAATCATCTCCTGCATTCTTTGTTCCTCAAAGTCCAATGCCATATCCTTATCCATGTTTTTACATGCCTCAGTCTAGTCAGGTTCCTGTACCCATGGCTCAACAACCACATGCTCTACCTGATCCTCAACCATCTCAAACAAATCAACAATCTCAATCTCAATCTCATCAGAGCTTTTTCACCCCTGAGGTTGTTGACTGGAGCAGCTTACCAGATGATGTCTCTGGTTATTCTGAACAATTATTTGCTGGTGCTGGTCAACATGGTGGTGAAAAACCTTTTGGAAATCTTGCTCTAATGGCCCTGGAGTCTACTGATGGAAATTCTTCATCATCACAGGTACCACAGGTATCTTCTGAGGCTAAGGCCAAGTTATGTTCTGAGTCATGCATAGCTGCTTTTGTTTCAATTAGGGAAGCAAATGTAGCTTTAATTAATCAAAACCTTGACCTAGAAAAGCAATTTCCAAAAGAAAAGCTGAGTTTGAGTCTGTTTTAAAAGAAAGGATGAGGAGATTTATAAACTAAATGTCAAATCACTGATGAAAAAGCAAAGGTAGAGGTCATTTTGGAAAATCACAAGAATCTCAAAGAAACACTTGCAGCTACTCAAGTTAATTGTGAACGTTGGGTAACATCATGCAAGGGATTTGAAATGCTTCTCAGTAAGCAAACAGCTTCTAATGTGAAGTTTGGGATTGGGTATAATCATACCATACCTCCTACAGATTTTACTCCCAAGCTAGAAGTAAAATCTGAGGATGATTGTAATTCCCAAACCACATCATCATGTGTCTCATCCTCAAATGATAATTCAAAATCAGAGGATGAAGTCAGTGTTATTACCTCAGCTAATCAAATTGCTGATGGTCCCACTGCTTCGAAACACATGATCAAGAAGAACTGAGTAATTCAGGTGTTGTTCCACAAGGTACTCAAAGTACTGAAGGGCAAAACACAACACCTGAAGAGCATTTCAAATCAGAGGAAAACAAGCATTGCTTGACAACTGCTGAAAGGTCTATCAGGAATCTCAAAAGTACTGATAGAAAACTTCTGAAGAACAAATCTTCAGTTGTTGCAAATCCTTCAGTAATTCCCAAAAGTACTGAAAGGAAGAAAGTACTGAAGAACAAATCTTCAGTAGTTTCATCATCTTCAGCAGTTGATCAACAAAAGATGAAAAGAAAGCCATGTGAAATATGTGGTTTGTTTAATCATCTTACTGATGAATGCTGGTATAACAAGGGTTTAAAATTCAACAAAGAGAAAATCATTAAGAAAAATGCATAAAATGAAAGATGAATTTCAAACCAAGTTTGTACCACAATCATCTCAATCTGATAAACCAAAGCTTTTTCAAAAAGTCACAAAGAAGGAAGGGGTTTGTCACACAACAGCTGCAAATATTCCTCATGGAATATAAAAACTCAGACTAAGTCTGTGTCTTTTCAAAAGAAGGATGTGGTGAATCACAAGAACAAATCACCAACAAGTACTGATGTGTCAACTGAGTTGAAAACTTTGACAACCAATCAGACACAACTTGTTATGATGGTTCAACATCTATTGGGGAGAGTTAACCAATTAGATGTTTCTGTGATTAAACCACTGAAAAGGACACCTAAGCCAAAATCAAGGAATCCTTTTCAGCACCATCTACATCTTCAAAGGCTGTTAATCATGCAAAATCAGTTAGTTTAAAATCTGTTGATGAAAACAGACCCAAAACCAAAAGGTTTGGTCTCAAAGGCTAACTAATTTTTGTGAAAAATGCAGGGTTCTTCAGCATGCCAAAGAAGCATCTGGTATGTAGACAGTGGAGGATCTATGCATATGACAGGGAGCAGCTCTCTTCTTCATGATTATTCTCAAGGAAGAAGGGATTTGTTTCTTTTGGAAATGATGCTAAAGGTTACATCATTGGAAAAGGATTTGTCTCAAATGGGAAATAAGATTTGATGATGTTAACCATGTGGAGAACCTCAAGTACAATCTATTGAGTGTCAGTCAAATGTGTGATAAAGGGCATGTTGCACTTTTCACAAGTCAAAACTGTCGGATTCTGTCTTCCAAAGTTTTGAACAAGATTGACAAATATTGGATGAATATACTCTCCTGAAGGCCAACAGGATTGGAAGAGTATATGCCTTAGATTTATCAAAGAAAATCGATCTTAAAGGCCATCCATGTCTGTTCTCCAAAGCCTCTCCTCAAGAATCTGAACTATGGCATAGAAGGCTTGGTCATGTGAATCTTAAGAACATGAATCAGCTCATTCATCATGGTTTAGTGAGAGGTTTGCCATTGAAGGAGTTCAAATGTGATGACAACTGTCCAGCTTGCTTAAAAGGAAAGCAACACAAAGTTTCATTCCCTCAATAGAAGAACCCAAGTCCACTGCCTGCTTGCAATTACTGCATATGGATCTCTTTGGTCCTGTTAGAGTAATGAGTATGGCAAAGAAAAAATACTGTCTGGTAATTGTGGATGATTATTCCAGATATGTATGGACTTTCTTCTTGCATTCCAAGGATGAGGCTGCTCAAATCATCATTTATTTTGTGTTGCATGTGGAAAAGCAGCATTCACTTCCAGTCAAATGTGTGAGAAGTGATAATGGCACAGAGTTTAGGAATCACACTCTTGATGAATTCTATTTGTCTAAGGGAATCAAGAGACAATATAGTATTCAAAGAACTCCTGAGCAAAATGGAGTGTGGAGAGAAAGAACAGGACCCTTATTGAAGCCGCAAGGACAATGTTGGCTGACTCAGGTTTGCCACTAACCTTTTGGGCTGAAGCTGTCAACACAGCTTGCTATGTACAGAATAGGGTATTAGTGAATCAGAGGTTGATGAAGACTCCTTATGAGTTATTACATCATTTGGCCCTCTATTTCATTCTTTAGAGCATTTGGGTGTCCCTGTTATATTCTTAACACAAAGAATCCACTTCAGAAGTTTGAATCCAAGGTGGATGCAGGGTATTTTGTTGGGTATTCATCTACTTGCAAGGCATACAGAGTTTTAATTGCAGAACAAAGATTGTTGAAGAAACTTTGCATGTCAAGTTTAATGAATCTCCAAAAGACAAAATTCCTCAAAACCCTGTGGAGTTGTTTGATTTGGACATACTGCAATATGTTCCATATCAGTCTCCACCTGTTATTGTTTCTGAAGTTCCATCATCTCCATCTGATGGTATAAATGCAAGTTGTAGTGATCATCTGCCTGTATCTACTACACTTGATGTTCCTGTAGCTTCAGCAGTTCCATCCACAACAAATGCTGATGAAATCTCTGAATCCTCTACTTCATTTGAACTGCCATCTCAGTCTAGGTTTCAAGATCTGAATCAACATCTGTTGCTGCTGAATCTCCTACAAACACTTGCACAGATATTATTGAGTATCAAGAATTGAAGAATCATCCCATGTCCCAGATCATTGGTGACATTAATGCTGGTGTTTCAACAAGAAGTCAATTGTCCAATTTCTGTCTCTATGCTCTCTTCATCAGTCAGCAAGAGCCAAAGAATTATCATGTGGCATTAAGGGACAATGGATGGGTTGAAGCCATGCAGCTTGAGCTTCTTCAATTTCAAAAACAGCAAGTGTGGGAACTGGTTCCTCTACCCCAAGGTAAGTGTGCAATAGGCACTAAATGGGTGTTTAGGAATAAAACTGATGAAAAAGGCCAAATTGTCAAGAACAAGGCCAGACTGGTTGTACAGGGGTTTTCACAAGAAGAAGGTATTGATTATGATGAAACCTTTGCCCCTGTAGCCAGACTGGAGGCAATCAGATTGTTTTTAGCTTATGCTGCTTTCCATAACCTTAAAGTTTTTCAAATGGATGTCAAAAGTGCATTTTTATATGGTAAAATAAAAGAAGAGGTTTATGTGTGTCAACCACCAGGTTTTGAAGATCATAAACATCCAGATTGGGTGTATAAGCTTGATAAGGCTCTTTATGGGTTGAAACAAGCACCCAGAGCCTGGTATGAAACACTATCTAACTTTCTTCTTCAAAATAATTTCACTAGAGGCTCCATAGATAAAACTTTGTTCATTAAGAAAGTAGGCATGCATAAGCTCCTTGTTCAAATTTATGTAGATGACATTATTTTTGCATCCTCTGATCCACAGTTGTGTGATGCATTTACTAATTGATGCAACAAAAGTTTGAAATGAGTGCCATGGGAGAATTACAGTTCTTTCTGGGTTTGCAAATCAAACAAATGGCTGATGGAACTTTCATTCATCAGTCAAAATACACAAAAGATTTGTTAACCAAGTTTGATTTACAAAACTGTAAACCTTGTTCTACTCCCATGTGCAGCAACACACAACTGGATGCTGATCAAAAAGGTAAAGCAGTTGATGAAACTCTTTACAGATGTATGATTGGTTCCTTGATGTACCTTACAGCTTCTAGACCAGATATTATGTTTGCAACTTGTGTCTGTGCTAGATTTCAGGCTGCACCTAAAGATTCCCATATGATTGCAGTCAAGAGGATCTTTAGATATTTGCAAGGAACTCAATCTCTAGGACTTTGGTATTCCACTGGGCACTCTTGCAAATTAGTTGCTTTCTCTGATAGTGACTATGCAGGGTGTAAGTTAACCAGAAAATCAACTTCTGGTGGATGCCAATTTCTAGGCAACTGTTTAGTTTCTTGGCAGTAAGAAACAAACTTCAGTTGCTACATCCACAGCTGAAGCAGAGTACATTGCAGCTGCAAGCTGTACATCTCAGGTACTCTGGCTTCAAAATCAATTATTGGATTATGACATTACAGAGACTAAGACTCCTTTACTAATGGATAGTGCTTCAGCTCTTTGTATTGTTAAGAATCCTGTCCAGCATTCTAGGACCAAACATATTGAGATCAGACATCATTTTATCAGGGATTGTTATGAAAAAGGTCTGATTGATCCAAAGTTTGTGCCTAGTGCTGATGAGCTTGCAGATATATTTACTAAGCCTTTGGACAGTGCAACTTTTCATAATCTTGTACTCAGGCTTGGTATGCTGCAACTAGAATAATTTGACAACTACTGATGCTCTTAGTCAATAAATACTGATGAGCATTAGTATAATTCTGTCAAAAATAAGTGCTGATAAGTCATTTTATCTTCAGCAGTTTTTATAACTACTGAAGACTAAACTACTACTTAAAGTACTGAAGTACTTCATTTGTTGAAAAGTACTGATGTAGTTCAAACTACTGATGTCTTTTATAATAGATAAGTACTGATGACCAATGAAACATCTGAAAATCAGATGATCTGATGAGTAAGTGTTAAGGTCATTGAAACAGCTGAACTTTGTGAATTGACGACAACAACTACTGTTTCATTTCAAAACAACTGAAGCCAAAACCAAGTCTTCAGTAGTTACAACTACTGATGACCAACACCAAGTCTTCAGTTGTTTACAACATCTGAAAGTTAAAACCATGTCTTCAGTTGTTTTCTAACAATGATGACTCACACCAAAACTTTCAGTTGTTTTCTTTCAGCCGTTTCATAACCTATATATACCTAACCCTAACTTCAAACTTTTCATATAACTCACTTTCCAAACGTTCATCTTCCATTAATGGCGACCATGCAAATCAAACCTCGACACACTGTGTCGCTTACCTTACCAAATCAACCTTTTGGAACAAGTTTGATGCTGCTATTGATTTGATGGTTGATTCCCAATATCGCACAGCCTTTCTCTTGAATCCTACCATCTATCCCGATACCCTTTGCCAATTCTGGACAAACGTCACTGTTCATACTGCTGAGATGATGACTCGATCACTCTCCAGTCGTTTGTCAACCAGAAACAGGTGGTCATCACTTCTGAGATCATTCGTCAAACCCTAGACCTGAATGATGCCACCTATGTCACCAGATACCCCAAAGGCACCATTGATTTATCCTTTGTTAATCATGGTTATGAGGGTGACCTAAGTGCTACTACTATTCTGAAGAAGCACTTCCATGATGCTGAGGCGCTCATTTTTCATATGATAATGTCTGTCTTGCCCCCAAAACATCTTCATGGGATCAAATGTCATCCAGGTGGCAACAGGTATTGTATTCTATCCTTGAACGGCAAAGCCTAAATTTTTCTGAAATAATATTTTTGGAATTAAAAGATTTGGCAATGAAACCTGTGGCTAATAGATGGATATTATATCCAAGGTTTCTTATGGCCATAATTCTTAATCAATTAATTCTTGTTGGCCTGTTGTTGGCTTGTTGTCCCTGCTCTGGTAGTTTTGCCAGAGTATACTCCAGGCAAACCCAATCCACAACTCAAAGAGGCTGCCAAACTGCTAAAACCCAAGCAGAGGGAACCCACAGCCTCCACCTCCAGATCTAAAGTCCCCTCCAAACCAAAATCCAAAAAACCAAAAAGGCTACTCAGGGAGTTGAGTCCCCTGATGATGCCCCTGCAGCACAAACTAGGATGACTACTAGTTTTAATCCCCTTGTAGTTTCAACGACTCCACCAGCTGAAACCGCTCAGGTATCCTCTCAACAGGATCCTGATGCAACCAACATTGGGGAAGCCACATTACTGGAATCTCTCTCACTTGAGAAGATTGCCATTGAAGAGCACCATTCACCCCGGGTGCAATCCTTTTCACCTCCATCTCCCACTGAAACCACCCCTACTAGCCCAACTGCAGTCATTGCACAAGTGCTGACTCAACTACATTCCTCTACCCCTCCCCAGAAACCTGTTAACACTGGGAAAACCTCAACAGCTGAGGGAGAGGATTATAATGTAGTTGACAACCCACAGCATAGGGATTATAAAGTTCAATCTCCCAGTGTAGATGAGGAGACTAGAACATCTGGTGAGGCTACCTCTTCCCCTGTTTCAACACATGAACAGGATGAAGCTGGTATCATCTCTAAGACCTCACCAGAGGCAACTGCCAATGAAGGACTTAATCCTGAGGCAGGAAGTCCCCAGTTCCAAGACAAAGGGGCACATGTGATTACTGATCTACACTCAGCACATGTTCATCCTGATTTACTCAGGAGGTCAGCTGATTCAGCTAACACTGATGATGACCTGGGTTTTTCTTTGAAGTTCTAGCCCAAAACACCATTCTTGAGGCTGAGGTTTGCAGATTACAAGAACTGCTTGCCAAAATGTCTCAGGAATCAAGTCCATCTGCCCCAATTAACCCACAGATGGCAGCTTCTGTTGAAGCTCTCCCAAACACTGAGCCACTCTCATCAAATAAGCCACCAGCCTCTGTTTCAGGCACCATTATCAGGGAGAGAACCCTTTGAGCAAATGGTTGCTGCTTTTAAATCTTCCTTACCTCTCATCACTCCCATCATCACTACTATTGTCCATCAAACCATTGATGAGAGGATTTCCTCAAATCTTCAAACCCTTGTGGATGATGTGTGTCAAAGAAACTTTCTGACATTAAAACCCTGAACCCAATGCAACCAAAAAGGAGGAGTCTAAGTCAGTGAAAGATGATAAAAAAGAGAGTTGAAGAGGAAGAAGCCAAAGAGAATAAAGAAAAGAGATAATTACTTACAAAAGAAAAAAAGTGCTGGTGAACAGACTGAGGATGAGAAGAAGTTGGAGGAAATGATCAAAGAAGCTGATGAGCAACACAGCAGATCCATGGACAAGATTATTGATCAGCTCTTCAGACAAGGCTTTGATACTGCCAAACTTGATTCTGAGATCAGAAGGCTTGAGATTCAGGAGATTGAAAATAGATGGGCAGGCTGCAATGAGAAAGAAAGGGAAAGATTGGAGGCTATGATCAGATTCTATCAAAACACTTGGGAAGACCTATCATTGAAGTCAAGTCATGGTCTAGAGATAGCATTTTGGAGATAACCACCAAAATCTGCTCTTCTGAAACCTTCAACAAAGGTCTGATCATAGAAGCTCTGGATGAAGCTGGTGCTGGGAAAAGATCTGATATGGCAAAGTTATCCAAAGCCACCCTCACAAACAAATGATAGAGCAGCCTTTACAATCTCACCTAAACAAAAACAACCTTTAAAATCAAAACACTGACCTCCAAAACAACCAACCTCACAACCCTCAAAACCAACTCCTTTACCTAAGAAACCCACTCAATCTACCACCAGTGATGCACCTAAAAGAAAGAGAAGGGTGTTGAGGATAAGAAGAAGAAGATGATGATGAAGAGGATAGTCTGCCAATCTCTGCTGTTCTCAAACTTAAAGCACCTGAGCCCAGAAGTCAACAGATGATCACATCTGACTTGCAAATGCAAATGGTGAAAGTGAAGATTGAAGAAGAAGAACAGCAGAAGCAGCATGATGAGCAATTTCTCAAAATGGTTGACAAGGACTTCCCTCAGTCCTCATCCATTCAAGCAATGAAGAAACAAGCTCTGAGGCTGTACACTCTTAGGCATACATTCCAACATCAAAGAGAAAGAGTGAGGATTTGGCCAGACCCCAGGGTAAGTTCCAGAATACACAAGAGAAACATACCAAGTAGATATCATGGCCAAGTGAAAAAGACTTTGAATGCTGCAATTATGTTGGCCATGGTAGTCTCACCCTGGGAGATTATAGAAGAATTCAAGAGAGCACACAACTCAAAAACAACCCCTCAATCTATACTTGAGAACAAAATGATCAAGAAGGGGCTGTTATACAAGAAACTGACTTGAAGATCTTCAAAAGAGTGAACTCCAGTTGTTGCTAGAAGGCTCTCATCCAGATGAATTTGCATACAGAGAGATCACAACTGTTGAGTTGAAGAATGGGAAGACAGTAATATCTGTCTGAATATTATGGCCCTGAGTTCTTCTTTGAGGGAGAAGCAGAAGAACTCACCAAGGAGGAACAAGTTGTTCTCCTTGAGGCCTATGCAAGAGAGTCTTACAGACTCATCAATGGGAAATAGGTTTCATGGTTGGGACAAGACTCTGTGTCCAGTTTCCCCAAGACAGAGTTCCCTTCCACACTTAGCCAATCAAAAGATCAGAAACCTTTTCCCGGCCTGTGCTTACATGATTACCTCTGAAGCTGATCAAGAGAGTGTTTCTGCCAAAGAATAAGTGGGATCATCAATAAACTTAGAGGTTTTGGCTGCATTGGTTCAGGGGGAGTTTTTTGACCAAAAGAACCAATGAGCCTGATCAGAAAAACCTCTAAGTCCCACAGACATTACAACTGCTGAAGATTACAACAGCTGAAGACATCAGCTGATTACAAGGTCTGAAGACAAAGTCCGAAAGTAAAGTACTGAAGACAAAGACTGAAGACTAGAGTGATCAGTAGTTGTCACAACAGCTGAAGTTATTAACTTCAGTAGTTGTGATGGTTTTCTTTTTCAGTACTTGTAATTTACCTTTCAGTAGTTTATAGTTTCAGTAGTTTTAGTTCAGTAGTTGTAATTCTTGTTTACACTTAGACTTTTGTGAAGGTGTCCTCAGTTGTTGTGGACATCTTCAGTAGATTAGTTATTTTTAGTAGTTTGTTAAATCAGTTAGATGTCACTATCAAGTGACATCAGCTGACGTCACATTCCTCTATAAAAGGAATGTTGACCTAGTTGTTTTGTAACCGAAGCATTAGCGTGAATGAAAATATTCCATTAACAGAAAAGTTCTCTCTTTATAATCATCATTGTGTGATTGCATATTCATATTTATCTTGCTTGAATTTGATTATTTCTATTATATTCCGCTGCAAATTCAAATCTAATTGATCAAACTAGATCCGATCCTATCACACACAATCTCATTTCATTAATTTCCAAACATTACATCAGTGTAAGACAAACAAAGATCTATTACATTCATATCATGATCTAGGTACATATGTATCAACAAGATGAATATCCACAGTTGAAATAACGGCTTGAAATCTATTTAAATGGAGTTGACCCAAACCTTGGACATCCATTCAGACAGGTTATATGGTACCAGTGAGTGCTAATGGAGTCAAGTTAACTTTGGGAGGAATGAGTGAAGCTTAGAAGATTCTGTTCAATGCTGAAAAGAAAGTATATGCCTTGTTACTCAGTCGATACCTAAGGACATCTTTCATCAGTTCTCTGAGAACAAGCAGGCTAAAAAGTTATGGGAGGCATTGGAGAAGAGATATGATGGAAACGCAACTCTCAAAGCACTGAAGCCTAAAGCTCTCAAAAAAGGAATTTGATAATTTCTCTTTGATATGGAATGAGAGCTTGGATGATATTATTGACAGATTCTATCCTCTCATGAGTGAGTTGCACACTCATGGTGTTACAACATCTATGAAAGATAAAGTTTCAAGCTTTGCTGATTGGTTTGTGACGCTAGACATAAATGATTTCATCTTGAAATTAAGGGAGGAAGAACTGCGAATGAAATACAAGTCAAAGAAATGATCCTGTGTTCAGAATCCTTCACTTTACAACTCAGTTCCGACTCCAGCTGTTTCAGGAGCACCGTTACAAACAGTGTTCGTGTCTAGTTCTTCTGCTCCTTCATAAAACAGTGCTTCGGGAACCGAAACGTCAGGGTCATCTGGAACCCAATACATAGTTCCTGAGGAAAATATACAAAGTTGAAGACTGAGAATCTTAGTAATGTCACAGTGGAAGTTGCTAAGGAGCACATGGATCTTCTAGCGGCTGTTGTACAATCTTATGATGGTTTAGTTGCCGGTAAGATTGGAAATTGTCATCTTGCAGATGAGGATTACGAGCAAGTTGATGAAAATGAGCTAGAAAGAATGGACATAATGTGGGCCTTGGCTAGTGCAGTCAGAAGAGCAAAGAAGTTTGTCAAAAAGACGGGGCAAAATCTAGTTGCCACTAAAGATACGACTTTTGGTTTTGACAAACCCAAAGTTACTTGTTTCAACTGTGGTGAAAAACGGCATTTTAATGTGAATGTGTAAAGCCCAAGAAAACTGGAAATGGAAACCCATTTCCTACATTCAACCGTCAAGACAAAGACATGATTGGAACTACTTCTTCAAGTAAAGAGACAATTGCTCTGACTGCTCAAGGTGATGAAGGGCAAGACTGGTCCTTCGGCTTTGTCTCTCCGGGTGAATCAAATATTGCCTTTGCCGATGCACTAGATGATAGATCTGCTAGTGAAGGTGAGATCATAGCTGAGCAAGCAATGTCAGATACCGAAGAAGCTGTGAATGTTGAAAATCACTTGGCTAAGGAAGAGCTCAGAGCAACAAACTCAGAATCTCCAGTCAGCAAAGAGTCTGATATAGCTTTGATGGCTGATTCGTTTGATTCCTCAAAGGTAAGTTCTAAAGACCAATTATTTGAAAAACATGCTTGTACTGACTGTGATAAATTTAAAGAAAGCATTGATTTAAAATTGCTAGGTTATTAGAATATAATGATAATCTAGTAAATGATTTACTACTCTACACTGAAGCAGATCACATTTTAAAACAAAATTAGTCTAGTTTCAAAGAAAAGATAGAACTTTTGGGGAAACAACTAAGAGAAACCAAGGTTGTTGCCTTAAATCAATTAAATGACATAAAGTTTTATTTAAATTCTTAGAGGAAACTAAGAAAGCAAAAGTAGTTTTACAAGTGGAAGTTGATTTTTAAAACAAAACTGCACAGTTTGACAAGTTCTTCTCACATTGTTCAGAACCTTGTGAAAGAACGAATACAGGGGAAGGTCTGGGTTATAAGATAGTTTCGCCACCACATGCAGTCATTTTGAACATTAAATGTAGACCAGTTAATAATAACCATGTAAAGGATCATGTGGTGTCCACTCCTCTGGTTAGTGATCCAGATTCCATTGGTCAACCTTTAAATTTTTAACTAAACAGAAGGATTCTTCTTTGGAATCAACAAATAATATACTTGTTGAGAATTTGGATGCTAAAAGTGAAAAGGTTAAATCAGGGTCTGGTTCACAAAAGTTTATTTCAGAACCTAAGAAGAATAATCCAATGAACCTTAAACGTGTTAATCATCAAAATCCAAATAAAATGAAAATAAAAGATGTTCAAAATGTTAAAACAATTAACTTTGTTAAAGAATGTGAAACATCTAAAAAGAAGAGTCTTCATCGAAACCCAACCAAACTCAACCCCACCTCACAATATCCTCAATATGTTGAAGGGAGATCCTGCTACAGTTGTGGAAAAAGAGGACATATCTCTCCTAATTGTCCTTATTATCAGACGCCCAAAAAGAAAATTGAACTTTATGATGCAAAACCAAGTTGCTCACAAATGAGATCTAATACTCCACCTAAGAGGATTAGTGAACCTAAAGTTCAAACAATAAGCCAGTCGTCTGTTTATCATAAACAGGCCTTACACAAAACTGTGTTATGGAAGATAAAATCAAGTATTTTGTCTGATAATAAGAACAAGAAGAAGAAAGATGTACTCTCATCCTCGGAAGGACACTGGGTTGAGTTCATGATGTGTGATACCTCTGGGACACCCAAGCCAATCAAGGCTTGGGTCCCAAACCTGAACTAATCATTTCTTTTGTATGTGTAGGGTGTTCACTACAGAGCTATCACTAATAGCTGGATTATTGATAGTGGGGCGTCCAGGCACATGACCGGGAAATCGTCTCTCTTTTCAACGTCAAGCAAATTAAGGGGGACATGTATCATTTGCTGGGAATAAAGGAGGTTACATCACAGCCCAATGCAAAGTGGGAAACGATAAGTGAAGTTTGACAAGGTCAACTACGTTCAACAACTACAGAACAACTTGCTTTCAGTCTCCCAGATCTATGATAAATGATTCAAAGTTGTGTTTGACAACAAGAAGTGCTACATGTTGAAGAAGGATTATGTTATCCAGGAGGATAAAGTTCTAATGTCAGCTTCAAGATATAATGATCTGTATGTCTTGGATCTATCAAAAGCCTCCACAACTAAGACTAATGTGCAATGCTTCTTATCAAAGGCAACCGAGAGGGATTCAGTCTCCTGGCATAGGCGAATGGGACACATTAATTCTAGGAAGATGAATCATCTGGTACAGAATGATTTAGTGAATGGAGTAACTGTCAAGAATTTCCAGCTTCCGGATGTTTGCCTAGCATATAAGAATGGGAAACAGACCAAGAAGTCTCACAAGGCAAAGATAGTTTTCTATCGACATTCCTCTCGAACTTCTACACATGGATCTGTTTGGCCCATTCAGCACACAAGAGCATTGCTGGAGATCTGTACTGCTATGTAGTAACTGATGATTACTCAAGATTCTCTTGGGTGATGTTTCTGAAATCCAAATCAAAGACATTTGAATCATTCAAACATCTAGTAACTACTTTGGAATCACTCTACAAGCTGAAAGTAAGGCAGATTCGATCAGACAACGAACAGAGTTCAAGAATCAGTGGATAGAGGCATTCTATAGAAAGAAAGGAATTGTACATCAATTTACGTTTGCCTACACTCCACAAATGAATGGGGTTGCTGAAAGAAAGAATAGTAGCTTGATAGAGACAGCAAGAACAATGTTAGCCGACTCTAAACTGCCTATTCAATTTTGGAACGAGGTAGTGGCTAATTCAATGCTACACTTTCAATCGAGTCTTGGTGCTCAAACGTCATGGTAAAACATGTTATGAACTGCTCCAGCGACGTAAACCAAACTTGGAGTATCTCGAACCATTTGGTGCACCGTGCATGCTGTTAAAGAAACTCAGACTGGGAAGTTTAGTGAGAAGGCTGAAGAAGGTATCTTTCTCGGACCCAGTATACCAGACAAAAGAGTTTATAACAACTCAACGGGTCAAGTAGAAGTGTGGGGCAATGTTGATGTTCAAAGATACACCACCCCCTAGGGAAAAGGACCTTCCTTCTTCTTTGACTATGATGGATTTCTTAAATCCTTCAATCTACCGCCTTTTCTTCCTGATGATGAGTTATTTGCTCGAATGATGTATGATGTTCTGAATACTCCTCCACTAGACCCAACTTCATTAGTTCAAGTAGATGATACTTCTAGCCCTCTAGGGGGAGCTTGAAGTTAGTGATTCTTCCTCTGATGATGAGGCAGTTGAGACTGAAAATGCGGACTAGGAGGAACAGGTTCCCTCTAATAAAAGTACACATGCATCTGATCTTGATGCCACTGACACTTCTGAACCTCATACTCCAACAGCCACATATATTGAACCTGGAATTCAAAATTTGGACACTGAAGTTGTTGTTCCCACCACTCTCGGATCTTGAATTAATGTGTATCATCCCTGGACAACATCATTGGGGATGTTCTATCGGGAGTTCAGACACGAAATCAGCTATACTCAGCTGATTATGCCGCATTCATGGAATAAGGTTATCTACATGATGGTGCTTATCGATGTTTTTGTCTCAATTTGAGCCAAAATATGTAAGTGAAGCCTTAAAGGATGAGGCATGGGTTAGTGCTATGCAAGAAGAACTCCTCAGTTCAAGAAGTTAGGAGTATGGACTCATGTGGATAGACCAAAAGGTGCAAAGGTGATTGGCACTAAATGGGTTCTTAATGTAAAAGAGATGATCAAGGAGTCATAATCAGAAACAAGACTATGCTAGTCGTTCAAGGATTCAAACAAGTAGAAGGCATTGACTGAAATGAAGTGTTTGCACCTGTGGCAAGGATGGAAGCAATTCGTATTTTCTTAACCTACGCATCCTACATGAAGATTGCAGGATCGGGTTTTGTCACTTAACACTTAGATTTCTCTCAAACTAACTTATACTACACTCAAATCAGATGAAGTAGAATCTTTCCTAAGAGTTGATAATAATATATATAGCAAAGAACACAAGGAAATAATTTTCAAGGCATTGTATATATTACTTCTCAACTCAAAGTATTACAAGACTCTTACAGCATGAAACGTGAGTTACAATGAGAAACTATATATACTAGATCCTACAGCCGGATATACTTTGATACCAGCTAGAAACCTAAGACTAAAGCATATAGTACAATGCTAAAGTTAAGGTATCTTAGATAAAGTATTATCTAAGATATGGTAGTCATGACATGTCCATGACTTACCTTTTGTTACCAACTAAAGTTGGCAACTGTACTAACTGATAAAGGTAAACAATGGAATAAAGTATGGTCAACTACATGGCTTTTGAGAAAACGCCATGCGGTATCTCAGAGGTCTGCAGCGGAGTGTCAGGGAGACCATACTTATGTCCACTGGATAATAGTAGTGTCTTCCGAAGGTAAGTTGGCTTCGGAAGAACATGTTCTTCCAAAGCCACTTATACTTCGGAAGAGGCTTCTATACTTCCGAGGCTTGAGGACTTCTTTTCATACTTTGGAAGTTGACTTCTGATCTTTCACTCTAAGTCTTGATCTTCGGAAGTGAATACTTTGTCTTCGGAAGTTGGGTTTTTCCTTCGGAAGTTGGTCTTACACTTTGTCTTGGGAAGAGCTCCTTTTCCTTCGGAAGTTCCACACTTAGCTTCGGAAGTCCTTTATTAGTTGCACCAAAATAGTCTAAGTGATTTGGTTTTGGTTGCATCAGCCTTTCTAGATCCAACAAACTCCCCCTAGGCTGATGCTACCAAAACCTCACTTGTTTCTGCTTCTCAAAGCTTTCAACACGAGGGACAGAAGATATTTGTCTGTTTCCTTGTTCTTCCCTGAAGTGGTGTTGAGAAGCTTGTATAAGTCGTTAGTGGATAGAAGATCCAGTCTATCACTCTGAATGACATGTACCCTTTGTAGTGCCCCACTGAAAAGAGTTAGCTGACGAGAGTTATAGTCATACTCCCATCTAACTATGGATTCAAGTTCAGGACCCTCAACCATTTGCAGAAAGGCTTTGCCTTTGGTTGTTGATCCCTTCCTTTTCTCCTCCTCTCCCAGTTTCAACTCTTCTCAATCTTGGTTCTAGCAGTCAGCTCAGCCAGATGAAGACTGCCCAGGTGATTTCTTATGTGAGCAGCTACTTCAGAGTTGGAGGGGTTGGAGAGTGGTTTCTCTCTACTAACTCAGCAATATCAAATCTGTTAAAGTGTAGCAGAGATAAGGCATTTAGCCTATTGAGCTCTCCACTCTCTCTCTCAACAACAAATTTGTAAGAAGAGTCTTCGAACCTCCACTGGATGACCTTTTTCCTAGGCACAAGGGGTTTTCTTGGCACCTTATCACCTTTCTTGGTATTCTTCTTCCTCATTCAAAGTATCTGAATTGAGGCCAAGGAGATTGCAGCTTGGTCCAATGTTCCTCTGGGCAGATCAAGAAATTGATCTCTAGTGAGGGAGCATGAGGATCCATCAACATAAGTCAGTTTGACTGAATCCTCCTCACAGGAGCTATCGCTCAGGGTTGTGCAGTTGATGAGCTTTGTCTTGATTACCTTGAACTCCTCTATGGGGAGATGTTTAGAAGGCCGAGGGGATGGTTTGAGAGGTTGTTGGGTAGGTTGTGGTGTTTGGGTTCTGGCTAGTGTTTTGGGTTGGAGGATAGTAGTAGTTGGGTGGTTGAGGTGAAGAGGTTGGTAAGGGTGATGGTGTAGGTTCAGGGGTGTAAGGTTCAGTTGTTGGTTTAGTTTTGAAGGGGAAAGGAAAAGGAATTGGTTCAAGTTGTGGTTGGGTTTGAGGTTGGAGTTGAGTGGTTGGTTTGAAGATCATCCTCTGTCCCCTTCTGTACATCTCCTTCCTCTTCCCCGAGCGAATGTCAGCCTTTATGTCACTGACATGTCACTGGAGGGTCTTTCAGACATCGACCCACCTGCCTGCCAGAGAAGCCATAAGCCCGGAGATAGTTTTTCATCCAGGCCTTTTCACCTATCTTCTTGGCAGCAACTAGTCCTGCTTCCTCTTCCTTCTTCCTTTTCAACATCAGCTTCTCCTTGGCAGCTCTCTTCTCTTCTTCTCCATTTGATCTTGCTCTTTGTTGAAGAGCCATAAGATCGTATCATTGTTGTGTGGAGATAGTTCTTCTAGAGAGAAACCCTTGGAGGTTATGAAATTTATCCTTTCCCTCCTAAGCTGCTGATCAGCTTCTCTTTCTTTCCTCTCCCTTTCTTCCTCTAAGGCCAACCTTGCTGCTTCTTCTTTTTGTTGTTTTTGCATCAAAGTTGCCTTTTCCAACTCAATAACTCCTCTTGTGGTATCAAGAGTACATCTTCACTCACAGCTCTTAGATTGACAAGTCTGTCAATGATTTCCACCCTTCTTTTATTGTTGACAGCCTCCTGGTTGGTTGCAGCTGATGCTTTGCTACTAGCAGCTAGCAGTTTTCAGTTGGAAGTCTACCTTTTTTTGAGTTTTTCTAACCTTTCTTCCTTCTGAAGCTCTTCCTTAATCATCTTCCTTTTCCTTTGATATGTTCAGAAGTGCTAGACTTTGGGGGTTTCTTGGATGGAAGGTTCAGGTTGGTGGTGGAAATGGAGATGGGTTAATGCTGATATTTGAGCTAGGGGTTAGGTGAGAAAATCCTCCCCATTAACCACAGATGCAAGTTCTAAGATTGCATCTGTTACTATTAGATCATCGAACAAAGATATTAGTCCTTCCGCAGCAGCAATCTCAGTTTCGAAAGATTAAAGTTGTTCTTCCGAGGCAGAAGTCTGTGAGAATGCACTATCTATCCCAACTGTCTCAGTTGCTGGGCCATTAGTTCTTGTTTCCACTTCGAAATTAATCTCAGGTTCCACTTGGACCTTAGGTTGACCAACTTTCTCAATAGTGGTAGAAGGTGCTTTAACCTTTAAAGCTCTTGAGCTCCAAAGTAAATCACGACAAGTCGGACTTGGTTGTTCAATGACAGATTCCATCAGGAACTTCTTGAAGAACCTGTTGAGATCTTGAGCATCCTTTGATCCACTTGAATTACACTGGATGAGGCTCAAGAAAAACTGAAGCTTGTTGCATAGGGTATCTTGAACTTAAGGAAATGAGAGCTTGACTTTGTGGCTCCTCTTGTCTTTGGCTTTCTCCCTGAACACTCTCCCCCTTTTTGGTAGCATTATCTTGAGAGCTTGATGAGCTGGAGGAAGAGGTCAATGAGACCTGAATTGGTACGTGCCTAACAGACCTCTCAATCTGTTTCTCAGCTAGTTTGGCCTTGAGATTTTCAATCTCAAGTTGCTGAGTGGCAGACCTATCCTCTAAAGTCCTAACCTTAGATTCAAGATTTGAGACTATATAAAGTAGGTCTTTAATGGTAAGTTGCAGTCTTCCCTCATCTTCTTTTGAAGAAACACGGGGAGATGAGGTAACATACCTAGTATGTCCATCATCACCACCAGATATGGTTTCTTAGTGCCCTAGTTTCCCTTGCCCAATGATGTCTCTTTCAGAGTCATCAAAGGGCATGGTTGTCGTAGATTCAGTCTCAGTAATGTTACCACTGTCCTAAGGGTCCATTGAGGCTCCTTCAGTAGTGGCAGTTGAATCTACATGAGGCTCCACCACATCAATGGGACTCACCTCAGTAAAGCCTTGTTGATGGGGCTAGAGGTAAGAGGTCTCTCTGGGCTCTTTTGATCCTTGATAGGGTGTAATGGATTAACTTTATGCCCTGAAGAGACATAATCTCTTCATCAGCTCCTATGAGAAGGTTAGTAAAGGATATGGAGTTTAAGCCTAATGACCCGGGACTTTGATCAATGTCTAAAGGCATTGAGCCTATGATAGGGCTGTCCCTTTTTGGCTGCTTAGGTGAGTATAAAGACTCTCCCTGAGGGTTTTCAGCTTGGGTTTCGGGCTCATGGGTTTGAGACTGAGGAGACTCAATACCCATATTGAGGTCAATTGTGAAGGATGGTTGGACCTCAGACTAGGTGGGAGCCTATTGTTCCACTCTAGCCTTTTTGGATAGAACAGGAGGAGCTTGTTCAATCAGAGATGATTGAACAAGGGTTCATTTGGGCGTCTTTGATAAGTGATAGTGATGGGGTGAGAAGGTAGATTTGGCAATGTGAGGGTAGTTGCTGGTGTGGGTTCATCACCTGTGGGGTTAACAGGGATGTCACCAGGAGCCATTTGCTCAGTCATACCTGGAAGAAGTGCAGTATATCTTCTGGTGAAGTTGGTGGACACTCTCTTCAAAGTCTTGAAGATGGTCGGCCTCATTTGAGGAACAATCAGAGCAGCTGCACAGACAAGCTTACTCTGGTCCAGCTCACAATTGATAATGTTCTGAAGAAACCTGGGATACATGAAGAATGTGTCCCGTTGAAGCTTTCCCATAAGATTGATCAGCACAAATCTTGAGTAGTTAAAGCGGAGGCTTCTCACCAAACCATGAACTAGGCACCCTAGTTCATATGGGATTTGATCCCATCTCCCAGATTTGTTGGACAAGCAATGAAGAATAACATGCACTAGGAACTTCTAGTTGTAAGAGAAGTTAAACTTGTATACGGTTGACCTGCTGACATCTCCACCATATCCCATTTGGATATAGGTGTTTCCCAATCTATTTTGGGGAACTCCGTAGGAGCGCCCTCATCATGAAGCTCGAGATGCTCCCTGATGAGTTGTTCAGAAATGACCAACTCCTGGCCACAGATGCTTGATCTTATTACCCTAACCCCATTTAGGGTTTCAATCTAACCATTGGCCCAAAATTCAGCGATGTGATTTGAGTAAATTGTGGGGTTAACAGTCAGAGCTGTGTAATAAGATGATTGGGTAAGAAAGGAGATGATGTCTGAGAAGTCGGCATCCCTTGAAGAATCAAGGAGTGCGACTTGGTTGTGCTGAGGGTTTAGTGCCATTTGTGAAAGTTGCAAGAAGATAGTTCGGAATTAGGTGAATTGGGGATGAAGGAAGCTTTTAGGGCAGTAAATTTGGTTAAAATATGAAAGTAATTAGCCGGAGTTATTTAAATGGGTGAAATGGTGGTTTAAGGGATTTGGATAAGATGATGGGACGTTTCAGTGGAGGATGTGACAGGGGCGGTAAGGTTTAGTCCATTTAAATAATCAGACATCATTAACAAAATCTTTACTTTTTACAGAGTGGGGCCCAAAAGATTTCCGTTACACAGTAAAGTCTTTCTTCCGAGTATAAAGCATTTCCGAAGGTAATGTTCTTCCGAAGGTAAATTTACTTCTGAAGGTAAAGTTTTTACTTCCGAGAGTAAATGTTGCTTTCCAAATGGAGAGTGTTATAAGCTTCAAAAGTAGATCTGATATGAGATTAATCACTTCTTCCGAGACTAAACAACTCTTCCGAGAAGGAAATTATCTGGGAGGAATTTTGCTTCGGAAGATATGTAAAATATCTTCCGAGGGTTAATTCCTCTTCGGAAGAATTTATACTTAGAAAAAATTTCAGAGAAGGACCTTTTGTAGGGCTTAGATTGTTTTGACACAAGACTTTACACATTAAAAGGTTTTTCAAATGAGATAGACTAATCAAGGTTTATCATACCAATAGCTGTAATGAGATATTTGAATCTTTGTTCATCAAAGGCTTTGGTGAACAAGTCAGCATATTGTTCATTTGAGTCAACTTTAATTAGCTTGATTAGATTTTTCTTATGAATATCTCTAATGAAATGGTACCTGATATCAATGTGCTTAGTCTTGAGTGCTTCACTAGATTTTCAGTAATCGAGATAGCACTATTGTTGTCAATGTGGATAGGAGTGCTCATGAATTTGAATCCGTAGTCTATCATCTGGTTCTGAATCCACAGCAGCTGTGCGTAGCAACTTGCAGCAACAATGTATTCAGCTTTAGCAGTTGATGTAGAGACACAGGATTGCTTCTTGCATGCCATGAGATGATCCTTCCACCAAGAAATTGACATCCACCGGATGTTGATTTCTTGTTGATATTGCAGCCACCATAATCACTGTCAGAGTAACCACAGAGATTGAAATCACTAGTCTTGGGATACTAGACTTAATTTAGGTGCTCATTTGTGGTATCTGAGGATTCTCTTGGCAGCAACTAGGTGAGACACCTTTGGAGCAGCCTGATATCTTGCACAAATACAAGTTGCAAACATGATATCAGGTCTACTTGCTGTGAGATACATCAGAGAACCAATAATTGCTCTATACTGATGTTGATCAATATCCTCCCCCTCAGAGTCAGGGCAGAGATTATGGTTTCTGGGTATAGGTGTTTTGGCTGCCTTACAATCTTTCATGTCAAATCTTTCTAAGATGTCATTGACATAGCTAGATTGACTAATGAAAAACCCTTCCTTCATTTGCTTCACCTGAGTTCCAAGGAAAAAGTCTATTTTTCCCATGGAACTCATCTCAAACTTCTTCTTCATGATGATCTCAAAGTCTTTACACGTTTGGTCATTTGACGAACCAAATATGATGTCATCAACATAGACTTGAACAAGCAAGATGTCTTTCCCAGACTTCCTTATGAAAAGAGTCTTATCAATGGTACCTCTAGTGTAACCATTCTTCAGGAGAAATTGAGACAATGTCTCATACCACAGCCTAGGTGCTTGGTGCAACCCATATAGAGCTTTATCCAATTTGCACACATAGTTGGGATGTTGTGGGTCTTCAAATCCTGGAGGTTGGCATACATAGACTTCCCTATCTATATCCCCATATAGAAAGGCACACTTGACATCAAGCTGATAGACAGTGAAATTCTTGGATGCAGCATAAGCAAGGAAGATCCTAACTGCCTCAAGTCTTGCAATAGGTGCAAAGACATCAGTATAATCTATTCCTTCCTCTTGAGTGTATCCTTGAACCACCAGTCTTGCTTTGTTCTTGATGATCAAGCCTCTATCATCTCTCTTTTTTCTGAAAACCCATTTAGTGCCTATAGGTACTTGACCAGATGGTAGCGGACATAGGTTCCAAACCTTTTGTCTTTTGAATTGAAGCAACTCCTCATGCATTGATTCAACCTAGCTACTATCTTTCAAGGCATCTTCCACCTTCTTGGGTTCCATTTGGGATAAAAAGCATGAGTACAAGCAGACATTCCCATTGTGAGTTTGTCCTCTTGTTTCTCATCTTCAGAGACTTCCCTATGATGTTCTCAGTTGGATGAGTGTTGTGAATCCTAAGTCTAGGAATTACCTCCAGTTGCAAAGATAGATCCAGATTGGACATATTTTGCTCAGGAGCTAGAACACTTGGTCCAGCTGCTTGTTTCAAACTCATTCAAGGAGGACTGATTGAATGAATGAGAAACATCATCATCATTTGTTTGCTGTGAAGCAGCATTAACAGTTGCGTGTTCCTTCAAGATGTTGCTTCCATCAGCTTGGTGTTGTGCAATGTCACCTGATGAAGTTTGAGGGTCAACAGGTGAACCGCTGGTTGAAGCTCCACTATTCCTTGAGATAGTTATACTGTCAGATCTGACAATAGTGGGAGTTTGATTTGTTGCAGCTCTTGGAGAACTTGGAATATGTCTGGGTAGCTCAAATAGTTGGTCATCATCAGAATCACTTTGAGCACCTGTTCCAGCTGAAACATTCTCACAAGATGGTTTAGAATAGTTTGGAAACAATTCTAAATCAAAGATATGATCAGGGCCATTCCCGAACACAAGGAGTGTGCTCATTAACTACAATGTTGAAAGATTCCTCAAATTGTTTAATTTTAATGTTATAAACTCTATAAGCTTTAGAGTTAGAGGAATATCCAACGGAGATAGCATCATTCAACTTTTCAGCAAATTTTGCCAAATTGTCTTTTGTGTTAAGTATGGTACACCTGCTGCCAAAAGACCTTAGAAAGCCAATGAACGGTGGCCTCTTGTTCTATAGCTCATAAGGGTTTTTTCCATGTGGCTTAACTACAAGAACCCTGTTCTGCACATAGCATGCAGTGTTGAATGCCTCTGCCCAGAATGTTAGAGGCAGCTTTGAATCAGCTAACATAGTCCGAGCAGCCTCAATAAGTGTCATGTTCCTCCTCTCAGCAACACCATTTTGTTGAGGAGTTCTAGGAGCACTATATTGTCTGGCAATCCCTTTTGAGTAACAAAATAAGTCAAGAACGTGATTTTTAAACTCTGTCCCTTGATCACTTCTTATTATTTTAACCTTGTGATCAATTTGATTTTCTATTTTAAGAATAAAATATTTTAAGTTTTTCAGCAGTTTCATCTTTGGTTCTTAAAATAATACCTATGTAAATCTAGTAAAATCATCAACAATTACAAGGCAATATGATTTCCTTCTAATACTCATTATACTTGTGGGACCAAATAGAT
The DNA here is from genome assembly GCA_025215565.1 of Flaveria ramosissima. NCBI lineage: Eukaryota > Viridiplantae > Streptophyta > Magnoliopsida > Asterales > Asteraceae > Flaveria > Flaveria ramosissima. The sequence goes on along the minus strand of JACVEC010000325.1, from coordinate 198,987 downwards.
CCATGTGCAATAAGTATAATGGAGTGGTGATGGAGTTAATAACTTTGGATTTATGAGATGCCCTGTGTTGCTTTCCTTTCAGGCATGCAACACGGTTATCTTTGCAGAAAAATTCCTTTTTAGGCAAACCATGTACCAAGTTATTTTTCAGCCAATTTATTCATTGTCTTAAAATTTACATTACACATTCGTTTATGCCATAGTCTTGACTCATCACCATCAGCTATGGAAAGAAAGCATGATACTTCACCTATTGGGGAAGCATTGTTCATATCCAGCTTGTACATATCCCCTTTCGTGGGAGATCTAAGAAGCACCAATTCTTAAGGAATTGTCATCCCGGGTTTGAGGATAATGCACTCATGTTCTGTGAAAAGCATTTGATGCTTTTGATCACAAAACTAAGAAACACTTAACAGGTTGTGTTCAAGCTCTTTGACAAAGTGAACCTTGTCAACTTTTAATTTTCCATTGGATATACTTCCTCTGCCAGAAATATATCCTCCGGCCTCACCTCCAAACTGGATAGGACCTACATCATAATGTTGAAATTGTTGAAGGAGAGATCTGTTCCCTTCATGTGCCTGGAGCATCCATTATCCACAATCCAAACATTGTTATTCTTGTCATATGGATGTCCCTGCATATAAGATGAGATGATTAGTTTTGATTGGAACCCCAAGCCTTGTTGGTCTTGGGTTCTTCCAATGATAGTGACATAATTGAACCAAAATTTATGCATGGGGGTTCGATGGATGTCTTTGAAGAAGAGGTTTGGGCTGCAACATCTTCCTTGATCTTCCATTCCATCCCTTGGTTGATCATGGAGGATGAGCTTGTTGAAGCTTTTGCAGCATGGCATTCTTCCGAAGCTTCTTTCTTTTCGGAAGAAGCCTTCACCACCTTTTCTTCCGAAGTAGTCTTCTTCTGGGATGGATTAAAGGGACTCTTTTATTCTTTTGAGTCTTGACAACTTTAGCTTCCGAAGCCATTTTCCCTTCTGAAGAAGGACCTTCTTCCAAAAGCAACCTTGCTTCGGAAACAAGCTTTCCCTTTTTCATCACTGCAACCATTTGATATGGTCCAAATGAGAAACCTTCCCTGACTCCTTCCTTTTTAACATTATTTGCATAATGTGTGCTAGCAGGATTGTAGTAACAATCTTTGGCCATGTGGTTTTGCAGACCACACATATGCATGCAATGTTAATCTTTTGGGAATTTGAGGATTGCTGTTTCTTTTTCCTTTTCTCTTCATCATCAGCAACCTTTCCCTTTAACTTCTGATCCTTTGGTAGGACAGGAGTGCTGGTACTACACTCCTTTCCTGAATCAGAGTTTCCTACCACCTGGAATCCAGCTGAGATGAATACACCCTTTTGCTTTGGATCTATCTTCAGTACCACACCTTGGTTGTCTTATAGACTCATAAGAGTGTGGTGGAGCAATTTCATTGGTTCCCAACCCATCTTTGTTTTGGTAACAAAGTTTTGAGTGAGAGGATGATGCAAGAATGGCTTGGAAGTTTTGCTCAGAAATAGCATACTTCCTAGCTTGAGCCTCAGCTGTGACAAGCTGGGTTTGAGCCTCGGACAATTTGGATATTAAATCCTTTATTTGAGTCTTATAGTTTGTGTGTTCATGTTTTAATAAGGACACAGTTTTCTTCAACTCCTCTCAATTTTTCTTTGATAGTCAGATTCAGCCCTTTTAAAATCAGATTTTAAAACATTTAAAGACTCAATATCGGATATAATCTCCATATTATAGTCATGATACAATTTAACCTTAGCAATACAGGCAGGAGTACAGAGATGTTCATATACCTTATTGTCATATATTCCGGCCATGAGTGCTTGATCAGGAGTCACATCCTGTACCATGAAGCTCCAGTCAACTTATTAAGCCATTGCAGCTGTCTCTGTTGACTTTCCAGTGGGCTTTGGTGTAAAGGGATGTGTGGAGGCCTGTGGGGTTCCCGGATTAGACTTGGGAGCCTTGCATTCCCTTGCAAAATGACCAAGTTGGTTATAGTTGTAACATTTGGCCTTTGTTTTGTCAAACCCAAATTTGCTGTTGATTGGGTTCTGGGGAAATTGCCTTCCAGTTCTCTTGAAGAACTTCTTTGCTCTGTAGGTTAAGAGAGCCATTTGTTGGACTATGTCCACGTATTCCACGTCATCTGGGCTGAAGCACTCTAGATCATCAAAGCAATACTGATAATCACTAAAGTGTCCACTTCCTGAGACAAAAGCACAGCTGTCCTGAAAGGAACTTTGCTGAGCTTGTTGAGACCTTGGAGTCTCAGGAAATGTGATGTATGGCCAAGAAGAGCAGGATGGCTGCTAGGTGTAAGTCAGGTACTGTTGACGTTGGGAGGGTCCTGAGCCTTCAGCAACCATTAAAGCGTTCCTAGCAGGAAGACTCAAGGGTCTGCTTGTCTGATGGCCTCTCTTATTTTCCATTTCCAAACGGTATCCATCAAGGATGCCATAGAGTTCGGTCATGGTGAGTGTGTTCAGATTTTTTGTTCTCTTGATAGAGACACAGTAGAACGTCCACTCATTAAGGAGTGCACTCATGAACTTTCTTGTGAGGTCTCTAAGTTCAAGAGCAATTCCCACAGACTAAAGGGAAGAAATGAGATCCATGTACCTGATTTGCTGGCTGAGGGTCTCTCCAGCAATGTAGGTGAAGTTCTCGAACTGCTACATTCACTGAGTCCGTCTTGGGGTCATTTGAGCTAGAATACATGTGAGCAAGTGCATCAAAGTTTTTTTGCTGACTTGCAATGCTCAAACCCCACCATGATGGAGTTGGGAATTGCAGTCATGAGAACAGTCATAGCATTTCTATCAATGTCCATCTTCTTCGGTTCTCATCAGATTGTCTTCAACGGCTTTCTCTATCAGGCACCGTTTCCACCAGCCACCTTTGGCTTATACGGGCCATTGACAATACATTGCCACATCTTGCTGTCTTGATATCTGATGAAGCCTTCCATGCGTCTGCTCCATGACCTGAAGTTTTCAAGGGTGATGATGGGTGCTTTAGTCATCATCCCCATCTCTACTTCAGACTTGTTGAGGGCCATTTTGAGTGTGGTGTAAGGAGGAGTGAAAAACAGGTTGATTAAGATAGTAAGATCTCACAATCAAGAGCCTAAAAAGCTGTGATACCAATTGCAAGATCGGGTTTTGTCACTTAACACTTGGATTTCTCTCAAACTCACTTATACTACAGTCAAATAAGATGAAGTAGAATCTTTCCTAAGAGTTGATAATAATATAATAAGTAGTAAAGAACACAAGGAAATAATTTTCAAGGAACTTGTATATATTACTTCTCAACTCAAAGTATTACAAGACTCTTACAAGCATGAAACGTGATTTACAATGAAAAACTATATATACTACATCCTACAACCGGATATACTTTGATACCAGCTGGAAACCTAAGAGTAAAGCATATACTACAATGCTAAAGTTAAGTAGTATCTTAGATAAAGTATTATCTAAGAAATGGTAGTCCATGACATGTCCATGACCCTTTTGTCACCAACAAAAGTTGGCAACTGTACTAACTGATAAAGGTAAACAGTGGAATAAAGTATGGTCAACTACATGTCTTTTGAGAAAACCCATGCAGTATCTCAGAGGTTTGCAGCGGAGTGTCAGGGAGACCATACTTATGTCCACTGGATAAGTAGTGTCTTCCGAAGGTAAGTTGGCTTCAGAAGAACAAGTTCTTCCAAAGCCACTTATACTTCGGAAGAGGCTTCTATACTTCCGAGGCTTGAGGACTTCTTTCATACTTCTGACTTCTGATCTTTCACTCTAAGTCTTGATCTTCGAAAGTGAATACTTTGTCTTCGGAAGTTGGAGTTTTCCTTCGGAAGTTGGTCTTACACTTTTTCTTCGGAAGAGCTCCTTTTCCTTCGGAAGTTCCACACTTAGCTTCGGAAGTCCTTTATTAGTTGCACCAAAATAGTCTAAGTGATTTGGTTTTAGTTGCACCAGCCTTTCTAGATCTAACAAAGATTAAAGTTTATCAATTGGATGTGAAAAGTGCATTTCTTCATGGTGAAATTCGTGAAACTATGTATGTCAGTCAACCCGAAGGATTTGAGGATCCGTATCAACGGGATAGAGTCTATAAATCGGACAAGGCTCTATACGGGCTTCATCAAGCTCCACGAGCTTGGTATGAGAAACTATCAACTCATCTGTAGAAACATGGTTTTCGTAGAGGAGTCATTGACTGCATGTTGTTCATCAAAGAGAAAGATGATGATTTACTACTGGTAAAGATGTGGATGACATCATCTTCGGCTCCAAAAATGAAGCTTTGTGTAAGGAATTCGAATCTGTGATGAAAGCTGAGTTCGAGATGAGTGCTATGGGAGAGATGAAGTTCTTTCTTGGGTTACAGGTGGATCAGACACCAAAAAGGATCTTCCTGCATCAGTCCAAATATGTAGGAGATATCCTCCGTCGATTCGACATGGAGAATGCTACGGCTGCTTGAACTCCACTTGCCACGAACCATGACGTGGCACCGACGGTAATGGTGATCTGGTAGATGCCACTATGTACAGAGAAATGATCGGATCTCTTATGTCTCACAGCCTCCCGTCCTGATATTATGTATGCCACGTGTCTTTGTTCCAGATATCTGGCTAAACCAAAAGTAAATCATCTAATTGGGGTTAAAAGGATCTTTCGTTATCTGAAGGGTACTCCAACACTCTGGTTATGGTATCCTCATGATGATGACTTTGAGCTTACAGCGTATAGTGACTCGGATTATGGTGGTTGCAAGATGAATTACAAGTAAACATCAGCAGGATGTCAGTTCTTTGGAAGACGATTAGTCACCTTGCAGTGTAAGAAGCAGACATTTGTTGCTCTATCAACATGTGAAGCTGAATATGTTGTTGCTGCAAGCTCTTGCTCCCAAATCATTTGGATTCAACATAAATGCGAGACTACTGTTTGCAATTTTCTAACACCCCTATCTTTGTTGATAATTCTGCTGCAATTGTTGTTAATAAAAATCTGGTCCAACACCCAAAAACTAAAAACATCGGTATTAATATCACTTTATACGTGACTGTTTTGAAAAGAAATTAATCGATGTTGGTAAAAATTAATACGGATTTTCAACGCGCCGACCTTTATACAAAATCGTTTGACAAACCTCGGTTTTTTATCAGTTGGAGGTCAATGGCGTGAAAAAGAAAAGTGATGTGATTCCAGAAGAGTCGAGTTCGTAGTCCGCCATATTTCTTATTTTTTATTTTATTTTATTTTCCTATCTTTAAAAATCCAAAAACACAAAAATATTTCGGTTTTAGAATTTTAGGGGGAGAATAGTTTAGTTTGTTTCAGTTATAGTTTCAGTATTTAATTACTAAAAAAATGCTCTAACAAGAAGATAGGTTGTGTGCCTCTCCGCTGTGCCATGGCATTGACCTGAGGATAAGCGTAACCTAAATATTCTAGAATTCATTGTTGTTTGCGCCTCTCTTTTGTGTGATGGCACTAACCTGAGGCTTGGCATCTCTCTGAAACTCTTAGAATAGTTTCTTCTTGTCAAATACCCATAGACCGCTCAAACATCTACTAAGAAATGTTGATTACCATATAAGTGTAGGATCCACAAATGCTTGTTGAAATAATATAACCTAACTCATCACTAATGTGAGTCAAAAATCTGTGTATGGATTTAAGTGGACAAACATACTGACAATCATCGTGACTGCAACTCTCGACAGTCAAAATAAGTGTGTGCATCTTGTTAGGACCTGGTATTTGAACAAAATACCTAATGATTAACGTGTAAACCAAACCAAATAGTGCGGAATCCTATTTGATTGGCGATCCAATCAGTGAGAACGCACGAAGAATCGATAAAGTATTGAATCTAACGTTAAGAATCGATTGGGAATCGATCTACAGCGTTCTATGAACTTGGAGAACGAACTAGGAGGCTTCTGGACGGCTAGGGTACGTCTGGAGTCGAAATAGAATGAATGCTTGCGTTTTTCCACGAATTGGTTGTTATATAGGTTAGTATTGTTCATTCGTGCGACTGAACCATAAGTATTGTTCAGTCTTGCGATTGAACCATGCGGTTGATTCATCCGCACGACTGAGTGTTCAGTCTTGCGACTGAGCCAATCTTATATTACAATCATACGACTGATCCAGTCTCCTGGTTCAGTCGTGCGACTGAGTCATTTGTATGAAGTTATTCATGTGTGTGGTCCATTCGCATGGGCCATTCGCATGAGAACTTCATTGTGTTAAGTTTGAATGTATTAATTAATATAACATTATGTGTAACAATTCAAACAACCACAAACCTAATTAACCAATTCAACATCGACTCATTAATGAAATATTAAACATTATAAATCACAAAAAACCATTATCATTTCATTAATCATTCCAAACATTACATCAGAATCAGATAAACAAGATCTATTACATTCATATCCTGATCTAGGGACATACATGTATCAACAAACTCCCCCTAAAATACTAGGTTATGCTTATCCTCAGGTCAGTGCCATCGCACAGCAGAGAGGCACACAACCTATCTTCTTGTTAGAGCAGCTTAATTTTATTTTGCACAAAATGCACCAACAACATAAGTCATTAGCTTGATAGAATTTGTCTTTCATTTTTACATGCTCTGATACCACTTGTTAGGACCTGGTATTTGAACGAAATACCTAATGATTAACGTGTAAACCAAACCAAATAGTGCGGAATCCTATTTGATTGGCGATCCAATCAGTGAGAACGCACGAAGAATCAATAAAGTATTGAATCTAACGTTAAGAATCGATTGGGAATCAATCTACAGTGTTCTATGAACTTGGAGAACGAACTAGGAGGCTTCTGGATGGCTAGGGTACGTCTGGAGTCGAAATAGAATGAATGCTTACGTTTTTCCACGAATTGGTTGTATTTATAGGTTAGTATTGTTCATTCGTGCGACTGAACCATAAGTATGGTTCAGTCGTGCGATTGAACCATGCGGTTGATTCATCCGCACGACTGAGTGTTCAGTCGTGCGACTGAGCCAATCTTATATTACAATCATACGACTGATCTAGTCTCCTGGTTCAGTCGTGCGACTGAGTCATTTGTATGAAGTTATTCATGCGTGTGGTCCATTCGCATGGGCCATTCGCATGAGAACTTCATTGTGTTAAGTTTGAATGTATTAATTAATATAACATTATGTGTAACAATTCAAACAACCACAAACCTAATTAACCAATTCAACATCGACTCATTAATGAAATATTAAACATTATAAATCACAAACAACCAATATCATTTCATTAATCATTCCAAACATTACATCAGAATCAGATAAACAAGATCTATTACATTCATATCCTGATCTAGGGACATACATGTATCAACACATCTTATAGCTCTAGTATGATTTCCCTCAAGTGCTATTGACTCTCAAGCAAATAGAAATCTAGTATTCTCGTAGACCTAAAAGGTTCCAAAATAATTGTGATATACATGTATGATTCCATATGAATCTCTCCAGAAATGATTAAAATAACATGAAGTTGTTTTGTTAAGGAGGAAAAACCGGTTAATGGATTTTAAAAAGGTTTCAATCCACCTAAAACAAAAAACACAAAATTGTGTTTTCTCTCTTTGTTTGTGTTATTTCAAATTGTTTCTATGTTTTTGTTATTTGCTTTACGCAGATGTCGGACTATGTGACTAGATGAACACTGTGAATCACAAATTAAAAGGATCACATCTGAGGTGATCAGATGTTTTCAAATCAAAAGGATCACGTCTGAGGTGATCAAATGGTTTCAAATAAAAGGATCACGTCTGAGGTGATCTAATGTTTTCAAATTAAAAGGATCACGTCGGAGGTGATCAAATGATGTTTAGTTAAAAAAAGGGTCATGTCTCAGATGATTGTTTTTCATAATGTTATATATCACAAGTTAGATTCTAAGTGTATGGAAATGTATGAGGTCAAACTCATAAGTATGAGTCAATCGTACGATTGAATCATAAATATGAACCAATCGCATGATTGAATCATAAGTATGAGCCAATCGTACGTATGAACCATAAGTATGAACAAGTCACACGATTGGACCATGTGTATGGAAACAATCATGCGATTGGATTATAAGATTGAACCACTCGTACAACTGGATGAAGGAGTACGAGCCAGTCGCACGACTGAACCCCAGTCGCACTCTTGAATCATGCGTATGGGTCCAGTCGCACGACTAAATCTTAAAATCAGTATAAATAAAGGGTCAGTCGGTCGTAACCCTACACTTGACCTCAAAAACTCTCTCAAAAACCAACGATTACTAAGCACCCTTTTCAAAATTTTTGTTGTGATATCCACTAATACTGCGTTACAGACTGATTACTATCCATCTACAGGTACTATGAGACTGAAACCATGTCAAATGAGGAGATTAATCGAACCAAACAGTTCGAAAATGTTAAAACCAAGACCGTGACTTAAAAAACCTAAAATAGAATTACTTAATGTACTTAAACGTGTATTTAAAAAGACAATAAGTGTTATATCGGGTCCAGGCGCATCTAATGATTCAAACGTGAAGTGAAATTGACTGCTTTGACAAAGATTTAAAATTTTGGACTCAAACAATGCTCATGCGAAAGGATATGCTGATGACCTTCAGTCGCATGATTGAGCCAGAACGCACGATTAAGTCGCACGATTGAATCAATCGGTTACTCAGTCGCACGACTGACTCAACCGCATGGCATAACATACGACTAGTTCAGTCTTAAGCTCAATCGTACGACTGAGCTCAGTCGTATTGTTCAACCGTACGATTGAACCAGTTGGGTTACATCTGTTCAAATTCAAGTGTTTTTTCAGTGAACGGATCTAACGTGTTTGTTTACTTGTGTTGCAGCAACATGGCTGACAGATGGACTATGAGCATTAAGCACAATATATGTGCTACCTCGACACTACGTCTAGGAACACTTCAGAGTTTATTAGGATCATCGAGTTTCTTCGTCGATCGAGGATTTACAGAGCTATTACTACTCCGTGCACACCTTATCGCTCACTGCATCAGGCACTCTAGGAGAATGCTGTTGTAGATCGCTCAGTTGAGCCATACCGAATCCAAAGTTCTATTTTCGGCCAAGAATTAACATAGGGAAAGACGACTTCCAGAGGGTCTTGGATTAGGGGAGGATGGAGACCACCCAACCAAGCTACATCCCCTGACTGTTCGGGGATGTTTCTTGAGGATCAAGTACGCCGGCGACATGAATGCTGGCGTGCTAAACAAGAGCAACATGTGCCCACAGTTCAAGTACCTGGCACATGTGATCCTCAGTGCATTGCCTCCAGGCTGGAGGATTTGACGAGATGAGCGACCAAATCGAGAATGCATTCGTTGCACTGGTACTGGAACCAGGTGTTCAGTTTCTCGCGGTGTTCTTCACATACTTGACATAGAACATAGAGGCTAAGGGAAGGAAGGCTTCTGTATGTACCCGAGGTTTCTACAGATGATCATTGATGAGAAGCTTCCTCACCTACCCAAAGAGAAGGACGATGCAGTGTGTCTAGAGGTGATGGATGACACCACACTTGGAGGATGAAGGTGTACCATGGGAAGAAGGTGAAGCCCCCTGTCAGGAGATTGTTTGGGCATCTGGCCAGTGAAGATTATGTGGCGCCCTCTCGCAAGAAGTGGCGTCACGATGACAGTGATTCAGATATTGAGCCGATTGGTTCAAGACGACGATGACGACGATGATGATGATGACCAAGATGATGGTAGGGTGGTGGAGATGCTGGCTCTAGTCAACCACGAGCCACCGACACGTCGTCTCTATCTCTCCACCACCTCAGCAGAGTGGTTCCTCAGCTCCCTATGGATCCGAGCAAGCTGAAGAAGAGAGTCGGACGATGAGCCTCTCGTCAGGAGAGTCGGTAGCAGGGTTGTGGCTACCGAGAAGGGGAAAGAGGCAGTTGGTGGATGCCTAGCTGGTACTACAGGTGATGATCCTGCTGTCACTGATCCCACTTACAACACGCCTGACCAGCCTATCAGCTCAGGGGGAGCTCCTATTGCCAAAGTTTCAAGGAAGAAAAGGATGGCCAAACCCCTCGGCAATAAGAGTAAGAGAGCAAGTTCTATTTATCACATCTTCCACCACCACTACCACAGCTCCCACCACCACTACAACAGCCACTACCACCACAATAGCCACTCTCACTCCCATAGCCACTGATACTCCCTCTCCTCCACCGCTTATACACCTACCTCCACCTCACCCACACAACCCAATACAATTCCACCGCCATCAATCCATTCCCATTCCTCCTCCCATCTTCACCACATCCACCCCCACAACCACCACTCACCAAGCCGGTACATCCACCCATCCCAAATGACACATGGCTCCAGTCTACCCACTATCAGGTTAGAGGAACAGCTGGTAAGCCTAAACCGTATTGTGCTAAAGCTGATTGCAACTGATGATCTGAGAGCTACTCAGATAAACCAGCTGATGGCGGTAAATGCAGCCCAAGCCCAGAAAATAGCTCAGCTTAGTGAGAAGAATGCACTTTATGAGAGAGACTTTAGGCCGAGCTCACCATGCACTAAAGAGTCAAAACAACTTGATGATGGCATCGATGAAAAGATTGAAGGACTGGAGAAAAGAACAAGAAGATTATGCTAAGGATGAAGGATCTAAGGGTGAGCCCTTAAGATCAAAGGTGATGGTGATGATGGTGGAGATGGTGAAGATGTTGATGACGATTCGTCTAATGATGAATCAGAAGAAGATATGGATGAGAGGAAGCAGGAGGAAGTGGAAAGGGAAAAGAAGGTGATGATGATGATGAGGATGATCAAAAGGGATGCATGTGCATCAGCTTCAAATCCATCAGCAAAGGAGAGGCGCACTAAGCAAAATCAGGATCAAAGAGCCTCGTCCTCAGCTCCTCAAGCTGAAGAGACAACCAATCAAGGCAAAAGTAATGATTAGATGTTTATGTATTTGAAACTTTTGTACTTGAATTATGTAACATTAATGTAATTAATTATTATTTATGTTTAAATGTCTTGATTAACGATTTATGTGTGATGTGTTTGAATGTTTAATCAAACATATGAAGCTCAACAGCCAGATGACTATGATGTTACACAACCATTCAACAAGTCAAGACTGATCTCACTATGATTATTGATTTGCAAGGGATTTTAAGAGGTCTGTTAGCTATACCCCTGAAGAAGGAGAGATCATCCATGATCTGACAAATGAGCAGCTGGCTTAATGTTCAGATTAAATCCAGATGAAATTGCTAAAGATGCTCCAGAAGTTGATGTCTTAAGTGATGTGGGCTACAGGATGTGAATGAAGTAGAGATTGAAGATGTCACAGCTGACCACTATCTTAAGTACACTGACCTGAGGGCAACGTTATCCCCAACTTGGTAACCTTTTGGCAGTGATACCTTTGACAAGCTGGACGAGATGGAGAAAGAAAAGGAGAAAGATGAAAGTCAAGCCCAACTTCTGATGCTAATGTTGATTTAAAGAAAGCTGAATGGGCAGCTTGTTTTGCTGAAATGAAAGCCCAGCGCGCACCTCCAAAGGAAAATGCCTACACACCAAACTGTATAGAGTCAAGAAATATCAGAAAGTGTCTGGCAAAATCATAGGGTGGGCTTATTTTGAAGACTTAAATGTTTATGTTTTCAAGAGAGAGAAGGGGATTGAGTACTTCAGATATCCACATGATCTGAAGACTCTTCCTAGTTTTGAGCTTAATAGATTGGCAAATTTAGACCTTTTGTATGCCAACCCGAGGAAGATGTCGAGATGGTTTAAGACAGCTCTGAAGAAAGAATACCACACACCAGATGGGTCAACTTTAAGCCTCAACAACCTAAACATTTTATTCATAAGTCTGAAGTTGATCCTATCTCTGGAAGACCTAAGGTAGTGCTGAAGTGGAGTCCCCCACACACATGTCTAAGATTCCTCTAAGGGAGATGCCTCAGGACTTCACTCCACACTTCAAATGGTGGTATTATGTTTGGAGGAGGGGAGAAGCGGTCATAGTGTTGAACAAAGATGGAAAGACTGAGACTATCAGGTATTTGACTCAATTGTGGTTAAACACTTACCAAGAGAGACACTCTATACAAGTGGCCACTGTTCTATGAAACGCAAGATATTGTACAAGCTCTACAGTTTCAACATGTTATACGACTCTGCTTTGCATTCAAGATACACGCAGGAGTCACAAGAGAAGAGAAGTACAAGAAATTTCAAGAGCATGTGAAGAATGTCAGACAATAGGGTAAACTAGGTCCAAGGGGGAGTTTGTAGATACATGATGTTCCTAGTTTATGCACTTAAAAGTAAAAGTCTTTCATGTCTTACATATGTGTAATATGATGATGAAATGAAATATATTATATGTCTTGATGTTTAATTGTCTTTGAATATTTCATATTATTAATGTCATATATATAAACATCATATATAGGTTTGAGGATGTTGTACATAGTTCTTAGTCAATAATGAGTAAGTAATGTGTTTAACTTAGTCGGGTGATTATTCATGCTAATGGACCATACTTATAGACCATACGCATGAATATATCATGCTTATGGACCAGTCGCACAACTGAACCAGGGGACTGATTTAGTCGTATGATTGAGACATAAGATTGACTCAGTCGCACGACTGAACCTTCAGTCGTGCATATGAATCAACCGCATGATTCAGTAGCACGACTGAACCATGCTAATGGTTCAGTCGTACGAATGAAAACTACAAACCTATAAATACCATTCAATTCGTGGAAAACATAACACTTTGAGAGAGACTTCGAATATTCATAAACCCTAGCCGTCCAGAGCATCCTAAACAGCCAATCCAACATCATAGTTCGATCTTGATCGATTCCTACTAATTCTTAACGTTTAGTTCATTGTTATATCGATCGGGTTATCGTTCTCACTGATTGGATTGCCAATCAAATAGGATTCCACACTATTTGATCTGGTTAACATAGAATCTGTTATTACTTACTCCGTACGTACACGGTCCTAACAAATGTGTTCTTGAAGAAGAGACCTTCAAGAAAATAATATCCTCATCCTTGCATGCAAAAGTTTGTTATCAAAATAGCAGGGACTGCGATCTAGTGAGATAGCTCCTCCACACATAATCTTGTCTGTAAGATCTCCTAGGTGTGGAACTTGTGAAGATGAGCTTCCCCTCATAGACCTCTTGACTGAAGAGGATGAAGAGGAGATGGTGAAGAATGGCTCTGAGAAGAGTGAAGAAGATCATTCTAAGAAGGGTCACCATCCCTCTGAGGAGAGTAAAGCTGTTAGGATGACCAAGTCCAAGAGAAAGAAATTTATCAGGAAGGCCTAAAGAAAGTCCAAGAAGGCTCAAGAGATCAAGGCCACCTTCAACTCTACACAGAAACAAGTCTTCATTTTTGCAGGATTTGAAGTGGTTAAGGCTGAAGACACAAACTTGAACTCCAATAACAAGAGTTTTAGTTTATGTCCAAATCATCCCATCATCAAGAAGAAGGCAGATCAGTTGTGCACCACTACTGTACAACCTGAATCATCCACTCCAAAGGTAGTTCTATCCCCACAAGAATTGCCACAGCATCTACAAAGATGAAGATGGAGAAGGAAGTGATCAAGTTCAGCCTTGTTCATAGAAGAAGACTCCTAGAAGGAAGAAAATGGACTGTGTTATGTGTGGGAGTACTTTTCATTTTGCTAAGGATTGTGTTTACAATCCAAAGAGTACTCTCCACATGACCAAGAAAGAAGCTTCTAAAAGTTTGGAGAAGAAAAGCAAGCTTCGGAAGGAAAATCGTTTTCCTTTGGAAGCTCCAAAATGAAGAAGAAGACAAGTGGAAACTTGTCTTCGGAAGAAAACTTGGTCTCGGAAGAAAGGAATACTTCTGAAGCACTGAAGCCTGCTGCAGTGAAAGCAAGATCTTCCAAAGGTCCAGTCATCAAAACTTCCAAAGTTAACAAAACTTCCGAAGTATTTAAGGTCAAGTCTAAGCTTCCAAAGGTGATATGGAAGACAAAGAAGACCAAGTGGAGAGAGCTCCTTATCAACTTCAGCAAATGATGCCTCTAGCATGACTATAGGATCAATTACTTTTGCATTGTCTTCAACTTCTTTTGATGAGCCCAAGACCAATGAGGCTTAGGTTTCCAAATGTAACTAACCATCTCTTTTGTGCAGGAAAGCTCAAGACAAACAGAAATGTATGGATCATTGACAGTGACTATTCCAGGCACATGACAAGCAATAGGTCACTACTCCAAAAGTTTGAGAGAATTGATGGAGGACCAGTTGCTTTAGGAGGAGATGTAAGGGGTTACATTATAGGAAGGGGCAAGTTACAAATGGTAAGCTCAACATTGTAAACGTAAACTTTGTCAATGAGCTTGGGTACAATCTTCAGAGTGTATCCCAATTTTATGATCAGAGTCATAACATGCTCTTTACTGAGCATTAGTGCATTGTTTCAAGCCCGGGGTGGTCATTCCTCATGAGCACATCCTGCTCAGAGTCCCAGGAAAGGGAACATTTAAAAGATGGATTTGCAAGAAACATCTCCCTCTGGAGAAGTTTCATGCTTTATATCTAAAGCAAATAGTGATGAGTCTTTCCTCTGGCATAAAAGAATGTGTCATGTAAACTTTAAAAATATGAATAAATTAATTAAGAAAGATTTTATAACTGGAATACCAAAGAAAGAGTTTTCAAGTGATGATCACTGTGTTGCATGCCTGAAGGGGAAGCAACACAAGGTATCTCACAAGCCAAAGGAAAGACTCCATCACTACTCTACTCCCCTACACTTATTACATATGGATCACTTTGGCCCCACCAGTGTAATGAATCTAGGAAGGACCTCTTATTGTTTGGTGATCACAGATGACTTTACAAGATTCACTTGGGTCTTCTTTCTTAGAACTAAGGATGAGACCCCTAAGATTCTAAAAAATATTATCTTAAAGATTGATAATCAATGTGATCATAAGGTCAAAACCATAAGATGTGATCAAGGAACTGAATTCAAGAATCAAATCCTTGATACATTTTATGATGAAAGGAGAAACAGGACACTAATTGAAGCTGCAAGAACTATGTTGTCTGAATCTAAGCTGGCCATCACCTTCTGGGCAGAGGCAGTGAACACTACTTGCTATGTGCAAAACAAATTTTTAGTAGTTAAGACACATGGTAAGACTCCTTATGAACTTTGGCACAAGAGAAACCTTTCATTGGTTTTCTCAGGTCATTTGGATGTCCTTGCACCATCTCTTGAATACCAAAGATCAAATTGCCAAGTTTGCTGAGAAATCAGATGATGGACACTTTATTGGATACTCTTCTCAAGCTAAGGCTTATAGAGTATACAATCTCAGAAATAGAGTAGTTGAAGAGTCAGCCAATGTGACTTTCATGAGCACACTCCTAGTGTGAAGGGTTCTGGTCCGGATTGGCTATTTGATCTTGATTTAGTTACCAACTGTTTTAACAAATCTTGTGAGCAGGTTTCAGGGTCCACAGATATATTACCTACAAGAGATCCTGACCTATGATTTGAGCTAAGAAGACCTTCAAGCTACACATCTTCAGCTCCAGTGGTAACTAATCCTGCAAATAAAGTTTCTACCAGCACATCAATGACAAATCATGTTGATACTTCTGAGGTGCCTTCCAATTCCAGCTTAGAGGCACAAAACTCAGATGTAGGACCATCAAATGTTGGAGAAAATGGTGGTGAAAGTGATCAGGAATTTCTTGATGCTGATAACCACTCCATTGAAGACAACATCGATGATGCCACACACTCATTGGATCAAGTCAATCTTGATAAGTGTACTGATGTGGAGGGTGAATCCTCATTGCCAGATCAGAATTTCTCTAATTTAGATCTGTCTAAGCAAGTTGCTGTGATCCCTCATCTAAGGATCCACAAGTCTCACCCCACCACAAACATCATTGGATATGTTGATTTAGAGGTAAGAACAAGAGGACAAACCCATGATGCAAATGTTTGTCTCCACTCTTGTTTCTTATCCCAGATAGAGCCAAAGAAGATTGATGAGGCTCTAAAGGATGGAAGTTAGTTTGAAGCTATGCAAGAGGAGCGGCTTCAATTCAAAAGGAAAAACATTTGGAACCTATGTCTTCTTCCTTAAGGGAAGACCACCATTGGAACCAAATGGGTGTTCAGGAATAAGAAGGATGGTAGAGGACTTGTCATCAAGAACAAGGCAAGACTAGTTGTTCAAGGGTATACTCAAGAAGAAGGAATTAACTACACAGATGTTTTTGCTCCTGTAGCAAGACTTGAAGCTATTCGGATATTCCTAGCTTTTGCTGCATCCAAGAACTTCAAGGTCTACCAACTTGATGTCAAGTGAAGCAAGTTAACAATGGCATCTTCATAAGTCAGTCAAAGTATGTACAAGACATACTTAAAAGATTCAACATGACTGATTGTAAGGTTGCTAAGACACCCATAGCCAGAAACACTCCTTTGGACCTGATCTTGAGGGGAGTGTGTTGATGAGCATCTATACAAGGAAATGATTAGGTCTCTTATCTTCCGAACCCAATTTGCTTTCGGAAGCTTTTCTTTAGAACTTCCGAAGCAAAACAACCTTCGAAAGATTTCTCGACTTCCAAGAAAACTACTATTTGGGCAAAAGTAAACTACTTTTTCAAAGGTGGGACCGACATTCGAATTTCAAAGTTTATCCTCTTTCATTAACTTTGTCTCAAATCCTTTTCACATAAATACCCAACGGTTCCCCCCTCTTTCACTATCTTCTTTATTTGCACTATTTCTTAAACCTAAATTCTCCCAAATAGCCTTTGTTCTTCACCTTCCTTCACCCTTAAGCTTCTCAAAAGGCCAATCTAAACCACAGAAACAACCCTTATTTCTCCATGCAACACAACCAGATTGCTCTGTTGAACTCTGAGAAAGATGCTAGTTTCTTAGAGGTTTGCTGTTTTCTGGCTTTATCCAACTACTTTACCTCCCTAACCATTGATGATACTCTCTATGAGGATTATTTGCTTTAATTTTGGAAGACCTGCCAAGAGGTCATCATGGATGGGGAGAAGGCATTGTCTGCCACAGTGCAGGGGAGGACAATCTTCATCACTCCGGCCATCATCAACACTCATCTTCAAATGGATGATGAAGAAGGTGAGTTGTCTTTCCCAAAGGAAGTTGTTAATCATTCCTTTTGTGCAGATAGACTATGAGGGAGTTTTCTCTGTAAAGACCTTCAGGAAAGGGAAGGTCTCATCCCAGTAGAAATACTTGCTCCAGTGGTTATCCACAGCTTGTCAACAAGCATGGAGGGTGGGACCAGATTCCTGAGGATCTCTCCTTCATAATGCATGGAATGGTTCAAGGGGTCAAGTTCAGGTACTCTAAGTTTGTTTACACAAATTTGCTTGCTAACTTGGACTCCTTAGAGTATTATATGTTTCCTAGATATGATCACTACATTCTCAACTGTGAACTGGGCTCACAGTTGAGGGAAAAGTAATATTCTTACATTAGGACAGATGAAGCCCGACATCTTTAAAATCATGAAGAAGCCAACTGTAGGCTTCTCAGGGGTAGAAACAGCCCTTGTCCATAAAATGTTAGAGCTCATTGCTCAAAGTGACAACCTAGAAACACAAGCTAGTGTTGAACCCACACCTTCTACTTTCCAACCACCAAAAAGACCACAAATCACCCTCACCTACCAAAGAAAATCCAAACGAACCTCTGCTCAAGCTATTGAGTTTGTGCAGGCCCCCATACACTCACCCATACAGGAGGAAATGGATACTAGAGCTCCCACTTCCCCTAAGGAGCAAACCACTCCCATTTCTTCAAGAATCAGTGCTAAGGTTCCTCATGCTCAGCCTGATAAGCTCACAAGCCCAATTGCCTTAAGCCTTCACTCTAAGTCTTAACACTCAAGTGAACAACCTTGAGGGGCCAGTTACCATCCCCAGCCTTTAGACTTAAATCAACCCATTCCTAACCTTGAATTCTATATTGATGAAGACTTAGGTTTCAATGAGTACCATGAGTCTCTCTACTCTTCCCCTACTCAAAAGGAGATGAGTGCTCCTGAGTCCCCTATGTCTAGCCCATATCAATCACCCATTACTGAGGTGGATCTTCCTGAACATGTTCAAGAGGTCCATATGGAAGAGGCTCTTACTTATGCAAGTGATTACATTATTAAGACCTCAACCATGGCAAATCAGCCCATTGACACTTCAACTGAGGCTGTCAGTGAGCAGCGGAAATCCAGCAACCAAGAACTTGAAGCTAGTGGTGAGAGTGAGGACCTTGGTCCAATTCTCTTATTCCCCAGTGATTCTTTTGATGAAGATGAGGGGAACTTGAGACTAAAGGTGCAAAAACTGTCAAAAACATGCACCTATTTAGTCTCTAAGGTTAGTCACCTTGAATCTCAGGTGACTACCCTGCAAAACAAGGTCAATGATTAGCAACTTAAGATATCTTATCTCAGGGAAAAACTAGTTGGGAGACCTTTAAGGAGAGCTCAACCAGAAACATAAGAACCTGTGAATGTGATTGACCTAACTCCTAGCTCACCGATGCAAGAGGGTGATGCTACCAAAAGGGGGAGAAGCCATTACAATCACAGAACCTGGGAGTTCTTTAGGGAGTATGGACATTGAGGACTTACCATCCTCACTTGCAATTGTTCTTACTCAGCAACTTCCTCAAGTTCACATTGATGTGGACTCTATAGACTCTTTTATTCAGAGTCTCTTTGAGGGAGGCATTCCAAGGGCTATGTCATCCCCACCCCAAGGAACTTCAAACTACATCATTGGGTGGAGGTATGATGCTGATAGAAGAGCTCTCATTCTTCAAAGAGTTCAAGGGCAGCAAGAGGTATTCAACTTTCAGACCTTGAACTACTATGAAGGTGTTGACCTGATCAACATGCCACTTGTCAACCCAAATCAATCTAGACAAGCTGGCAGGCTGGCACAAAGGATTCAAGACAGAATTACTGAAGAGTTTAGTCTAAGAAGGAGACAAAGGCAATTAGGTAATGTCATTGGTCAACTGGATGTTGAGGCAGACCCTAAGATTAGCTTCAAAGGGAAAACCTTGACTGAAAGCCCAGTTATAGAGCCTGAGAGCCCTGTCACACCAACAACAACTACTTCATAAATTCATTCCCTTAGTGAAACACCTGCTGGTGACGGTGTATCACAACCTCTCTCTGGCCAGAGCTTGGATGCTACACCAAGCAATGAAGGCCAAAGCTCTCTCCACCCTGTGTCACAAAGGTTTGTGGGTGATAAAGGGAAAAGGATTCTAACTTCTGAGGTGATTGAGGAGGAGGAGAGAGAGAGGAAGAGGAAGCTAAGGGGAGAAAGTTCCTCTAGGTCTTCAGGCTTTATGAAAGCTGCAATCAGGGCTGTCCCCCAGACCAAACACTCAAGATGATGAGTTGAGGGCTGTCAGGATTAGTTACCTGCAGACCAGAAACTATGACATTGATGAGATTATATCTCTCCCCTTAGAGGAACTTAATGAACTGGCTGACATGGAAGTGTCAAGAGAGATAAAGGAAGCAGAGGATGCAAGGTTGCTCCTCCAAATCAAAGAGGAGAAGAGACAGGAAAGATTATACAAGCATGTTCCTACTCTCTCCCCAGCTCAAGAAAGCCCTGTGCAAGAGCCTGTCGCAGCTACATAAGAACCTCAGGTAGACAAAAAAACAGATAGGCAAAATATGATCAACTACCTGAGTGCCACAGGTCTCTACCAGGCATCTGCACTTCTTCCCTTGTCCTTTGAGTACATTGAGTATGAGTATCTCAAACAGATTGAACTTCAAGTACTCAAAGAAGAAAAGGCAACAAAGAGAAAGATGAGGGAAGAGGCTGCAAAGTCAAGAGCCACAATCCCTAAGAGTATGAAGAAATTTGCTGACAGACAAAGGATGATGAGCATCTTGAAGCTGTATGGATTCTCCAGAAGAAGACTTGGCCCTATGTCTCTATCCACAATGGATGAGTTATTCGACTTGGCTGTCACTATGGAATGCGACAATGGTTATGTTATGGTCACACGAAAATGAAAGAAAAAGTAGGCCAAGTCATAAAGGTATGGTTTATTTGTGATCGTGGTGGTGAACACAAGAGTAAAGAAAGACTTAGACGGTCTGGTAGCAAAAAATTCGAATGTCCTTTTAAACTATTAGGATATACGACAATAAACGTAGTTTATGTAAATTAGTGTAAGGAATGACGAACATAACCATGATCCGCTCAACATATGAATGGGCACCCGTTTGTAAGAAGTTATTCATAGAACGAATAAATCTAGTGGAGCAGCTGACTGAAAAGAACATGTAGCCTCGTAACATATTATTTGCTCTAAAATAACAGAACCCTAGCAATGCATCTATCACTAAAGACGTATACAATTCTCAACAGAAGATAAGAAATGAAAAGAAAGTTGATAAAATACTAATGCCAGTTTTAGAAAATCTTTTGAAGGATCGGTGTAGGGATCAATGCAATAATTTTTCAAGGTTGGAGAGACTAGAACACTTAACAGGACAAATAGGGAACCGGCTAAATGAAACATTGAACAAAGGTAATGAATACAAGCTGAACAAGAGTAATTGGTTTTCAAGAATGATGTATATTTCTCTCAAGTGTTAACCAATGTTACAAGGCTTAGACTAATGACTGGTTATAATAAGATACTTTATACTACATCCAACAGTCGGTCATACTTTGATGGCCAGCTAGAAACACTAATCTACGCAACAAGATAAATTTAAAGTCAAAAGGCAGATTGCTTTTGACTAGTGACTATGAAATGCCTAGCTCACATCCTTATCCAATACAAAAAGGATAAAAGTACAAGGTAGAAAGTTGCAGACTTAAGATCTTAATCTACAGTTAACAAAAGTATGGACTTGTCACCAACTTGTCTAAGTGGGTAAGTCTTCAGAGATGACAGCGAAAGGTGATTCAGATTTTGTAAAAAGTGCAGGATCGGTGCAGGGGATCAATACAACAGTTTCAGAAGTTTGGAAAGACTAGAACATTTAACAGATCAAATAGAGAACTGGTTTAAAGTGAACCAATGAACACAAGTAAATAACACAACAAAAACACAAGTATATTGTTTTCAAGAATGATGTATATTGCTCTTAAGTGCTTTCAAAGTGTTACAAAGCTTAGTTCTAATGACAAGTACCTGAGATACTTTATACTATATCATACAGCTGGCCATACTTTGAATACCAGTTGAAAACAGTCATCTAGGCAACAAGATCAATGTATAGTTGAAAGGCAGATTGCCTTTTGACTAGTGACTATGACATGCCTAGCTCACATCCTTATCTAATACAAAAAGGATAAAAGTACAAAGGTAGAAAGTTACAGACTTGAGACCTTAAACTACAAGTGAGAAATGTATGGACTTTTCACTATCTTATGCAAGTTGGTGAGTCTTCAAAGATGGCAGCAAAAAGGTGTTTCAACTTTTGTCAAAAGCATGTAAGAGAAGACATGCCTTCTTTGTCTTTGGAAGAAATCAGTCTTGGCTTGGGAAGACTTTATCTTTCAAGCTTCGGAAGACTTCATCTTTGGCTTCAGAAGAATTGGTCTTTTGGCTTTGGAAGATTTAATACTTAGTAAAATTTCTTAAGATATATCAAATCTTCAATAACAACTTTCTTTGTACTTCACATGTGCATGCTGAGAGTTCTTTGGTTGCATCAACCTCTAAGTATAATCCTTACAAACTCCCCTAGGCTAATGCTACAAAAACTAAAGGATAACTTTGATTCTTGACCATCATGAGTTGACAATACTCATTATAACCAAGACCATTCTGCAGGATCGGTGTTTGTTTCTTAACACAAGTTTATATCTCAAACTCACTTGGTCTCACTCGAATAGATGAAGTAGAATCTCTTAATTAAGTTGATAATAATATACTAAGTTAATGAAGACAAGAATGGTTTTCAAGATACTTGTATATATTACTTCTCAACTCAATATTACAAGACTCTTACAAGCATAACTTAGTGAGTTACAATGACAAACTATATATACTACTATCTATAACTGGTTATACTTGGATAACCAACAAAAATTTACAACTAGACAAATACTACATTGCTAGAAGAAAAACATCTAAGATAAAATACTATCCTAGACTAGGTAGTCATAACATGTCCATGACTTACCTTTTGTCACTAACTAAAGTTGGTAACTATACTAACTGATAAAAAGGTGAACAGTGAATTAAAGTATGGTCAACTACATGGGCGTGGGAAAGCGACATGCAGTATATCAGAGTTGGCAGCAAGTGTCAGTCGAACCATACTTTTGTCCATAAGTTCATAGTTGGTTCTTCCAAAGCTTAAGTGACTTCAGAAGAATAAGTTCTTCCGAAACCATTTCAACTTCTTCTGAGAGTTCTGCAAGTCTTTGTGACTTTGTTCTTTGGAAGACTTAGTCTCAGAAGACTGAGTTCTTCCTTGGGAAGTTCTTCATTCTTGAGCCTCGGAAAATCTCCAACTTAGCTTAGGAAGGGCAGCTTTGTTTTCGGAAGACTTCTTCAGTTGTACTCAAAATCTTCTAAGTGTAGTTTTGGTTCCACCGTCCTCATATGATCCAACACATTCCTTGTATCATCATTTGGTTAGGATTCCGTAGACTTTCAAAGTACCTTCTCATATAATAGAGATCATGCAAAGGAAGGTTAAGCATGTTTTGTCGAAAGTAAACATCTTGACCCCATGATCTCTCGTGACATACCATCTATCTGGGTGGTTAGTGGCAAAGGCCTAAAATAAGATGGGTCTCTCAGCTACAAGAGGCTCTACTATGAGTGGATTTGGTTGAGCAGCCTCTTCTTGATCAACCTTAGGATATTCTGACCCATCATGAGGTGTAGAGGTGGATGCCTTGGACTCTTTTCTTCTTGTCCCTTCTGATGGCCATCCTCTTCCTCTTTCTATACTTTAACTGAGAAGGCTGGTCTTGAGTATCAGGTGTTACTTTTTTTTCCTTCTCAGTTGGGTCCTTATCCTTCACTGTTCAGAAGGAGAATGATCAAAACCTTGCTGCAAGTCCAAAGATGAAGTGTAAGGATTCCTGAAGTCTGATGCAACCCAAAACAGCCTAAGTGTCTCAGCAACATGCACTAAGTACTGAAGTGAAGAATGCTTCGGAAGTTTTACACAAAGCATTAGAAAATACTCTAAGTGTAAAATCTTCCGAAGCCAAGACCAATATCTTCCGAAGCCAAACATGAAGTCTTCCGAAGCTTCAGAGACAAAGTCTTCCGAAGCTTCAACCTATGAAGACAGATTTCTTCCGAAGACTTTTAGTACACATGCTTTATCTGATGTACTGTTCCATAAAGCACCATTTCCGCTGCATCTCTGTAAAGTCACCAACTTACATGAGTTGGTGAAAAGGGCCTTGCTTTTGGTAACTGTACATTGAGGTCTTGAGTCTTCAACTTTCCACTTTATGTACTTTATCCTTTTTGTATTGTATAAGGATGTGAGCTATGGCATGTCATAGTCACAAGGTCAAAAGGCAGATATGCCTTTTGATCCTACAATTGATTTTGTTAGTGTCTAGTCAATTGTATCCAGCTGGCTTTCAAAGTATAGCCGGCTGTAGGTTGTAGTATAAGTATTTCAAGTTCTTGTATCTTTTCTTTATGCTTTGTAACACTTGTAAAAGAACTTGAGAAAGCAATATACTGCCTCCTTGAAACCCATACTCTCTTGTTCTGTCTCTCTGCTTTACTTGTGTTCTTTGTATCACCTTTGGTTACCCAGTTCACTGTTTGATTAGAGCTTAGTTAATCTCCTCATTGTGTTGTTGTGTTGTAATTGTGTTAAGCCCTTAAACGGTCCTGCAATTGGTATCAGAGCTTTCAGGCTCTTGATATAAGATCTAACCTCTTAAGATCCCTCACACACACAAAAGCTAAACTCTTCAAATGGCTTCCATCTCAAAGACTGATATGGAG
This sequence comes from Flaveria ramosissima, assembly GCA_025215565.1. Lineage (NCBI taxonomy): Eukaryota > Viridiplantae > Streptophyta > Magnoliopsida > Asterales > Asteraceae > Flaveria > Flaveria ramosissima. The sequence continues at coordinate 174,821 of JACVEC010000325.1, read as the reverse complement.
ACTGGAACCATGAACAAATCCCCACTGATCACTCTTGATGATTTTGACACCTGGTGCATGAGGATGGAAGGCTTCATCAGGTCTCTTGATTCAAGAATGTGGGAATCTGTTGAGAATGGACCTTTCATACCAGCACCCCCTCTGCTACGGTGCTGGTATGATTCCTAAAGATGTGGCCAACTACTCAGATGAAGATAGAAAAAGAGTAGAGATTGACAGGAAGGCCATGACTGCTCTTCAGACTGCTCTCCCAAACTCTGTATACAGAGGTTTTAAGAAGTGCAAGACAGCCAAACAGCTGTGGGATGCACTGAAGCTGATGTATGAAGGCTCCTCTGAAGCCAAGGAGAACAAGAAAGATCTTCTGAAGCAGCAGTTTGAGAATTTCACCTTCAAAGCGCAAACAAGAGTGAAGACAAACATTTGCTTCATGGGTTTGTCCTCTTGTTCTTACCCCTGTGACAACATCTCCAATGATGTTTGTGGTGGGGTGAGACTTGTGGATCCTTAGCTGAGGGATCACAGCAAGTTGTTGAGAAAGATCTAAATTTGAGAAATTTAAATCTGGTCTTGAAGATTCACCCTCCACATTATCACACTTATCAAGATTAACTTGATCCAATGAGTGTGAGACATCATTGATGTTGTCATCTATGGTATGGTTATTAGCATCAAGAAATTCCTGATCACTATCACCATCACCATTGTTGTCTTCTACAAGTGAGGTATCTTTATCTGGTTGAGAGGCCTCTGAGCTGGAATTTGAAGGCATGCCAGATGTATCAGCTGAATTTGTCATTGTTGTGCTGATAGAAACCTCATTTGCTGAAGTAGTTCCAACTGAGCTGAAGATGTATGAGTGAAGGTCTTCCTAGCTCAAATCTTGGATCAGGATCACCTGTATTTAGATTTTCTGCAGATCCTGAAACATGCTCACAAGATTTGTTAAAACAGTTGGTAACTAAATCAAGATCAAATAGCCAATCCGGACCAGAACCAGCCACCAGGGAGTGTGCTCATTGAAAGTCACATTGGCTGACTCCTCAACAATTCTAGTTCTGAGATTGTATACTCTATAAGCTTTAGCTTGAGAAGAGTATCCAATGAAATGTCCATCATCTGATTTCTCAGCAAACTTGGCAATTTGATCTTTGGTATTCAAGATGGTGCAGGGACATCCAAATGACCTGAGAAAACCAATGAAAGGTTTCCTCTTGTGCCAAAGTCATAAGGAGTCTTACCATGTGTCTTAACTACTAAAACTCTGTTTTGCACATAGCAGGCAGTATTGACTGCCTCTGCCCAGAAGGTGATAGGCAGTTTAGAGTCAGACAGCATAGTTCTTGCAGCTTCAATAAGTGTCCTGTTTCTCCTCTCAGCAACTCCATTTTGCTGAGGAGTCCTGGGAGCACTATATTGTCTTGTAATACCTTTTTCATCACAAAATGCATCAAGGATTTGGTTCTTGAATTCAGTTCCTTGATCACATCTTATGGTTTTGACCTTGTGATCACATTGATTCTCAACTTTTAAGATGAAATTCTTCAGAATCTCAGGGGTTTCATCCTTAGTTCTAAGGAGAAGACCCAAGTGAATCTTGTAAAATCATCTGTGATCACCAGACAGTAAGAGGTCCTTCCTAAACTCATTACACTGGTGGGCCAAAGAGATCCATATGTAACAAGTGTAGGGGAGTAGTGATGGAGTTCTTTTCCTTAGGCTTGTGAGATACTTTGTGTTGCTTCCCTTTCAGGCATGCCACACAATGATCATCACTAGTAAACTCTTTCTTTGGCATTCCAGTTACCAGACGTCATGTTTAATTAATTTATTCATGTTCTTAAGTTTACATGGCACATTCTTTTATGCCATAGGAAAGACTCATCACTATTTGCTTTAGATAGAAAGCATGAAACTTCTCCTGAGGGAGATGTTTCTTGCAAATCCATCTTGTACATGTTCCCTTTCCTGGGGGCTCTGAGCAGGATATGCTCATGAGGAATGACCACACCAGGTTGAGAACAATGCACTCATGCTCAGTAAAGAGCATGTTATGACTCTGATCACAAAATTGGGATACACTCAGAAGATTGTACCCAAGCTCCTTAACAAAGTTTACCTTCTCAATGCTGAGCTTACCATTTGTGACCTTGCCCCTTCCAGAAATGTAACCACCTTCATCTCCTCCAAAAGCAACTGGTCCTCCATCAATTCTCTCAAAATTATGGAGTAGAGACCTATTGCCTGTCATGTGCCTGGAACAGCCACTGTCAATTATCCAGACATTCCTGTTGGTCTTGAGCTGTTCCTGCACAGAGAAGATGATTAGTTACATTTGGAAACCCAAGCCTTACTTGTCTTGGGCTCATTAACAGTAATAGAAGGTAATGCAACAGTAATAGATCCTATGGTTGTACTATGGGGATCTTCAGCTGTTGTTGATGGAGAAACCTCAGTCATTTGGTCTTTCTTAGACTTCCACACCACCTTTGGAGTCTTGGACTTGACCTTCAAAACCTTAGAAGCTTTTGAACTTCATAAGTTTTGATGACTGATCCTTCGGAAGAGTCTACAGTCACTGCAGCAGACTTTAGTGCTTCGGAAGAACTCCTTTCTTCCGAGACCAACTTTGCTTCCGAAGGTAATTTTCCACTTACCTCCTTCTTTGATTTGGAGCTTCCGAAGGAAACAGACTTTCCTTCCGAAGCTTGAGACTTCTTGAGACTCTTTGAAGTCTTTGTTTTAGTCATGTGGACAGTACTTTTAGGATTGTATGGGCAATCCTTAGCAATGTGAGAAGTACTTTCACACATAACACATAACATTTTCTTCTTCAAAGAAGTCTCCTTTTGAGAGCAAGACTGACTTTGGTCACATCCCTTCTCCATCTTCATCTTGGTAGATGCTGAGACAGTTCCTTTGGGCTGTGAACTGTTCTTGGAGTTTGATGGTCCAGGCTGTGCAGCAGTGGTACACAGCAGCTCAGTCTTCTTCTTGCACTGAGATGATTTGAACAAGAACCATGACTCTTAGCTGAGGAGTCTTGGTTGATGTCTTCAGTCCTTACTACTTTGAAACCTGCAGAGATAAAAACTTGTTTCTGCTTAGCATCAAAAGTAGCCTTGATTTCTTGAGCCTTCTTTGCCTTTCTTTTGCTCTTTCTGATCAAGTTCTTTCTTTTGGACTTGGTCATCACAGTTGATTTCTTCTCCTCAGAAGGATAGTGGCCCTTGGAAGAATCCTCTTCTTCACTCTTCTCAGAGGAATTCTTCACTATCACTTCTTCATCATCCTCACTTACAGGATCTATGAGAGGAAGCTCATCTTCACAAGTTCCACACCTAGGAGATCTTACAGACAAGATTGTGTGTGGAGGAGCTATCTCATTTGATCCTAGTCCCTGTCTATTTTGATAACAAACCTTGTTGTGCAGGGATGAGGATATCATGTTCTTGAAGGTCTCTTCTTCAAGAACACTCTTCTCTGCCTTGGCTTTGCTGATCACAAGCTCAGCCTGGCACTCAGTTAACTTAGTGATGAGATCTTGGATCTGAGTTCTGAAATCTGTATGTTCATGTTTTAGTACTGAAATGGTTTTCTCCAAGTCTTCTATCTTTAACTTGTAATCATTTTCAGACTTTCTAAAATCAGATTTTAATATGTTTAATGACTCAAGATCAGATCTCATCTCTAGGTTATAGGACCTGTATCTATTTACTTTAGCAATGCATTCAGGGGAGCAAAGATGTTCCAATACCTTGGCTTCATCATGGTCAGCCATCAGTGCTTGGTTTGGAGAAGCATCCTCCACCTGAAAACTCCAGTCAAAGCCTCCTTCTTCAACAGCAACAGCAGCATGTTGCTTTGTCTTCTCAGCCTGAGGAGCTTTGTCAGTAAAGTTTGGTCTGGGTTGTGTTTGGCCCCCATTTGCTTTAGGTGCCTTACACTCCCTGGCAAAGTGACCCATAAGGTTACAGTTGTAACACTTAACTTTGCTTTTATCCAGCCCAAACTTACTACTGGTAGCATTGCTTGGAAATCTTCTTCCTGTCCTCTTGTAGAACTTCTTGGCTCTGTGAGTGAGGAGAGCCATCTGCTGAACTATCTCCATGTATTCCAGGTCATCTGGATGGATACAGTCCAGGTCTTCAAGAGTGAAGAGATAATTCCCACAGCTTTCATCTGCAGACACAAAGGCTTGAGAAGAACTTGTCTCTTGGAATGGGCTTCCTTGAGTAAAGTTCTCCCTTGGTGTCTCCGGGAAGTGATGAAAGGACCCTTTTGTGAGTTGTCAGGGTAGCATAAGAGATGATGCTGGGGTTCTATGCTGTCCCTTTCAACCACATGAAGGGCTGAACCCATTTGATTGTTGGAGTTGCCAGATGAACCTTGCATGTTCATCTCCATCTGGTATCCACTGAGAATCCCATACAACTCTGTAAGAGTAAGAGTCTTAAGGTTCTCAGTCCTCTTGATCACCACACAATAGTGTGTCCATTGCCTAGGAAGTGAGGACATGAACTTCCTTACAATGTCCCTGTTCTCAAGAGGAACTCCTCCATCCACTAGGGTATCCACAATCTCAACATACCTGAAGTATTGTTGAGTCATGGTCTCACCTGCTTTGAAGGTGAAATTTCAAACTGCTGCTTCAGAAGATCTTTCTTGTTCTCCTTGGCTTCAGAGGAGCCTTCATACATCAGCTTCAGTGCATCCCACAGCTGTTTGGCTGTCTTGCACTTCTTAAGCCTCTGTATACAGAGTTTGGGAGAGCAGTCTGAAGAGCAGTCATGGCCTTCCTGTCAATCTCTACTCTTTTTCTATCTTCATCTGAGTAGTTGGCCACATCTTTAGGAATCATACCAGCACCAGTAGCAGAGGGGGTGCTGGGTATGAAAGGTCCATTCTCAACAGATTCCCACATTCTTGAATCAAGAGACCTGATGAAGCCTTCCATCCTCATGCACCAGGTGTCAAAATCATCAAGAGTGATCAGTGGGGATTTGTTCATGGTTCCAGTCTCCATATCAGTCTTAGAGATGGCAGCCATTTGAAGAGTTTAGCTTTTGTGTGTGTGAGGGATCTTAAGATGGTTAGATCTTATATCAAGAGCCTGAAAGCTCTGATACCAATTGCAGGACCGTTTAAGGGCTTAAACACAATTACAACACAACAACACAATGAGGAGATAACTAAGCTCTAATCAAACAGTGAACTGGATAACCAAAGTGATACAAAGAACACAAGTAAAGCAAGAGACAGAACAAGAGAGTATGGGTTTCAAGGAGGCAGTATATTGCTTTCTCAAGTTCTTTTACAAGTGTTACAAAGCATAAGAAAAGATACAAGAACTTGAAATACTTATACTACAACCTACAGCCGGCATACTTTGAAAGCCAGCTGGATACAATTGACTAGACACTAACAAAATCAATTGTAGGATCAAAAGGCATATCTGCCTTTTGACCTTGTGACTATGACATGCCATAGCTCACATCCTTATACAATACAAAAAGGATAAAGTACATAAAGTGGAAAGTTGAGACTCAAGACCTCAATGTACAGTTACCAAAAGCAAGGCCCTTTTCACCAACTCATGTAAGTTGGTGACTTTACAGAGATGCAGCGGAAAAGGTGCTTTATGGAACAGTACATCAGATAAAGCATGTGTACTAAAAGTCTTCGGAAGAAATCTGTCTTCATAGGATGAGGCTTCGGAAGACTTTGTCTCTGAAGCTTCGGAAGACTTCATGTTTGGCTTCGGAAGATATTGGTCTTGGCTTCGGAAGATTTTACACTTAGAGTATTTTCTAATGCTTTGTGTAAAACTTCCGAAGCATTCTTCACTTCAGTACTTAGTGCATGTTGCTGAGACACTTAGGCTGTTTTGGGTTGCATCAGACTTCAGGAATCCTTACAACAACATTTTGTTTTAGGAAACGGTTTCATGGTATCATCAAAACTTTAAAGAACTACTCACAGGGAGAAGCCTGATGATGAAATAAAAATGCGTGAAAAAAGTTGATACAAGATCATTAATATGTGTATATATTAGGTGACTTAAAATATTAAGTAATTTTTTCAAAAAAATATCACTAAAAATACAACACATATTATTAAGCAATCTTGTATCGGGTTTTAATAAGAAGCTCTTACTCGCAGGAGCAGTTTCTTTCCTTTTCTTTTTAGGCATAAGCAACTACTTATAAGAGTAGTTCCTTTAAAGTCTAATGTGTACATGAGTTGTTTTACTTGAGTTAACGGAGTATAAACGGTGGTAAAAAGAGTAGACGGAGAGGGTAACGTGTTAATGAAACCGCTCCTTGCAAGAGTTGTTTATAACATTAACTGACAACTCATTTAATTAGGAGTTTGAGATTTTGAAAAAACTACTTTTGAAAGGAGTAGTATTATCATTGATCATACTATTCTAGTCAATAATCATTTTTCAATTTTTTTCTAATTATAACATTTTGGAAAAAAAAAATCGTGTCAACGTCAGGATTGTATAATTAATGATATAACAGGATCTTAAAATAGAACAATTTTTTATTGTTTTCTCTTTTAATAAATTAATTGTCTCATTCTCTAAACATTTATATCTATTTATTATTCAGCATTTTAACAATTTATTTTTTATTTATATTTGCAGGAACAGTTGAGAAGTTTGAAAAAACTAATGAAACTATCCATTACCGATATGAGAAGGAGGACCAAGAATGTTATAAATATGATATAACTAGCAGCATCGACTATCATAAAAACTTGTTTCAAAAATTGTCAAGTTATGATTCTTAGGTATGATAATTACATTTATTACTAATTTCAGTTTGTTTTTTATGCATTATTAGTTGTATCTCATGTTTTATACGTTGTATTTTGTTTTTTTTTTTTTTACTTTTTAATCCTAATAGTTTTCATATTTACATTTAACTCTAATATATTTTTACACTTTCAACTTTGATCTCATATAATTTCATCCTTTGAAATCTCTCATTTTTACGTTTCGGTCTAGAATTTCGAGTTAATATGCTGCAACATATGTATATGGTTTAACGTTTTTACTTCTATTTCCTTTTTTCGGTCGCGTTATGTTTACATTTCAGTCTAAATTTTGCATAATAATACGCCATAGCCGCGTGCATTGCTCAGTGATTTACGTCTATTTTTCATTTGGTTTACTTTTTATCTTTATTTCTTTTGTGTTACGAGTTTTTCGGTGTTGATAGTTGCTAACGACGGTGTGATATTGATGCTATTTGACACTGTTTTACGCATCCGCTGAATAAAATAGGCTTAATAATAGTTAGAATATTTTTTTAGTCATTCAAACAGCTTATTTTTTCATTTTGACATTTGGATAAGTTGTAGCATATAATGTTTAAAGCACTTGCTAATACAAACATTGATTATTGTTACCATAAAAATAGTATTGAGTTAAAAAAATTGTTTAAACAAATACTGTTCAAAGTAATATTGAAATTGTGCTTTTGAATATAACTAATATTATCTATAGACAAACCATGTAATTCATTTGTCCATACATTGTTAGTTCGGACTCACTTTTACATCAATCCTTTTTACGTTTATGTTATTATATACTTTTGAGCTAATGTCCATGGAAGAATAAATCCATGAAAAGCATCCATGGCCGATGGGCGACAATGAGGCCTTTTATTTAACCGTTTATTGTGAATGGTTTTATATGTTTACTTTCTTAAAACACTTTCACTGGCAGCGGCGATCATGATTACACTTTTCCATACGTCGGGGCGGAGAAATGGATAAAGTCTCTCAATCTTCCGATTCAAAGCCAATGGGAACCATGGTTTGTTAATCGTCATGTTGCCGGGTGAGCTTTCTAGTTGTTGTTAGTTTTTAACTTCAAAATTGAATTTCAATTCGAATGATGGAGTTACTTTTATTTTTTCTGATTTAGAAGTATGTAGTTAAGTGGAAGTTCAAGAAATGACATACTTGTACTTGATTAAAGCAAGAGATTGAAAGTAACATACATCTTCTTCTTTTGTAGATATCGAGTGAAATATACAAAGAATGATACTCTGTGACGTATGCGACTGTTAAGGTAAGAATCTAAATCTCACTCAAACAAAATTTTAGTTTAGTTCAATCCAATTCAAAATCCTTTAAATTCGAGTTCGAATTCGGTATTAATGTATGCAACTACTTTGCAGGGTGCAGGTCATTCAATCCGTGTACAAACCTAGAGAAAATTGGGTCATTTTGGATGAGTGGCTTGATTCTTATTCTTACTTGAGTGATTCTTAATCATGATAAATCCCTATCACCGTACGAAACTTACGATTACTTTCATGCCAACATTGATGAGAGCATATTTGCTTTGGTTAATTTATCTTGTTTAAATGTACTTTCTATCATTAATGGTAGTAGCATTTTTGTTTACATTGGAGTTAAATAACAAGAATGTTTCATTAAACCCATTATGGTGCCTTCTTTGTTAAGCTTCTTGTTTATGGAAAAATGAATGGATTAAACACGGAATAATATGTTAAGCTATGTAAGTTTTCGCTTAATACTAAAAAACATCAATATATTTTTCTTGTTATTCATGAAAAAATTTATCAACTTAATTTGCGTATATTAAAACTTTGGCTTTGAAATAATTCGCGAAAATTCACTTTAGCATCTTTAGTTACATGCAACATATTTGATTGAAATATCATTCAATTTACAAGTTATTAACTGATTACGTTTAGGGTTAACTGTCCTATTGCTTGTTACTCACTAATCATCTACATTGATACGTTTATTCCCCACTTTTGTGTGTCAATCTTACTTCTTTATCATAACCACATTCCTTTGTTGCTTGTATACATTTACATATGGCTTTGAGTATCTGTTCTTCATATCTCAGATTTATCTTAGTCCTCTTCTATTATCTTTTGCCTTATGAAGTAATATCCTTACAACGCAATTTCAGATTTGTTTTTGTACTGATGTTTTACATCATCATTTTTACAAGATTCTTCTTGTCAACTGCTTGATTGAATTCCTGAATTGAGTTCTCTTATCAATCTCATCATCTAATCAGGTCTTTTCATAACTTTTCCTTAAACTCTTTGATTTCATTGAATATAGTCAGTTATTGCACTCCTAATCACTACATACTTTATTGAACACCGTACTGTGTCATGTTACTTGCAATTTACATATGAAACATGATATTAGGATGTTGGTTGTAAGATACGTAAGAGACCCGATCATGGCTTTGTATAGATGTTCATCAACACATTCCCCCTCAAGATCTTTCCTAAGGAGTGTTTTCTGGCTATGGAGTCTAGTAACCTTACACTCATCAGATAAAATTTGGTTAGTATGTTTTGTACAACTTTGACTGGTTTATAAAGATGTCTTGTCAACCTGATTCACTTGATCCTAAAAGAATTGAGTTCTCCTATGCACTCATTTCAAATCTAGTCTTCATCGTTCTCAAACTCTATAATCCTTTTCATTAGTTACCCAAGATGATGTAATCAACAAAAACTTGAACATGTATCAAGTTATTCTATGTTCTTTTGATGAAGACTGTGCTATCAATAATACCTCTCTTATATTCATGTTGACTAGGTAATGTGACAGTGTCTCATACCATTTTCTTGGAGCTTGATGCAGCCCATAAAAACTTTGTCAATCTGCAAACAGAATCAATTGATTTGGGTCTACAGAGCCAGGTAGTTGCTTGCATACACTTCTTCATCTATCCCCCATATAAAAATACACACTGACATCAAGTTGGTAGACCTTGAAATCCTTGGATGCAGCAAAAGCAAGAAATATCCTTACAGTTTCAAGTCTTGCTACAAGAGCAAAAACACTTGTGTATCAATCTTTAATTCTTGAGTGTACCCTTGGATAACAGTTTTGCCTTGTTCTTGATGACAAGTCCTCTATATTCTTGCTTGTTCCTAGAAACCTAATTGCTACCTATTGGTATCTTCCCATGAGGAAGAGAACATAGGTTCCAAACACCTTGTCTTTTGAATTGATGCATTTCCTCATGCATTGCTTCAACTCAGCTTCCATGTTTCAAAGTTTCATTAACTTTCTTTGGCTCAATATGAGATAGAAGCAAGAGTGTAGACAAATATTTTATCATGAGTTTGTCCTCTTGTTCTCACCACAGTCTCAACATCTCCAATGATGTTTGTGGTAGGATGTGACTTGTGGATTCCCAGTCGAAGAATCACTGCAAGTTGATTTGACAGATCTAAATTAGAGAAATTCAAATCTGGTGATTAAGTATCACCTACCATATCAGCACACTCATTAAGTGTGACTTAAACTAGAGTGTGTGTGACATCATTGATGTTGTTTTTTAGTGGAGTGGTTGTCAGCATCATGAAATTCTTGATCACTTTCATCATCTCCATCTTTTCCTACATTGGATATCCCTTCATTTGTGTTTTGTGCATCATTGCTGGAATTGGTTGGCACCTCAGATGTATCAGCTGAAAAGTTATTATGGTTTCGCTGACAGGATTTCCACTTGTAAGGATAGTTACCACTAGAGCTGAAGGGATTCCATCATTTGGTCTTTTCAGCTCAAATCTTGGATCAAGATCTCCTACTAATAATTACCTGTTGATCCTGAATCATATTCACAAGATTTATTAAAACAGTTGGTAACTAAATCAAGATCAAATAGCCAGTCAGGACCAGAACCTTTCACATTGGGAGTGTGTTCATTGAAAGTCACATTGGCTGACTCCTCAACTACTCTAGTTCTAAGATTGTATACCTATAAGAGTTACTTGGAATAGTATCCAATGAAGTGTCCATCATCTGCTTTCTCAGCAAATTTGGCTATGTGATCTTTGGTATTAAAGATGGTGCATGTACATCCAAATGATCTGAGGAAACCAAAGAAAGGTATCCTTATATGCCACAATTCATAAGGAGTTTTACCATGAGTTTTTACTACTAATACTCTGTTTTGCACATAACAAACAGTGTTGACTGCCTCTGCCTAGAAGGTGATGAGCAGTTTAGAGTCAGAGAGCATGGTTATTGCATCCTCACAAGTGTCCTATTTCTTCTTTTAGCAACATCATTTTATTAAGGAATTCTAGGAGCACTATATTGTCATGTAATACTCTTTTTCATCACAAAAATGAATCAAGGATTTTGTTTTTGAATTTAGTTCATTGATCACATTTTATGATCTTAACCTTGTGATCAAATTGATTTTCAATTTTTAGAAAGAAAGACTTCAAGATTTCAGGGGTCTAATCTTTACTTCTAAGAAAGAAAATCCAAGTATGTCTTGTGAATCTTCTGTGATCACAAGACTGTATGAAGTTCTTCCTGAAATCATTACACTTGTGGGGCCAAAGAGAACCATGTGTAATAAGTGTAGGGGAGTAGTGATGGAGTTCATTTCCTTTGGCTTGTGTGACACTTTGTGTTGCTTTCTTTTCAAACATGCAACACAATGATCATCACTTGTAAACTCTATATTTGGCATTCCGGATATTAAATCATCTTTAATTAATTTATTCATGTTCATAAAGTTTACATGGCATATTCTTTCGTGCCAAATGTGTAAGGACCCGGTCCCGAAACGCTTACAGTTGGACAATCATCACACATAAACATAAAACATACATTTAAATTTGTTAAAACATCGCAGCGAAATACTTAACAAACCATTTCATATATCAATAATTTCTTTTGAAAAATAATACAACATTGTTAACCATTACAAAATATCATTTTTTTGCATTACAATACAAAAACATCATTGATATATAAAATGGAAGCTATCCAAAAACTTGCTAAGTAGTTGCGTCATCCTTAGCAACCATTACCTGCCAACTGAAAAATACATAAAAGTCAACGTTGTTGAGTGAGTTCTAGTTTTATAATAAAATACTTTATATTCGCTTAAACTGTTCTTTACTTTCGTTCACGATCATGGATCATACGTACAAATAGATAATGTTATATTATCTTCCATTATCATTCTTCATCGTACGTTACTCGTTATCATTCATTCGTTCCCATACTTATCATACATTTCTTACATTTCATATGTTCGTCATTTTCCGATGCCATGTACTATACCCCGAACATTATGCACAAAGCTGGCTACTGGGCCTATGGCAAGTACATTCATCACTATCATTCACTTTCCTTCCGGACCAATGCCATGTGCTATACCCCGAACAATGTGCACGAAGCTGGTTACTGGGCCTGAGGTCTATCAATAGACCCCAAACATTGTGCACGAAGCTGACTACTGTACCTAGGGCAAGTGGCAAGTGTCCTATACATATGGTCAATCACAAAGATTGGACCCCAGTTTGCATCCTTCCACGGTAGCTAACCCGCACACAGTTGAGCTAACACCTTTCATTAGGTGTGAACCTCCATACATTTGCTTGCAAGACTTTCTTACATTCATTCTTTCATTAATGCATGCATTCATTCATTCTTTACGTTCCTCTTTTCATTAGTATTATCTTCCACTTTAATATATAATACTTAACTTAACGCGTAAACAACATACCAAGTACAATCCATCATAAAACATAACCGACTCTCCACGGGACAACGGGGGTTTGGGGGCGGCAACCCCTTACAGCAGGGTCCTAAGGGGAGCAGCCCTTAGTGGGGTCCAAGGGGCAACGCCCCTGGCTAGGGCCAGGCTACCAGATCAGTTCGAAAAAAATTTATTTTTAAACATTTATATAGCATATTTTGTTATAGAAAATCAATCTTCCTGTTAAAACCTCTTAAAATCTTGATCATTTAAAAACGTACATTTAGTATGCATAATAGCCCCAAAACATGGAAAAACTAGTAGATAAAGGGATCTAGAACTCACCTGGATGCAGTGAGTAGCTTATCAATTAAAATTTCTAAGCTAGGATCACACTACACAGCCTACAGATAAGTTAACACTCAAAGGGTTATTTTCTGCCTAATTTTGCTCCTAATTTCACTGCCAGATAAGCAGATTCGCTGTCAGTTTCGCTGGTAGTTTCGCTGCCATCTTCGTTGGTAGTTTCGCGCAACTTTTGTTAGAATTACATGTCTGCGAAACTATAGTTTCACATAAAGCTTCATAGTTTCGCTGATTGAACACACAATTTCGCTAGACGAGCCTACAATTTCGCAGAACGGACTGAAATGACGAACCAACCTATTTTTAATCCAAAAGTTTAACCTTTTACATCCAAATCCTTAGGTTATCATCCATAAAGCTATATCTAATCTTTTTACATGTTTTCTTCCACAAACACGTGAGTTTTGTATGATTTTTTGCCATTTTCAAAACCCCCAAAACCTTAGAATCTGGGTATAATCTAAAGAGACATTTAGATGATGTTTCTTACCTAGATTCTTGCTCTTTTCTCGTTGTTTGGATCCCCACAAACACAGATCTTCAATCCTTTGATCAATCGATCCTCGAATCTTCACTTCTCTCCACTTTCTCTCTCTACACTCTCTCTCTAGAAAGTTGGGTGTTGAGTTGCAAATGAGAGTGAGTCTAGCTGATTCGTATATATATATATATATATATATATATATATATATATATATATATATATATATATATATATATATATATATATACACACACACACACCAGGTGTTCACGGGACTTTAAACTCGCCCAACACGTAACCCGTAAGGTTAACTCGATCCATAATCCACTTCCCTCTTATTTTCACTAAATAACCCGACTAAACCTTATTATTAATTGGCTCGTTTTGACTTTATTTGGGGCGTTACAAAATGAAAGACTCATTACTATTGGCTTCAGATAGAAAGTAAGAAACTTCTCATGAATGTGAGGTTTCTTGCAAATTCATCTTATATATGTTCCCTGTCCTGGGGGCTCTAAGAAGGATATGATCTTGAGGAATGAATACCCTGGGCTTAAGAATGCATTCATGCTTAGTAAAGAGCATGTTGTGTCTCTGGTCACAAAATTAAGATACATTCAAAAGATTGTACTCAAGCTCTATGATAAAATTTACCTTTTTAATGCTAAGCTTATCATTTTGACCATGCCCCTACCAGTGATGTAACCACTTGACTCTTCTCTAAAAGCAATAGGCCCTCCATCAATTTTCTCAAAATCTTAAAGTAAAGAGTTATTGCCTGTCATATACCTGGAACAACCACTATCAAAGATCCATACATTTCTTTTGGCCTTTAGTTGTTCCTGCATGTAAAAAAGAGATGGTTAGTCACATTTGGAAACCCAAGCCTTTCTGGTCTTGGGCTCATCAAGATGAACTGAAGATAGATCAACAATTATTGATGCTATATGCAAGCTTAGAGGATCATTGACTGTTGTTGATGAAGAAACTTCAGTCACGTGGTCGTGGTCTCATTAAGATGAACTGACGATAGATCAACAGTTACTTCTTTCTTCTAAGACCAAACTTTCGTCTGAAACTTCAGTCACATGGTTTTGGGCTCATCAAGATAAATATATTTACACCCTTCACATAAATGAACCCACAAATAGTGTAGCCAGGTTTTTTTATACATCTCACACTTTATGGCGGGACTACCCACATGTGTTGATGATAGACAAAAACGTATAAAATGAACATCTACAAAATGCCATTGGTCCAAATGATTGGTGTGACATCAACACTGAAATCATTTTTTGTTGCTCATGCATTTATCAATCTTGAGCGTCAGAATTAATTTCAAATGGGCTTTAGAAAATTAAAAAATAAACTTTAGAACAAAAGTGTATAGTACCCGCGTTATACTTACCGACATAGACCTTGCTCTGATGAAAGTGTGTGAAGAAGTTTTTCCAAATGCCGTGAGACTACTTTGGAGATGATATATATCAAAAATATTATTAAACATTGCAAGGCAAATTTTTTGAATGATGAATGGGGTGCTATTAAGCATTTTGGGTCGGTATTAATTAACTTTGTCACGTGTGACATATTCGCATACAATTTTGACCACCTTTATCGAAGATTGGTGCCAAAATATTCAAGTAAGGGGCTGTTTGTTTGGGTCTTAATGACCGTGGTCAGACTCATAAGTCAGACTCGGTCAGACCTAGATGTTTGGTTGGATACCCACTTATTGAAAAAGACCTTTTATTCTCCTTTAATTAGATCAGAGAAGATACAATATCTGACCCAAGAAAATCCCCCCACTTCACTCATCGACCTCTCCTTCCCTTCAGCTCGAACTCGCCCAATCACCAGCGCCACCACCAGTTCTCGTCGGCCTCCCCTTCAGCTCGAACTTGCCGCCTCCCCTTCAAATCAAACTCGCCGGCCTTCATAGGTACGTCTTCTTCGCACCCTCACACCCCAACTGCAGGTCTGGGGATCTTCGATTGTTTGGTGTTTTGGGATCGGCCATGGCCGCCAAATGTTGGTGACCCCCACAACAGGTTCAGTGACCCTCGATTGTTTGATGTTTTGGGTCGGCCATAGTCGCTGAATGTTCGGTGGCCCGAATGTTGTGGTGAAGTTCTTTTTGATTCTTTTTTTTTTAATTTGATTCCAATAGATGTGTTTATAATCACCATAGCTTACAAATTCAAGCTATTTTTACGTTCAACTGTAATTGGTTCTTGAAAAATAAGTTGTGAAATCTATGATGTAATTGGTTCATGAAAAACAAATATGTAGATTTGTTAGATTGATCCTGTGTTTGTATGTACGTGCTATGACTCATTATAATCAAATTTGGGTTGTTTGTATAATTATCTTCTTTGTTTAGGGGTTGCGTGGATCCCCACAACAGGTTTTGGAATTTGGTTGACCAAAGACCTATATGGTTTTAATTATTTCCCCTTTGAGCGCGCATATGGTGTTTTGAAGGCAAGATTCCCAATCCTAAAACAAGTGGCCCCCTATTCATTTCCAATACAAAGAGACATAGTGATTGTGTGTTTCGCAATCCATAACTTATAAGGAAATGGAATATTTATGATCAGTTATTTATGGCATACAACGAGAACACTTTTTTTTGTAGAAATGCAAGAGGAAAGTGATAACAAGTCTGTTCACGACATGAAATGGGCTCGCAAGGCATTGAGCATATGACTACTTTACGGGACGAGATAGCAACTCAACTAATATCAAATGCTTAAAACCAAAGTTGTACGCAAATTATTACTTTCTACTTGGATTTAGTATGTTTAAACAATGATTTATGTGTACTTCGGATTTTCTAATATGGTTTGTTTTTTTATAATTATTTATTATTAGGAGTTATAACCAGACAGATAAATTATATTTAGCAAGAAGTAATTCAGATGCGTAAAATAGTCATTCTACATAGTTATTCAGATATCCAACCAAACAGACTTAAACTGGTTCAACACTTATTGGTTCAAATATCATACTGGTTCAGACCTCTTATTTGTTCAGCACTTACCTATTCAGAAGTTGGCAAACAGGAGTTTTATATTGTTATTTTTATTGATATTACTTTTTATAAATTAAATATTATAATGTTATTTTAATTAGAAGTTCTGAAATACCTGAAAAATAACTGGTTGGACCCTTATAAAGAGAGGTTTGTGAGCATATGGATTGATAGAGACCGTAACTTCGGTTAACAAACAACGAACTGAGTGGAGAGCCAACATTTCTTGCTGAAAAGTTACCTCAAAAAAAAGTAATAATACCATGGATAGATTTATTTTATTTATTAATAATATTTTAGTTACACAGGAGATTACTATAAAAGAAAGTTTTACCAAAAAAAAATCATGCTTATGTTTCAACACAATCGTAAAGTGCTTCAATACTTACGAGATAAAGTTTCTATTACGGATTTGAATCTCTTAGTTGGTGAGATCAATAGAATTCATCATCTAATGAAATCCAACACATCAAGTGGGTGTCATATTTTTACGAGTTGTGGTCTTTCATGTACTTGTAGATTAAATAATTACTTTAACACAGGCAAATATTGTTTAACTTTTACTTTTTACCATTATATTACATTATATATATATATATATATATATATATTATATATTATATATATAATATATATATATATATATATTATATATATGTTATATTTTTACTCATTATTTATAGGTCAAAATATACCACTTAATAACATTGATCTTTTTGGAGAAAGCTTGCATTTTCACCAACGTATATTGTACGGAAGGAGAAAATAAATATACATAAAGAAATGGAGATGGTGACAAAACATTTACTTCTGCAACCAGAAAGAATGAAAATATTTGTAGTAGGTATGATAAAATCATTTATAAATCGAGTAAAAACAAATCAAAAAGCTCTAAAAGTGCAAACAAATACACGCGGTCATCCCAGATTGGATAAGCAACAATATGTGATATTAGACTCTCCTAGACATAGTTCATACATGCAAAAACAAGAAAATATTCAAGTTCCTCCAAGATATTCAAGTTCGGTGGTGAAGTCTAAACAATGTTATTTCAATGCAGTCAATCAATGTCTTCCAAAACAAGAGGCAAAGATATATCATCCCAACAGACTTCAAAGTTTTCATATATTCCGGGGACGAAAAAAAAAACAACTATTACTGGTTTTGTGATTCGATTCCATCCGTCTTCTACTCGTACATTTCGGGTGCGAATGATGTATATGTCAATGCTAATTGTGGTTTAGGTTGTAGCAATTGGATTGGATAAGATAAAAATCAATGGCGTTTTATTCGTATCAAACTATAACGGAGCTGGATGAAAATAAACATTGGTACAATGATATGTTTTACGATATCCAGTGACTAAGAAATTCATTAGACTAGAATGGGGTAGGTACAGCTCCATATAAACATTGGATGACAGTGCCACCCACCACGATCTTAATTGCTAACAGGTTTTGTGTGATTTTAATGTTTATTTCAATCGCTAATAGTGCAACTTACTCTGGTTATCTTCTCGCGATATCACTAATTACTAATTGATTGCAGTTGTTTTTGTTAATGAAAATCATTTTATTAGACTTCGATTAGTAGGTGACTTTCCGATGCCTCTTCCAAGTAACAATTGGAAGCTTATATACGATGCACAATTTCAAAAATATGGTGAATTGAGAAAAGACGAGAAGGTTGAACAAATTAAATTGTTATAAGTTGTATTATTTTGTAATGGTATTTGTAATGGATTTTATATTATTATTGTAATAGTCAGATTTTAATATGATATGTAATCTATGATTATATTATCGCTAACTATGTAACTTTGAAATGCAATTTGTTATCGTCAAACGAAAGACATTAAATCAAATATTTTCTAATTAAATAAAAGTTTTTACATCAAAACTTAAACAAAATAAATAAAAATAACTACTACGGAGGTGGCTAATCCGTGGCGTCCTCGACTGCCACGTCACCATTTACCGGCGGCCTCACAAAAGGGACAATCTCCAGGCGAAGCGGAGGAACAATCCCCTATTATGCAGGCCATGTAGTGCTCAGCTCCATCTGCCACATATGCATAGCGTGCATCTCTCGAAGCAAATGTATGTACTCGACCATAAACTCCCCGGTAGGTGGTATCTACCGGATGATAGTCCTTGGCGACAGTGGTGCCTGTTGTGGAGGGCCCTACTGATACCGCATCTACTCCTCCCCCTCCTCATCATCAATGTGAAAGGGAGGGTGCAATATCGTCCGACCTTCGTCAATGGACCATCGTAGGTTGCCGTCAAAATTGGCGGCAATACCTATGGCCAGCACAGTCTGGTAGCATAATATCCGCGGCGAGGTGTTACTTGTCTGTCGCGCAAGTAGTGCATCAGTATATATCCCTAAAAGGGAGGTAATAACGGTGATATATGCCCCGCAAACTATAGGGCTATCCATCTGAAAATAATCAAATAATAAAGTAATTAATTAAATAATATTAGTAACAATTATTAATTAAATAATATTAGTAACAATTATTAATTATATAGTAAGTAAATAAAATAAGGTAAATGATATTTACCTTCCCCGTAACAAAGAAAGTAGATAAGCTACCATACAGTAAGCAAGATTAACCCTCCTAGGGCTAATTAGAGCTTGCAAAAGAACACATCGCCGAGCGACACCTGCTTGGTGCTTTGGTCGCGCCCGACAGAGGTGTCGACAATGCACCGATGTAGATATCAATGCAAAGGATATCTGATAGAATTCGCATGAATAGCGCCATCCCATCGCTGATCGGATATAGTTGGCCACCACCCCACCGGAGGTCCTAGCTCTGATCGAACCTCGTTAGTGAGGAAAGGGATGTCCGTTGCCTCCTCCTCGTGTAAAATCCGAGGACGAACACCCACACCCTCATCGTAAACTCAAATATCCAACTGCCCAAGGTGAACCTAACGGCAATATGGACGAGGGGTCATCTATAGAGGTGACAGGAGTGAATAAAAATATAGACATGAACTCTAATGTAAGCTCCTGATGGGCCCTCCTATAGCCAAGGTCGAACAACTTCCGCCACAGTCTCTCATCCCCAATAAGCGCCTCAGCATGTTCCAAATCACCCACCAAGTCGTTGGAACGGGTCCCCTTTAGGATCCGACCTAACAACCTCAAAAGCCGTCTATGCGACGTGGTCTCTCATAAAAACTGAAGGTGCGAGTGAGGGTCTAAAAAATCACCCTGACCCTCGGGCTCGGTCTTAGGACAGGCACGCTTACGCGGAGACATAATCTGTAAAAACAAATTATTTTTAATATTAAAGTAAATTCAAATTCAATAAAAGGTTACGGGCCATGAAGAGCCTCACAACCCTTAATCCCCAAATATTTGTGAAAGGTTACGAGCCATGAGACAATTGCATTACCCGTAATCCTTTTCAAGCTTTTTAGGGTTACGAGCCGTGAGATTACTTCACAACTCGTAACCATTTTATCCATCCAAGGTTACAAGCCATGAGGCAGCTTCACGACACGTAACCCTTTGATATATCAAAAATATTTGATTTTTAATTTTTAATTTATACAATATTAAAGCGTAATTAGATAAATTAACAAGGAAATTAGTTACGTACCTATAATAGAAGTATAATGAACTAAGATGGGGTCGTAAAAGTGAAAATGACGAGGGTCGTATTAGAGAGAATCGTAAGAGTGAAAACTGGGCGTAGATGGACTTACAGGGCATGAAGCTTATATATTAAAAGCTTCACGACCCGTGAAGTGTCTCACAGCCCGTGAACAATAAAAAGTTACGGCCTGTGAAGTGTCTCACATTCGTTACTAGTTTTGTAATTCATATTATAGCGTTGAACATTCACTGGCCGTAAAGTACCTCACAACCATAAGCATTTAAAATTCAAACCATAGTCGTTGGGCTTAACGACCGTGCAGTATGTCCCGATCGTAAGCATTAAATTTCAAAATCTAATCGTTGGTTTTAACGGGTTGTAAAATGCTTTATGGCCCGTTAAGTTTAGAAAAATAATAAATTATTTTTATCTATAAATACTAACATATTTACACACAAAAAATACACTTAAACAACATGATTTTGACAAGTTTTAAATCAAATTCACTATTGGGTACTCCACAACATCAAGATCCTTGGACAAACAAAGAAGAGGTCACCTTTAGCAAGAACATGTCTGGAAAATTCGGGTACCATCTTCGGGGAGTGTTCAATTTGTTGGAACAAAATATCAACAAGTTTTCATCCAATTATAGAACGTGAAGAATATCAAACCATTCTGAAACTTAGCAACAAATGATTTGATTTGAAGAGAAAGATCTCGACATTTCACTCAATATACGATAACGTTTACAATAACCAAAACACTCTATGGAATGATGCAGACATTATGAATAAGGCTCAAGAACAATATCAGCAAAGACTCGAAACATCTTTTAATCATGTTGCGACATAAAACTTTCTTAAAACCAACAAGATTAATGACTATATTTCGAGCTAGTTTTATGTTATTGTTACTAGATTGTACGAATAATATTATTAATAATCAAATAAAAATATTAAATATTAATTAATTACATTTTTCGTCTTAAATATAGTTCAGTTATCATAAATCGTTAGAATTTAAGGAAGAATCCTGTAAATTATTTTTATGCCACTGTATAGATCTGTTTTGAACCGGCCTACATAATAACATACAAATAACTACTCCTGAATCTCGACCAATATGACCTCCGTTAGAAGGCCACACAGTTTCACTAGACACTAACACTTCTTCAATTTATTATTGCCTAGAGTGTTGCAAATAATGTATACGTGCAAGAAATAAAGGAAATATGATTAAATTGCACAATAATCGCCCGAATGTTACGATGAATGCACCAGGGATCATCACACGTCTTTTGCCGACATTCATATGGAAAAATATATGAGCTTTTAGTGACTCCATAGAAATTTTAAAAAAGATATCAATTTTTATCGTCATCATTGATCGCTACGTACACCTATATAAAATTTAAATCACAATTATATTTTCTTTTTTATTAAAATTGGATCATAGTTATAACACGAAAACAATATTACCGTATCAACTTCCCATAACGCATGATATAGATCGGTACTCCCGTCTGCATATTCATTACCATCAACGAATCCAATGTATATTAAGTTAAACCACTCAAATGAAAGAATCGTCCAGCGATCAGTACCCAACAACTCTTTTGTTCTAAGTATATCTTCAACTAGCCAGATCATCAGGCTCTTTGTCCACGCCTAAATATGTTGTAGAATAACAATAAAAGATAGTGCAGGACCGGTGAAGGGTGGTCACTTACAACACAACAACACAAAGAGGAAATTAACCAAACTTTAATCAAACAGTAAACTGGATTAACCATAAGTATGATACTAAGAACACAAGTAATGAGTAAGAGACAGAACAAGAGAACATAAGAGATTGGGTTTCAAGGATGCAGTATATTGCTTTCTCAAGTTCTATTACAAGTGTTACAAAGCATGAAGAAAGATACTAGAACATGGAATACTTATACTACAACCTACAGCCGACTATACTTTGAAAGCCAGCTGGATACAATTGACTAGACACAAACAAAATCAATTGTAGAGTCAAAAGGCATATCTGCATTTTGACTTGTGACTATGACATGCCATAGCTCACATCCTAATATATTACAAAAAGGATAAAAGTACATAAAGTAGAAAGCATGGACTAAAGACCTCAACGTACAGTTACCAAAAGCATGGACCTTTCACCAACTCATGTAAGTTGGTGACTTTACAGAGTTGCAGCGGAAAGGTGGTCAGCTTTATGGTAAAGTACATCAGATAAAGGCATATCTTTAAAAGTCTTTGGAAGAAATCTGTCTTCACTATTTGGCTTCGGAAGACTTTGTCTTTGAAGCTTCGGAAGACTTCACTTTTGGCTTTGGAAGATATTGGTCTTGGCTTCGGAAGATTTTACACTTAGAATATTTCTAGTGCATGGTGTAAAACTTCTGAAGCAATTCTACTTCAGTTCTTTAGTGCATGCTTGCAGAGAGACTTTAGATGTTTTGGCTGCATCAGAGTTATAGGAATCGTTACAAACTCCCCCTAGGCTGATACTACCAAAACATTTAGAAGATCTTCAGATGTTTGTAGTCTTCAGCACAATGATGACCATACCCTTCTTTATTAGATGGTCAGGATCATTCAGACTCTCATAGTATCTTCTCATCTCAAAGAGATCATGCAGAGGTAAGTTGATTATGTCTTGCCATGTATAGACATTCTCAACACCTTGATCTCTGATCATATGCCATCTTTCTGGATTGGTAGAGAAGGTCCAGGATAAGATGGATGTCTCAGCTGTAAGAGGAGCCACTTGAATTGGAGTTGATTGGGCTGCCTCTTCATGCACTTCCTCAGGTTGATCTGACTCAGCCTGAGGTGTAGAGGCATATTATTTAGGCTTCTTTTTCTTAGACTTTGGTTTAGAAGTCATCCTCTTCTTCCTCTTAGAAGACTTTAACTGAGAAGACTGGTCTGCAGCACCTTGTTGATCATCCTTGTCTTTCTCAGTTGGGTGTTCCTCCCTCACAGGTTCAGAAGGAGAGGGAGTTTGACCCTGCTGTGGATCAGAAGATGAAGCTTGTTGAAGCTCAGCAGGAGGTCTGGGTTGTGTTGTCTCAGATTGTTCAACCTTAACCTCCACTTCAGGTGGGATTTAACTTGGAGGAGAGTGTAAGTCAATCAGCTCTCCACTCTTGATCTTCTGCTTGATTACCCTGATATGCTCATCCATTGTGGATAGAGACATAGGGCCAAGTCTCCTTCCGGAGAATCCATACAGCTTCAAGAAGCTCATCATCCTTTGTCTGTCAGCAGACTTCTTCATACTCTTTTGGATGATGGCTCTTGACTTTGCAGCCTCTTCTCTCATCTTTCTCTTTGTAGCTTTTTGTTCTTTGAGCACTTGAAGTTCAAGCTGTTTGAGATACTCAAACTCAATGTACTCAAAGGACAAGGGAAGAAGTGTAGATGCCTGGTAGAGACCGGTGGCACTCAGGTAGTTGATCATGTTTTGTCTGTCTGTTTCTTTCTCTACCTGAGGTTCTTGTGTAGAAGCCATAGTCTCTTGCACAAGGCTCTCTTGAACTAGGGAGAGAGTAGGGGCATGCTTTTAAAGTTTTTTCTGTCTCTTCTCCTCTTTGAATTGGAGAAGTAACCTTGCACCCTCTTTTTCTTTCATCTCTCTTGACACTTCCATGTCAGCCAGTTCATTTAGTTGCTTTAAAGGGAGAGAAATAATCTCATCTATGTCATAGTTCCTGGTCTGCAGGTAAGTAATCCTGACTGCCCTCAACTCATCATCTTGAGTGTTTGGTCTGGGAGCAGCCCTGATTGCAGCTTGCATAAAACTTGAAGACCCAGAGGAACTTTCTCCCCTTAGCTTCCTCTTCCTCTCTCTCCTCCTCCTCAATTTCCTCAAGAGTCAAAATCCTTTTCCTTTTGTCACTCACAGACCTTTGTGACTCAGGGTGCATAGAGGTTTGGCCTTCATTGCTTGGTGTAGCATCCATGCTCTGGCCAGAGAGAGGTTATGAGACACCTTCACCAGCAGGTGTTTCACCAAGGTAATGAATTTCTGAAGCAGTTGTTGGTGTGACAGGGCTCTCAGGCTCTATCATTAGGCCTTCAGCCAAGGTTTTCCCTTTGAAGCTAATCTCAGGGTCTGCCTCGACATCCAGTTGACCAATGACATTACCTGATTGTCTTTGTCTCTTTCTTAGGCTAAACACTTCAGTAATTCTGTCTTGAATTCTGAGTGCCAACCTGTCAGCTTGTCTTGATTTGCTTGGATTGACAAGTGTCATGTTGACCAGATCAAGACCTTTATAGTAGTACAAGGTTTGAAAATCAAATACTTCTTGTTGCCCTTGAACTCTGTGAAGAATGAGGGCTCTTCTATTAGCATCATACCTCCACCCAATGATGTAGTTTGAAGTTCCTTGAGGTGGGGATGACATAGCCCTTGGTATACCTTCCTCAAAGAGACTCCTGATGATAGAGTCTATAGAGTCCACATTAATGTGAACTTGAGGAAGTTGCTGAGTATGCACAATTGCAAGTGAGGATGGTGAGTCCTCAATGTCCATACTCTCTGAAGAACTCCCAGGTTCTGTGTCTGTAATGACTTTCTCCCTCTTTTTGGTAGCATCACCCTCTTGCATAGTGAGCTAAAGGTTAGGTCAACCACATTCACAGGTTCTTGTGTTCCTGGTTGAACTCTTCTTAAAGGTCTCCCAGCTAGTTTTTCCCTGAGATAAGATATCTCAAGTTGCTGATCATTGACCCTGTTGTGAAGGGTAGTCACCTAGATTCAAGGTGACTAACCTTAGAGACTAAATAGAAGCATGTTTTTGACAGTTTTTGCACCTTTAGTCTCAGATTCCCCTCTTCTTCATCAGAAGAATCATTGGAGGATGAGATGATTGGACCAAAGTCCTCTCTCTCACCACCAGCTTCAGGTTCTTGGCTGCTGGATTTCCTCTGCTCATTGACATTCTCAGTTGAGATGTCAATGGGCTGTGTTGCCATGGTGAGGTCTTAATAATGTAATCACTTGCAAAAGTGAGAGCCTCTTCCATATGGATATCCTGAACAGGTTCAGAAGTATCCCCCTCAATTATGGGTGACTGATGTGGGCTAGACTGAGGAGACTCAGGAGTACTCATCTCTATTTGAGTAGGGGAAGAGAAAAGAGACTCATGGTACTCACTAAACCTAAGTCTTCATCAGTATAGAATGAAAGGTTGGGAATGGGTTGATTTAGATCCAAAGGCTGGGGATGGTAACTGTCCCCTGAAGGTTGTTCACTTGAGTGTTGAGACTCAGAGTGAAGGCTTAAGGAAGTTGGGCTTATGAGCTCATCAGGGTGAGCATGAGGATCCTCAGCCCTGATTGTTGAAGAGATGGGGGTGGTTTGCTCTCAAGGGAAGTGGGAGCTCTAGTGTCCATTTCCTCCTGTTTTGGTGAGTATATGGGGACCTGCACATACTCAATAGCTTGAGCAGGGGTTCGTTTGGATTTTCTTTGGTAGGTGAGGGTTACTTGAGGTCTTTTTAGTGGTAGAGAAGTAGAAGGTGTGGGTTCAACACTAGCTTGTGTTGCTAGGTTGTCACCTTGAGCAATGAGCTCTAACATTTTGGGGACAAGGGCTATTTCTACCCCTGAGAAGCCTACAGTTGGCTTCTTCATGATTTTAAAGATATCGGGCTTCATCTGTCCCAATTTAAGAATATTATCTGTTTCCCCAACTGTGAGCCCAGTTCACAGTTGAGAATGTGTTGAACATATCTAGGAAACATATAATACTCTAAGGAGTCCAAGTTAGCAAGTAAATTGGTATAGACAAATTGAGAGTACCTGAACTTGACCCCTTGAACCATTCCATGCATATGAAGGAGAGATCCTCAGGAATCTGGTCGCACCCTCCATGCTTGTTTGACAAGCTGTGGATAACCACATGGAGTAGGTATTTCCACTAGGATGAGACCTTCCCTTTCCTGAAGGTCTTTACAGAGAAATCTCCCTCATAGCCCATCTGCTCAAAGGAATGATTGACAGCTTCCTTTGGGAAGGACAACTCACCTTCTTCATCATCCAGCTGCAAGTGAGTGTTGATGATGGCCGGAGTGATGAAGATTGTCCTCCCTTGCACTGTGGCAGACAATGCCTTCTCCCCATCCATGATGACCTCTTGGCAGGTCTTCTAAAATTCAAGCAATGATCCTCATAGAGAGTAGGATCAATGGTTAGGGAGGTGAAGTAATTGGATAAAGCTAAGAAACGACAAATCTTTGAGAAACTATCATCTTTCTCAGAGCTTAACAGAGCAACCTGATTGTGTTGCATGTGGAGTTGCATGGAGAAATCTGGGTTGTTTCTGCGGTTAAGGTTGGCCATTTGAGAAGCTTAAGGATGAAGAAAGGTGAAAAGCAAAGGCGGTTTGGGAATTAGGTTTGAGGAATAGTAGAATTGAAGAAGATAGTGAGGGAGAGGGGGA
The DNA here is from genome assembly GCA_025215565.1 of Flaveria ramosissima. Taxonomy (NCBI): domain Eukaryota; kingdom Viridiplantae; phylum Streptophyta; class Magnoliopsida; order Asterales; family Asteraceae; genus Flaveria; species Flaveria ramosissima. Next base: position 148,336 of record JACVEC010000325.1, on the reverse strand, counting down.
ACCGTTGGGTATTTATGTGAAAAGGATTTGAACAAAGTAAATGAAAGAGGATAAACTTTGAAATCCGAATGTCGGTCCCACCTCTGAAAAAGTAGTTTACTTTTGCTCAAAAAGTAGTTTTCTTGGAATTCGAAAAGCTTCCGAAGGTAAATTATCTTCGGAAGTTTTAATGAAAAAGCTTCCGAAGCTAAAATGACTTCGGAAGAATTTCCTGAGAATCTTGAAAATTTTGCTTCGGAAGAGAAATAAAAACTTGAATGCTTTGTATATAAAACAACAAAGCTTCCGAGAGTTAATTTTGCTTCGGAAGGAAAAAGTCCTTAAAAACAAATAAGTGTGTGAGACAAGTATTTAAGCTTCGGAAGATAGATTGAAATCTCTTCCAAGGTAAAATTTCTTAGACAGTTATTTATTTTGAAGACATGATTTGCTTCCGAAGGTAAAAATATATCTTCCGAAGGATCAGAAAATTTTCAAGAATCTAAGGAAAGTCTTCAAAAAGGATTTTATATCCAAAGAAAACATGAGCTTATGAAAGTGATGAACTAGACAACTTAGGAACACACATATTTTAAGAAATAATTAGAATTAGTTTTAAGAAAAGATCTACTCAAAGTTAATCATCCCAATAGCTGATATTAGATATTTAAATCTCTGTTCATCAAAAGCTTTTGTAAACAGATCAGCATATTGTTCATCTGTATGAACTTTGACTAGTTTAATTAATCCCTTTTCATAGTTATCTCTTATTAAATGATACCTGATATTGATGTGTTTGGTCCTTGAGTGCTGCACAGGGTTCTCAGTGATAGAGATAGCACTATTGTTGTCTATGTGGATAGGAGTCTCCTTGAAGTTAAATCCATAGTCCAGCATCTGATTTTGAATCCAAAGCACTTGAGCACAGCAACTTGCAGCAGCAATGTATTCAGCCTCAGCAGTTGATGCAGACACACAGGATTGTTTCTTGCATTGCCATGAGACAACCCTTCCACCAAGAAATTGACATCCCCCAGATGTAGACTTTGCAGTCATGTTGCAACCACCATAATCACTATCTGTATAAGCATACAGATTGAAGTCAGGATTCTTTGGATACCATAAACCAAGTGTTGAAGCACCTTTGAGGTATCTTAGAATCCTTTTGACAGTGATGAGGTGAGACATCTTAGGTTGGCTTGATATCTTGCACAAATACATGTAGCAAACATGATATCAGGCCTGCTAGCTGTAAGATACATAAGAGACCCAATCATAGCCCTGTATAAGTTTTCATCTACACACTCCCCCTCAAGATCAGGTCCAAGGGAGTGGTTTCTGGCTATGGGTGTCTTAGCAATCTTACAATCAGTCATGTTGAACCTCTTGAGTATGTCCTGAACATACTTTGACTGACTTATGAAGATACCATCTTCAACTTGCTTCACTTGAATTCCCAGAAAGAAATTGAGTTCTCCCATTGCACTCATTTCAAATCTGTCTTTCATCAGCTTCTCAAAGTCTTTGCAGAGCTTTGGATTAGTTGAACCAAAGATGATGTCATCTACATACACTTGAACTAGCAATATGTCATTTCCCTGTCCTTTGATGAAGAGAGTTCCATCTATAGTACCTCTCCTGTATCCATGTTTGTAAAGATACTCAGATAATGTCTCATACCATTTCCTGGGTGCCTGATGCAGCCCATAAAGAGCTTTGTCAAGCTTGCAGACATAATCAGGATGATCAGGATCTACAAAACCAGGTGGCTGTTTGACATACACCTCTTCATCAATCACTCCATACAGAAAAGCACACTTCACATCAAGTTGAAAGACCTTGAAGTTCTTGGATGCAGCAAATGCCAGGAATATCCTAATAGCTTCTAGTCTTGCTACAGGAGCAAAAACATCAGTGTAGTCAATCCTTTCTTCTTGTGTGTATCCTTGAACAACTAGTCTAGCCTTGTTCTTGATGATAATGCCTCTATCATCCTTCTTATTCCTAAACACCATTTGGTTCCAATGGTAGTCTTCCCATGAGGAAGAGGACAAAGGTTCCAAACTTTTTGCCTTTTGAATTGAAGCAATCTTGTTGCATAGCTTCAACCCAACTTCCATCGTTTAGAACCTCATCAACTTTCTTTGGCTCTATCTGGGATAAGAAACAAGAGTGAAGACAAACATTTGCTTCATGGGTTTGTCCTCTTGTTCTTACCCCTGTGACAACATCTCCAATGATGTTTGTGGTGGGGTGAGACTTGTGGATCCTAAGCTGAGGGATCACAACAAGTTGCTGAGAAAGATCCAAAATTGAAAAATTTAGATCTGGCATAGATGATTCACCCTCCACATCACCACACTTATCAAGATTGACTTGATCCAATGAGTGTGTGACATCATTAATGTTGTCATCTATGGTGTGGTTTTTAGCATCAAGGAATTTTGATCACTTTCACCATCACCATTGTTGTCTTCCACAATTGAGGTATCTTTATCTGGTTGTGGAGCCTCTGAGCTGGAATTTGAAGGCACCCCAGATGTATCAGCTGAATTTGTCATTGTAGTGCTGATAGAAACCTCATTTGCTGAAGTAGTTCTAACCGGAGCTGAAGATGTATGAGTTGAAGGTCTTCTTAGCTCAAATCTTGGATCAGGATCACGTGTATTTAAATTTTTTGCAGATCCTGAAACATTCTCACAAGATTTGTTAAAACATTTGGTAAAAATCAAGATCAAATAGCCAATCAGGACCAGAACCAGCCACATAGGGTGTGTGTTCATTGAAAGTCACATTGGCTACTCCTCAACAATTCTAGTTCTGAGATTGTATACTCTATAAGCCTTAGCCTGGGAAGAGTATTCAATGAAGTGTCCATCATCTGATTTCTCAGCAAATTTGGCAATTTGATATTTGGTATTCAAATGGTGCAAGGACATCCAAATGACCTGAGATAACCAATGAAAGGTTTTCTCTTGTGCCAAAGTTCATAAGGAGTCTTACCATGTGTCTTAACTATTAAAACTTGTTTTGCACATAGCAAGCAGTGTTTACTGCCTCTGCCCAGAAGGTGATGGGCAGTTTAGAGTCAGACAATATAGTTCTTGCAGCTTCAATTAGTGTCCTGTTTCTCCTCTCAGCAACACCATTTTGCTGAGGAGTCCTGGGAGCACTATATTGTCTTGTAATACCTTTTTCATCACAAAATGTATCAAGGATTTGATTCTTGAATTTAGTTCCTTGATCACATCTTATGGTTTTGACCTTGTGATCACTTTGATTCTAAATTTTTAAGATGAAATTCTTTAGAATCTCAGGGGTCTTTAGTTCTAAGAAAGAAAACCCAAGTGAATCTTGTAAAGTCATATGTAATCACCAAACAATAAGAGGTCCTTCCTAGACTCATTACACTGGTGGGGCCAAAGAGATCTATATGTAATAAGTGTAGGGGAGTAGTGATGGAGTTCCTTTCCTTAGGCTTGTGAGATATTTTATGTTGCTTCCCTTTCAGGCATGCAACACAATGATCATCACATGTAAACTCTTTCTTTGGCATTCCAGTTACCAAATCATGTTTAATTAGTTTATTCATGTTCTTAAAGTTTACATGGCACATTCTTGCATAGGAAAGACTCATCACTATTTGCTTTAGACAGAAAGCATGAAACTTCTCTAGAGGGAGATGTTTCTTGCAAGTCCATCTTGTACATGTTCCCTTTCCTGGGGGCTCTAAGCAGGATGTGCTCATGAGGAATGACCACTCCGGGCTTGAGAACAATGCATTCATGCTCAGTAAAGAGCATGTTATGACTCTGATCATAAAATTAGGATACACTCAGAAGATTGTACCCAAGCTCCTTGACAAAGTTTACCTTTTCAATGCTGAGCTTACCATTTGTGACCTTGCCCCTTCCAGAAATGTAACCACCTTCATCTCCTCCAAAAGCATTTGGTCCTCCATCAATCCTCTCAAAGTTATGGAGTAGTGACCTATTGGCTGTCATGTGCCTGGAACAGACACTATCAATGATCCAGACATTCTTGTTTGTCTTGAGATGTTCCTGCACAAGGAAAATGATTAGTTACATTTGGGACCCAAGCCTTATTTGTCTTGGGCTCACTAAGTATAATAGAAGGTAATGCAACAGTAATAGATCCTATGGTTGTGCTAGGAGGATCTTGAGCTGTTGTTGATGGAGAAATTTCAGTCACTTGGTCTTTCTTAGACTTCCACACCACCTTTGGAGTCTTGGACTTGACCTTCAAAACTTCGAAAGCTTTTGGGACTTCGGAAGTTTTGATGACCGAACCTTTGGAAGATTTTGCAGTCACTGCAGCAGACTTCAGTGCTTCGGAAGAATTTCTTCCTTCCGAGACCAACTTCTCTTCCGAAGGTAATTTTCCATTTGCCTTCTTCTTAGATTTGGAGCTTCCGAAGGAAACATACTTTCCTTCCGAAGCTTGAATCTTCTTAGAACTCTTTGAAGTCTTTGTCTTGGTCATATGGACAGTACTTTTAAGATTGTATGGACAATCCTTAGCAATGTGAGAGGTACTTTCACACATGACACACAACATTTTCTTCTTCACAAGAGTCTTCTTATAAGAACAAGACTGTCTTTGGTCACATCCCTTCTCCACCTTCATCTTTGCAGAAGCTGAGACAGTTCTTATAGGCTGGGAACTATTCTTGAAGTTTGATGGTCCAGGCTGTGCAGCAGTGGTACACAGCAGATCAGTCTTCTTCTTGGTACTGAGATGATTTGAACAAGAACCAGAACTCTTAGGTGAAGAGTTTTGGTTGATGTCTTCAGTTTTTACTACTTCAAACCCTGCAGAGATAAAAATTTGTTTATGCTTAGAGTCAAAAGTAGCCTTGATCTCTTAAGCCTTCCTTGCTTTTCTTTTGCTCTTTCTGATCAAGTTCTTTCTCATTGACTTGGTCATCACAGTAATCTTCTTCTCCTCAGAAGGATATGGTCCTTCTTAGAATCCTCCTCTTCACTCTTCTCAGAGGAATTCTTCACTATCTCTTCTTCATCCTCTTCACTTATAGGATCTATGAGAGGAAGCTCATCTTCACAAGTTCCACACCTAGGAGATCTTACAGACAGGATTGTGTGTGGAGGAGCTATCTAATTGGATCCCAGTCCCTGCCTATTTTGATAACACACCTGTAGGGATGAGGATATCATGTTCTTGAAGGTCTCTTCTTCAAGAACACTCTTTTCTGCCCTGGCTTTGCTGATCACAAGCTCAGCTTGGCACTTAGTCAGCTTGGTTATGAGATCTTTGATTTGAGTCCTAAAATCTGTATTCTCATGTTTTAGAACTGAAATGATTTTCTCTAAGTCCTCTATCTTTAGTTTATAATTATTTTCAGACTTTCTAAAATCAAATTTTTAAATGTTTAAGGACTCAAGATCAGATCTCATTTCCAAGTTATAGGACCTGTATCTATTAACTTTAGCAATGTACAGAGATGTTTCAATACCTTGGCTTCATCATGATCTGCCATTAGTGCTTGGTTTGGAGAAGCATCTTCCACCTGAAAGCTCCAGTCAAAGCCTCCTTCTTCAACAGCAACAACAGCTTGTTGCTTTGGCTTCTCATTCTGAGGGGCTTTCTCAGTGTAGTTTGGTCTGGTTTGTGTTTGGCCACCATTTGTTTTAGATGCCTTACACTCTCTAGCAAAGTGGCCCATCAGGTTACAGTTGTAACACTTGACTTTGCTTTTATCCAAGTCAAACTTTCCACTAGTTGTATTGCTTGGAAACCTCCTTCCAATTCTCTTGTAGAACTTCTTGGCTCTATGAGTGAGAAGAGCCATCTGCTGAACTATGTCCATATATTCCAGATCATCTGGATGGATACAATCCAGGTCTTCAAGAGTGAAAAGAGAGTTGCCACAACTTTCATCAGAAGACACAAAGGCTTGAGAGGAGCTTGTCTCTAGGAATGAGCTTCCTTGAGTGTAGTTCTCCCTGGGTGTCTCTAGGAAGGTGATGAAAGGACCCTTTGGTGAGTTGTCAGGGTAGCATATGAGATGATGTTGGGGTTCTATGCTATCCCTTTCAACCACATGCAGGGCTGAACCCAATTGATTATTGGAGTTGCCAGATGAACCTTGCATGTTCATCTCCATCTGGTATCCACTGAGAATCCCATATTACTCTGTCAGAGTAAGAGTTTTGAGATTTTCAGTCCTCTTGCTCATCACGCAATAGTGTGTCCATTGTCTAGGAAGTGAGGACATGAACTTCCTTACAATGTCTCTATTTTCAAGAGGAACTCCTCCATCCACAAGGGTATCCACTATCTCAACATACCTGAAGTATTGCTGAGTCATGGTTTCACCTGTTTTGAAGGTGAAGTTTTCAAACTACTGCTTCAGGAGATCCTTCTTGTTCTCCTTGGCTTCAGAGGAGCCTTCATACAACAGTTTTAGTGCATCCCACAGATGTTTAGCTATTTTGCACTTCTTGAAACCTCTGTACACAGAGTTTGGAAAGGCAGTTTGAAGAGCTGTCATGGCTTTTCTGTCAATCTCTACTCTCTTCCTATCTTCATCAGAGTAGTTAGCCACATCTTTAAGGATCATACCAGCACCAGTAGCAGAAGGAGTGCTGGGTATGAAAGGTCCATTTTCAACAGACTCCCACATTCTTGAGTCTAGAGACCTGATGAAACCTTCCATTCTCATCACTAGGTATCAAAGTCATCAAGAGTGATCAGTGGGGACTTGTTCATGGTTCCAGTTTCCATATCAGTCTTTGAAATGGCTGCCATTTGAAAGTTTAGTATTTGTGTGTGTGAGGGATCTTAAGATGGTGAGATCTTATATCAAGAGCCTGAAATGGTCTGATACCAATTGCAGGACCGGTGAAGGGTGGTCACTTACAACACATCAACACAAAGAGGAGATTAACCAAAATTTAATCAACAGTAAACTGGATTAACCACAAGTATAATACTAAGAACACAAGTAATGAGTAAGACACAGAACAAGAAAACACAAGAGATTGGGTTTCAAGGATGCAGTATATTGCTTTCTCAAGTTCTATTACAAGTGTTACCAAGCATGAAGAAAGATACTAGAACATGGAATACTTATACTACAACCTACAGTCGGCTATACTTTGAAAGCCAGCTGGATACAATTGACTAGACACAAACAAAATCAATTGTAGAGTCAAAAGGCATATATGTCTTTTGACTTGTGACTATGACATGCCATAGCTCACATCCTAATATATTACAAAAAGGATAAAAGTACATAAAGTAGAAAGCATGGACTCAAGACCTCAACGTACAGTTACCAAAAGCATGGACCTTTCACCAACTCATGTAAGTTGGTGACTTTACAGAGTTGCAGCGGAAAGGTGGTCCAGCTTTATGGTAAAGTACATCAGATAAAGACATATTTCTAAAAGTCTTCGGAAGAAATCTGTCTTCACTATTTGGCTTCGGAAGACTTTATCTCTGAAGCTTCGGAAGACTTCACTTTTGGCTTCGGAAGATATTGGTCTTGGCTTCGGAAGATTTTACACTTAGAATATTTCTAGTGCATGGTGTAAAACTTCCGAAGCAATTCTACTTCAGTTCTTTAGTGCATGCTTGCAAAGAGACTTTGGATGTTTTGGCTGCATCAGACTTATAGGAATCCTTACAAATAGATTAGTATAATTATTTTTTTTACAATTACTCATTTAAAATATTACATCTGAACATAAAGCTACATTCCCAAGTAGCCCTTGCCAAAATTATAACTGGAGATCAACACACCCATGTAATACACCCTACTTAATCTAGCATCTTCGTTACGTAAAAGCTGCATAATATTCCAAAACCAATTTTTGTTATTTCACCAATTATGGTTATCAATTGTTTTTGAAATACTTTCAACAATCACATGTGAGTTAGTAGCAAATTCATTCGCACGCTTCTATTATTTCTTTGATCTGACATTTTAATTATGTCGATTCAAATTGTATCAATCCATTAGTTACATAGTTATACATGCATATCGGCATGTAACATTTTTACATGTACGGTTATATATTTTTGTATTTGCATATACCATCCCATTGATGCCTTATATAGTTTTATACATGCCTTATACAAAAGTATAAGGTAAATTCAATGCCATACACAAACATATGTCATCAAAACATACACCCCTGGCCTTATACAATCAAATCAATAGTGAGTTGATTAGTAACGTATGTTGTGTGCGTATAGCTTCTCCTCTTAATATTTCTAACACCTAACTTTTAAAACTTTATTTTGAACAATTAAAATAAATTATTAAAATCATGTTAAACAAACCCACTCATACTAACTTAAAATAAAGTGTTTTATTAATAAATATAACAACTTTGGTGACCAAATAAGCAATTGGATCATAAAGGTTGTTCGTTATACTTAGTTCATAATAAATTATCAATTATTAATAAATCTTGAAATAAAATAATATTCTAACCAACCAAAATTTCCCCCTTTTTATTTAAAAACTCACACCCATTTTCAAGAACCAACGAAACTAACTTCTTCTGCAACTCAAAGATCAAACATCAATCCCCTTTCTTTAATCAAATTATCTCATACCCATTTCATCAATCACTCAAATCCATCAAAATCACCATCAAATTCTCACAATTTCATCATGTCATCTTCAATTTTCGCTTCAAACGGGATGGTGTTAGCGACGGCGATGGCCGCCGTCTCCGGCACCGTCATCCTCCTCGCCTTCCGCCTCCAGAAACAACCCACCACCGCCGTCGCCGTCGCCGGAGCCACCGCCACCCACCACCCAAGACCCTGCATCTCTAAAAGTTTGTGTTTCTTGAAATCGGTTTTGACTTTGATTCGGTCAAAGTTACAGAGCCTTGTTGACCTTTTGTTTTCTTGAATTTTGACTTTTGGGTTGTTTGATGTAGATGGGAAGAAGAGGGTGAAGAAGAAAAAGAAGGTTCACTTTGCAGAAGATGTGATGGAACCAAGTGGAAGTGGAGAGGAGTTTAGAAAGAGACCTCAAAGTAAGAATCTTGAAAGCTTGAGGACTAGTTTGACATTGTTGAAAGATGAAGGGGGTAAAAGGAAAATTAGTATGCCTGCCAATAGAATGGCTCTTTACACTGCAATTCTCAGAGACAGAAGTTTTCATCGGTTTGCTTATGCATGACTTGTTATTATCTTCCACATTCAGTCCATAAGTTTTGTAAAATATACACTTTTCGTCCCTTTTCTTAGAAAGTAGTTCAAGTGCATCTTGCTTATACCATTTGTAGTATTGTCCCTATTGTTTATAGTGTTGTAACACTTGTACAAATGGAAAAGGGACACAAAGACATTGTATGTATTATAAAGTCACACTTTTGTTGATATAGGAATTTTTGATGGTGTAATTTGACAATATTGTCAAAGACTTTTTGAATGTGAATATTTGTTTGGAATGGATTTTTATTTATATTTGGATACAATTACTGCTCATAGTTTAGTGATAAAAATGTATGATTCTTAACAAAAAATATTAAATTATAGTCAAACTTGAGGCGTGAAGTATATTTAGTTTGGAGTTGAATACAATTGAATTATTAACGTTTAACAAAAGTCATATTTATACCCTTTCAAGTACTATAAAGTATAATTTCTATCCAAATTGTTATGTCATTGAATCCACTAGATGTTTGTTTGTTTTTATAACCTTGATATATAATGTTTCACCAACAAAGAAGGTGCTAGAAGTATATTTTAATGACCAACTAGATGGCATTTGAACATGTGGCTACAAAAATATGGTCATAGAAATTCGTTGGAGTTTTTCTAACATGTAAATTCTTTTCTAGAAAGTATGGGTTAACAATAAGTTATGATTTTAGGAAAATGATTTAATAACTTTTTACTAATATTTACACCTATCTTGTAAAATGTGTTTTACAACTGAAAATACAATGATATAATATGTATCCAACAATAATATATAAAAAGGGACACTAGTGAAACTATATTACTGATTTTACCCTCTTATTTATTATATTTACTAGCCTAACGACCCGTATGTTACACGGGTTGAAAATTAAAATTTTTATTAAAATACATTTAAAAGGTAATAGTCATGAGAATATAAGTATATAATGTATAAGAACGTGAAAATTAAAAATATGTATAGAATAAAATTACATGATAAATTTAAATACATATGAAGAAACGCAAAATGTATACACATATCTAAAAATCTCTTTGTATACGACATATGAGGTTGTACTTGAGAGTTCATCATTGTCATCCATTATAACCAGTTTTAATCCATATTATCTTGTAACTCTTGACAATATGTCATACAGTTGTTCGTGCGTAAAAACTGGTTGTTTAAAAAACAAATCTTGATAATCATTGATCATTACTCTCGTTTATAATAATCGCAAAACACACGAATGGAGGGAGTTGCCTTTAAAACTTAAACGATATCCTTATGTCAGTAGATATCACGGAAATTCTAGAGATAAAAGTAGATTTTTCAATATTACTATCAAATTTAATCTCTACTTTTAAGATAGTTACATATAAAATTTATAAAAGTAATAGATAAAAAGAACCCGATTCAGTAAGTAGCTTTTGAAACCTAGAAAACCACTATTTTAAAAGGTTATCTTGCATTGTAGTTTCCTGAAATGAAAGTGAAACCAAAACAACGTGATATTAATTAATAAATTGTCTGTTTGACTTAAAATGTTTAACATATATTAAATGATATAAAGTAATTTATAAATACAAACGTGATAATTTTATTATTTGTTTACTTAGATAACATGACAATTTATTTAAACTCATTATAAAAAACTATGAATTATTTAAAATATATACATGCAGATTAACTTTTTTAAAATAATGAAAAATAATTGTATAGAAATATTAAAAGGTGAAAGGTCATTAATTTTGGTATTAATCAATGTTTGTTGAATATATTAATGTCGCGTTATAGTATTTTAAAATTATTACAATTTTTGAAAATAGATTTTCATTCAAAGTATAAATAAATTGTCGGTTTAAAATAGCTTGACTTCGATTCTAATAAACTCATTATTATTTTTCTGAAACCATAATGCTGAAAAAACGACACATGATAATTATTTGCTGAGAATGTGTCATGTGATAATTTATTGCTTAAAACTAAACCACATTGCAACATGATAAGAAACGATAAGAAATGATTTTCAATAATACTTTTAAAAGTCCGACTTACATTATGTCAGCGTATAATGGCAGATGTCTAACAATTTTAGCAACGTTAAATTCATATTTTTAGTTTTAAATTTTAAAAAGAAGATATATTGAGAGAATGTGATCGTAGATGATTTGATATTTAATAGTTATAATTATTAATTTTGTGAGGATAATATTTTTGGATGTAACTGATACAAATTGATAGCTAATTGTAGCTATTATAGTGTAAATGGAAAGTAGTTAAATAGTATATATAGATAATAATAATGAGTTTATTAGTTGATTGCCAAAATTGATTACTAATTGAAGTTACTATAAAATTTACATTAAAATCAGCCACGTGTCAATTGTTATTGAAATAATATCGCTCATAAAACGACACGTGGCATTGTTTGCTAAGAATGTGCCACGTGACGATACATTGCTTGAAATCATGACACGTGGCAAAACCTCCTTTCATTTATTATATATAGAGATACTTCAAAATATTATTATTTGAAAAGGGATGGAAACTATGTGTCAAGCACATCAAAATACAATATATGAAAGAAGAAGAAAGATAAAAGGAAAACAACACCCCCAAGGGTGGCCAGGGAACCATGCGGGCTCGAGCTTGGCTTTGGGTGGGTAGTCCTGGAACACCAACATCAATTGCTAGGGTAAGAGTTACGTATTGGGATTCAGGTTAACGAACCTGCTTATGAAGCCGGAGGAGTTTTTGCTTTGGCCGCTTTTTAATAAATATATAATTTACTTTTTATTGATAGGATAGTGTTATTGTTTCAAAAGATTGTCACACAACCTTTTAGGGTGATGTAGGGTAGTTTTATGTTCAAATAACTAAAATCATATCATTGGTTGGTGACTACAATAGTAAAAGGTAAAAACTATGGTGCCCCTTCCACTCTAAGCCTAACAAGTAACAACCAACTTTTTTTTATTAAATTGTGTTTAGAATTGATATAGGTTTCAATATTTTGCCCACTTCAAAAGAAGTCCCACCATTCCTCTTTCTTTTACTTTGGTCTAAAAGAGACAACCTTTTCTGTGTTCTTTTGCTCTCTCTTTTTCATTTCCATTTCTCCTGTAAAAAGCGTAGATCATTTTATTATGCCAAAGTTATTTGATACCGAATCAACATGAAAACTAAACATATTCAAATCGAGTTAATATTGGAATGAAAACAAGTAAAGCGGTTAAGAGTTGCTCAATTCAAAAGATTTTGAAGAAAAATATGAAAATTAAGAATGGATATAAGTTGTGGATGTTATTGTTGATCATCCTTAAAATAAGATATGGGTTTGCTAAAACCACCAAAAAAAAGATGTATATAAGACAAAGGAATCTATGTGATATGCATGTTCATGATCTCTAACCTCTATCTCATGTGAACCTTATAATATAATATTTTGTAGCATGGTGCTAAAATGCAATTTTAAGGGGACCAAAATGTTCCTCCAATACACCAATAATGCTTCATGATAGCTAGTTGATCAAGAATAAATCTACACTGAAATGAATAAGTAAATCTACACTGAAATGAATAAAGATAGTGTTAAAACAAACTTTCACCAACTAGCTAAATGATACATACTCTAAAGTATTTTTGAAAAAAAAACATATAAGTGTGTGTGAATGTTCATGTGTGCATGCACTTGTGTATTCGTAAACATTAAAAAAACTATGTTTGAGATGGTAAAATAGAATGTTTTAGATACAATTACATGTGCTACAAAAACAGTATTGTCGCCATCACTAAAATGGCACTCCTTTTTATCTTAACTACCTTTTCGATTATTGGTAGGTAATGTTTGTTGGGTTTGTTAGACACCTTATCAAAGTTGTTTAACCTCTTAAACATGAAAACACAGAGGAAACAAAGCTTAATAATATGTTTCATAAACTGAAATTTAAAGCATATTATTTATCATCAACAAACCCAAGAACAAAGGATCAAATATATGTGAAAGAACTAGCTATCAAGCATAATATAACAACCATATACAAACCCATGAAACTACCTTTCAAGAGCTGCCAAAATCGAGAGAAAGAGGAAGGAGATGAGGTTCTTGAATCGGCCAAAACACCAAGGAAGGTGTTCTCAAGCTTGCATACCCACAAGCCTCAAGCAAACACCTTTGTTGCTAGGATTTGAACACCAAAATCTCGACCAAAAGGGGCTGCCAAAACCGATTTTCAGCCTTAATATTCTTCAAGAGTAGAGAGAATTTTGAGCCTTTTGATTTGCATTGTGTGAGAGAGAGATGGAGTGTGGGACTAGCTAATTTAGTCTTTACCCACGACAAAATAAAGAACCAACCACCACTAAGGGGGGCGGGCGAATGGTGTTTAAAATTTGGGTTTCCCCCAAATTTTTATCATTCATTTAATGTTAACTAGTTATTTAATTAGTTATGTAATAAACCTTTTAATTATATAACTCATACACTCTATTATTATTTGATGTTATTTAACCAACTTAATTAACATTACAAATAATACTCATGAACAAAATATCCTTATAAGTTATTCCATCTCATATGCAATTTATTTAGAAAACCCATTTTCTAAATTGGTGTAATTATTTAATTTCATGATCATATCATCAATTAAATATTTATTGGTGTTTCCTAAGCTTGTTAGTGGGTATGACCCGACTTGGATCATAACGTACTAACCACATCAATGTTCTATGTGTCTTGGGCATAAAGAATCCAACAATCTCCCACTTGCACAAGATTCATAAAAGATTGATGCAAGCAGTAAGTACCACCTAACAACGGTTTACTACCCTTAATACGCATGACTAAAAGCCATTCAATAACATCATCCCCTTCAAGTATCCAACTTGAAATGCTTTTAGGTGAATCAATCATTTATCCTTTTGTTACAGATGTCATGTTAAATCCAAGGACACAAAATGATCATTCCTTGTTGATTTAACTTAATCAGGCCTTAGACATCTTGCTCTCAACGAATAAGAGGAACAAATTCCATCTTGACTACATACGTTTCTCACAATCACCCTGTGTCACACCTGAACATAGCCTTATGTACTGTCCATTATTTTAAAGCACTAAAAAACTAGCTCAAGGTATAACACTTTGGTGAATATCAAAACTCAATATGTATCTCAGGTCAGAGGACACCAAATGATATTCATCTTTACTCAAATTTACTTATGATTAATCAAGAAGATTCCATGTAGTAAAATTTGAGACGCGAGTCAGTCCAATATTCGTATACCACAAATATCTATGAACCTTGGCAGCAACCAATTGCTTTATATTCATGCCTTATGAATATCCACCAATCCATGTTCATAATAGTCTTACGTTCATATTTGTTCCCACAAAATATGACCGACTACTGACATTTAGAATAATAAACATATTCATGGATGTATACATGCTAAAAGAAACATAACTCAGAATATCACAAATATATGAAAGAGTTAAATATTACATTGTTCCAAACTTTTAAATATATACAGATTAATTCCAATCACTAGAATATCGAAGTCCTAGGCACAAGTATGACTTTCATGCTTTGCCCTTTCGAGGAGCTTCGTGAGTGGATCCGCAATGTTTTGATCGGTGTGAACTTTACGAATAAATATCTTTCCTTTTTCAACTTCATCCCTTATGTAGTTGAATCTCCGCTCAATGTGTCTAGTCTTTTGATGTGCACGGGGTTCCTTTATTTGAGCAATCGCACCCTTGTAATCACAAAAGATTTCAAGGGGGTCTTGAATGGTAGAGACCACCCCTAGATCGGCAATAAATTTCTTTATCCATGCAGCTTCCTGAGCTGCTAATGAGGCGGCTATGTATTCGGATTCTGTAGAGGACAATGCTACCACGTCTTTTTTTGAACTCTTCCCGGACACTGCTCCTCCATTCATAATGATGACATACCCCGATTGTGATCGAGAATCATCTTGATCAGTTTGGAAACTCGCATCTACAACGAGTTCCTCTTCATCAGATCCGTATATTAGAAACATATCCTTAGTCCTCCTAAGGTATTTCAATATACTTTTAACAGCCATCCAATGGCTATTACCTGGATTCTGCTGATATCTGCTTGTCATGCTTAACGCGCATGACACGTCCGGTCTAATGCATATCATCGCATACATGATGGATCCTATAGCAGACGCATATGGGATGTCCTTCATTCGATCTTGCTCATCCTTTGAGCTTGGACATTAAGATGTACTCAATATTTTCCCTCTTTGAATAAGTACCATACCTTTCTTAGAGTTTTCTATCTTGAACCTTTTCAAGATTTTATCAATATATGGACTTTGGTTTAAACCTATCAACCGCCTTGATCTGTCCTCATAGATCTTTATTCCTAAAATATAGGTGGCTTCACCGAGATCTTTTATGGAAAAACAACTTCCAAGCTAGGTTTTAACTCCTTCCAAGGTTGGAATATCATTTCCAAAAAGTAGTATGTCATCAACATACAATACTAAGAACGTAATTATGCTCCCACTAGCCTTCTTATATACACAAGCCTCGTCAACGTTCTTGATGAAACCAAATTTCTTGATCTCTTCATCAAAACGTTGATTCCAACTTCTCGATTCTTGTTTCAATCCATAGATTGATCTCTTTAACTTGCATACTTTATTAGGATGTCGTGAATCGACAAAACCATCAGGTTGAACCATATGGACAGTCTCTTCGAGATGTCCAGAAAGAAAAGCGATTTTGACATCCATTTGCCAAATCTTATAGTCATAATATGCAGCTATGACAAATAATATCCTAATTGACTTTAGCATTGCCACAGGCGAGAAGGTTTCATCATAATCAACCCCTTGAGTTTGAGTGAAACCTTTTGCTACAAGTCTTGCTTTATAAGTATCCAAGTTTCCATGCATATCCGTTTTCTTCTTGAAAACCCACTTGCATCCAACCGGTTTGGAGTTAAGTGGAGGGTCAACCAATTCCCAAACTTGGTTGTCATACATGGATTGCATCTCTACGTTCATGGCTTCCAGCCATTTGTCACAATCCGAATTGGACATTGCATCATGGTATGTAGTTGGTTCATCGGAGTCAACCACGTAGCATCCATTCATGAAAAATCCATATCTTTCAGGTGGAATGCTAACTCTGCCAGATTTGCGAACGTTTTGTATGTATTGAACAACCTCTTAATCATCATCAACAACCTCATGTTGATTGCTAGTGTCAACCAAATGTGATCGGCTTGTGGATCTTGATCCTCATCAAATTCCACTGTTCTATACATCATTCCTTCCATAAGGAACTTAGCTTCCAAGAACTCTGCCTTTCGAGCAATAAATACCTTTTTCTTTGTTGGATTAAAGAAGTAGTATCCTATACAGTCTTTGGGATATCCAACGAATATACACTTAGTGGATCGACTTTCCAACTTGTTTTGGGTGTTTAGCTTAACATAAGCTTTACAACCCCATACCTTTAAACATGATAGCGATGGAACTCTTCCATGCCATATTTCAAAAGGTGTTGATCCACTTCTTGGTCAGGGCCATATTCAAAATACGAGCCGCGGATAGCAATGCGAAACCCCAAAATGATAGAGGTAGTGAGCTTATAGCCATCATAGATCGAACCATCTCCAATAGGGTTCGGTTTCTCCTTTCAGACACACCATTATGTTGTGGTGTTCCGGGTGGAGTAAGTTGTGAGACGATCCCACAACTTCTGAGATGATCTTGAAAGGCCTCACTAAGGTATTCACCTCTTCTATCTGAACGAAGAACTTTGATAGATTTGTTGACTTGATTTTCACTTAATTCTTAAAGATTTTGAACATTTCAAAAGCTTCATATTTATGTGTCATCAAGTACACATAACCATAGCGACTGTAATTGTCGGTAAAGGTAATGAAGTATCTTTCACCATTTCTTGTCATTGTCTTAAAAGGACCACATACATCCGAATGTATGATTCCCAATAAGTCTTTTGCCCTCTCGTTAGTACCACTAAAGGGTGACTTGGTCATCTTACCTTGTAAACAAGATTCACACTTATCAAATGAACCATTTTCATTTGTTTTCAAAAGACCATTCTTTTGAAGTGTTTGAATCCGATTCTTGTTTAATTGACCAAGACGACAATGCTAAAGATATGAATCACTTAAACCCATTTTAAGTTTCTTGGTGCTTGTTTGGTATAATGAGTTATTAAAGGATGAATCATCATGATTCAATTCATAGATACCATTAAAAGACATAACCTTAAAATAAAATACATCATCCATACAAACATAAATACCATTGTTTACAAACTTTAATTCATAACCACATTGTTTTAAAACGGAAACAGAAATTATGTTCCTAGTCAAACTAGGAGCATACAAAATGTTCTTAAGAACAACTTCCAAACCATTTGAAAGTTTCAAATATAGTCTCCTTGGGCTTCGACATCAACTTTTGCTCTGTTGCCCATGTAAATACTTGTGTCTCCCTTCTTGAAGTGCTTATTTCTTTTGAACCCCTGCAACAAATTGCAAATATGAGTTCCACATCTGGTATCCAATACCCATGTGTTTGAAGAAATAACATTTAAACCAATATGAATCATGAAAGTTGTACCTGAGGTTTGCCCAGCATCCCTCTTGTTCCTCAACTCTTTGAGATAGGTTGGACAATTCCTTTTCCAATGTCCTATCTCACCACACTCAAAACATGGATCGTTCTCTGTTACCTTAGGCTTCTTAAGCTTAGGCTTTGGAGGTTTCGCTTTAGCCTTTTCCTTCCCTTTGCCTTTGATGTACCCCTTTCCTTTGGCAACATTTGCCTTGGGATCGGGGAATGGCCTTTTCTTATTACCTCCCTCATTGATCAAGAGAACATGTAGAACCTTTCTACCCATCCCTGCCTCGGCTGTTTTGAGCATTGCGTGAAGCTCACCAATGCTCTTGTCCCACCCGTTTATATTGTAATTCATTATGAACGTCTCAAATCTTTTAGTTAGGCCATTAAGGATCAAATCCGTGGCCAACTCCTTTGAGACGGGACAATTAAGCCTCTCGAGGCGATCAATGTGGCTTTTCATCTTAAGTACATAAGATGATACCGATTGGGGTTCTTCCATGCAACACGCGTGAAGCACTTGAACCGTTTCGAAGCGCTCTACCCTAGCTTGTTGAAGGAACATTTCCTTCAACTGGGTAATCATGTCATATGCCCCATGATGCTCCAAATCCTTTTGGAGTTCGGGAATCATAGTTCCCAACATGAGGCAAGGAAACCTGCATGGAATCCTCAGTATACTGAAGCCAATCGTTTTAGGCCTCAACATCCTCGGGGTCGTGTTGGTCAGGAATGGGATCGTCAAGGACATAGTACTTTTTCTCTTGCTTGAGAATAATTCTCAAGTTTCGAAACCAGTCCATAAAGTTATTATGGTTAAGACGATCCCTCTCTAAGATAGTTCTCAGCGATAGGGTATGGATGGTCGGGGTGGTAGCATTATTGTTTGCAGCCATTTCTACAATAATTAACAAAGTTCATATTAGTATTTCTGAAATATTAAATTTTAATCATTAATACCCTTTTATGTCTCATAGACAATTAATTATTAAAACCTAGAATCCAACGTTACATTTAAAAGATGGTTAGGTGACCTTTATCCCATTATTTAAATTAACAAGGTAGTCAACACTTGACAATTGCAACCTTTTGCAAATTCTAGCCTTATGGGATCGGTTAAATATCTTATGTTTAGTTGGCATGTAAAATCCCATCAACACCATTGTACGCCATGCTTCGGTGACCCTATGCACATGGTTTCCAATTCAAGTCGTCCTACTTACACACACGTGTGAGTTTACACATACAAGTGGTTAGGTGACCTTTATCCCATAAATACGTTAAGCCCACCTCAAACACACAAGTTCCCTAAAAATGGTTAGGTGACCTTTACCCCAAATAGTTCTCAAGTGATTCGAGTGTCGTGTAAAAGGATGGTGTTAAACTTGTTTCCAAAGGGATTTTAGTTTTCATTAATTCTAGTTTTGAAAACTCTATGTACCTTGTATTCGCATGCTTTCAAATACATGGTACCTTATGGTTCTCTTTTTAGTAAAACTCCTTTTATTAAAATCATTAATCCTTTTAACAACATTTTATTAATCACTTAATGATAAGGAATCATAAATTTTCAGCTTGTTTTGTTTGTTAATTAGTTTGTTATGCATATCCATATATCAAACAACAATCATATAAGAAACAACCAAACAAGCATAATCATACAATCACAAGTGCATAACCATAGCCACTAAGTTGACTACATTTGTTTGCCATCATAAGTGTTGTCATTTGGTCTTTCCTAAGGGTTAATAACAACACATAAGATAGGATTTCCAAAGACCCCCAGTTGAAGTTGCATCCAAATGCTTCAAGTCCTTCTCTTTGTGCCTTTCTTTTGTGCTTCCAACTTGTGCATCTTCTTTTACAAAATTTATATCTTAATACAAATTTTCTAATAAAAGAAAATACACCTAATCTATTTATTACATCACAATTGAATGAATAAATAAATTAAAATCATATACAAGCACAAAAGAATAAATAATACAACCCATAATGAATGAAATTAACCAAAACCAAACACTCATCCAAAACCAAAGCAACACAAGGTCAAGGCTAGGTTATGCACCAATATTGAAAAACATATACAACATTCAAGAACCAAAATAAATCCCCATTTAACCAAAAATTTTCGGCCAACATAAACCAAGAATTTAGGGTTTTTGTCCAAACAAAAATAATCAACCATTTGACATCTATCTTTCAAGGTTTAATCATAAGCATGTAAGATATAACATTGAAAGTTGGGGATTCATTATATCATCACAAAACAGCCCCTTTTAGGTTGTTTAAGTCCCATAAAACCAATTTTACAAGGACTTTAGAAGCTAGTTTTTCAATATCCGGCTCTAGATGCCATTGTTGGGTTTGTTAGACACCTTATCAAACTTGTTTAACCTCTTAAACATGAAAACGCAGCGGAAACAAAGCTTAATAATATGTTTTATAAACTAAAATTTAAAGCATATTATTTATCATCAACAAACCCAAGAACAAAGGATCAAATATATGTG
The DNA here is from genome assembly GCA_025215565.1 of Flaveria ramosissima. Lineage (NCBI taxonomy): Eukaryota > Viridiplantae > Streptophyta > Magnoliopsida > Asterales > Asteraceae > Flaveria > Flaveria ramosissima. Next base: position 128,020 of record JACVEC010000325.1, on the reverse strand, counting down.
AAAGAACTAGCTATCAAGCATAATATAACAACCATATACAAACTCATGAAACTACCTTTCAAGAGCTGCCAAAATCAAGAGAAAAAAGAAGGAGATGAGGTTCTTGAATTGGTCAAAACACCAAGGAAGGTGTCCTCAAGCTTGCATACCCACAAGCCTCAAGCAAACACCTTTGTTGTTAGGATTTGAACACCAAAATCTCGACCAAAAGGGGCTGCCAAAACCAATTTTCAGCCTTCTTCAAGAGTAGAGAGAATTTTAAGCCTTTTGATTTGCATGTGTGGGAGATAGAGATGGAGTGTGGGACTAGTTAATTTAGTCTTTACCCAAGACAAAATAAAGAACCAACCACCACTAAGGGGGGCGGCCGAATGGTGTTTAAAATTTGGGTTTCCCTCAAATTTTTATCATTCATTTAATGTTAACTAGTTATTTAATTAGTTATGTAATTAACCTTTTAATTATATAACTCATACACTCTATTATTATTTGATGTTATTTAACCAATTTAAATAACATTACAAATAATACTCATGAATAAAATATCCTTATAAGTTGTTCCATCTCATATGCAATTTATTTAGAAAACCCATTTCCTAAATTGGTGTAATTATTTAATTACATGATCATATCATCAATTAAATATTTATTGGTGTTTGCTAAGCTTGTTATTGGGTATGACCCGACTTGGATCATAATGTCCTAACCACATCAATGTTCTATGTGTCTTGGGCATAAAGAATCCAACAATGTTAACATGTGGAGCGTATGTGGTGTGATATTTGGCCTTGGACACTTGAATTGTGAATCACATTTTACCTAACTTACTTTATAAATTTAGAGTAAATTACTATTTTGGCCTCTAACGTTAGAGCAATTTAACCATATTAGACCAAAAAGAAATTTTTTGACATATCAACTCCTAATGTTTCTTTTTTTAACTCTTTTGTCCCCTGACACTAACTCTTTAAATTTTTTCTTTTAAGTATAAGGGTATTTTGATCATTTTCACCTTAAGGATTGTTTATATGAATTTTAAAACTTTAGGGTTATTTATGCATATTGTTAAATGAGCATCCTTTCCCTGTTAATAATAATTAATAATTAATTCATTATCATCATCATCCTCTAACACCATCATCATCAAACACCGGCCATCACAAAATCGTTGGTCACTATCACACGTTGCTGGAACCACAACCTGACCCATCATCACCTTTCACCATCACCAACCACCATAGCCAACACCGACCGCCTGACCCGTCACCACCATTCATTATCCAACTACCTTAGTCATCACTCAAAGTTGCATAACCATCACCATCAAACCCAAATCCAATCACCACCACCATCATCATACCACCCTAACCATGGCCTGAACCACTGGTGACACCATTGCACCAGGGAAAGAGCGAGAGATAGAGAGATTACAGTGGCGATGGCAGTGAAGAACGATGGTGGCGGCGATGGTAACTCATGAGAGATGTAGCACTAGCGGTGGTGGTGGTGGTTGTATGTATTGTCGGTGTCTGTGACGGTGAATAATGGTGGTGGTGAAGATGTGTTGGATGATGGTTGTGGAGATGGGATAGGTGATGGTAATGGTGGATTACCCAGATCTAGAGGTCATGGTGTGTGTATAAGATGAAGGGTGCGCCGGGGGTGGTGGTTTGCCGGCGGCGGTGTGCCAACAATGTTATAGTTTGCGCGAAGAAGGTGATGGGTAAGGGATGGGTGGGTTTGGGTTTTAAAATATGTTATGGTGGTGGTGTGTGGTGTTTGTATTTGTAATTTGAAAAAAAAACATAAATAACCCTAAAATTTTAAAATTTACATAAACAGTTCTTAAGATGAAAATAATCAAAATGCCCTTACACTTAACAGAAAAAAGTTAATAAAGTTAGTGTTAGAATGAAACGTTAGGGGTTGATATGTCAAAATATTTTTTTTGATCTGATAGGGTTAAATGAACCTAACCCCAGGAGCCAAATAGTAATTTACTCATAAATTTATTATCGGTGTTCACAAATTTTCTTGTAGGACCACTTAGATCCATTTATTAAGTCTTCACCTTAAATCTTAAACAAACAAAATGAAAAATATGAAATGAAAAAAAAGGAAGAAAAAAAATCATCTTAGACCTACCGGTGACCGGCTTCGCGAGACGTTTTCGATCTACACATGGCTAAGCTCTATTGGGCGGTGGCTTATCGAAGCACTACTTGATAAGATCGGTAATAAAAAGAAAGACCTGCCCTTTCGGTGAAGTTGCTTTCTTATCTTACGAAAAAACTAGTTGGATGAAAAGAGCGTTCCTAAATGCCTTACGAATGTTGACAAAAAGCGTTGAATCATCAATCCGTCAGATGAGCTTTAATTAACACGTTAGGTTGATCCTTTGCTAGTTTGTTGTCGAGGTCGTGGGTGATTTAACAAACATCTAAGATATACATCAGAATGGGTGTTGAGACAAGAGTGTCAGGCTCTTATCCGATGATCATATTAGTATCATATGAATATGTGTTTATATGAACTAAGATAAATCAAGATATGAGGGTATTAAGGTTGTCACGTGTTCACAAAGTCACATGCGAGTTAAATAGACTTAATTGAATGAACTAAAATAAGAGCTCACAATGAGCCTTTTTATCAATAGTTGTTGTTAAGAAAATTTAAAATAGCTTTTAATATTTCTTTTAATATATACCAATTCATCTATCCATTACTAGAAAAAGTTTATTTAAAACAAAAAAAAGTTTTACCTACTCTAATAAAACATTAAATAATGAAACACATGTCAATATCATATTTCATCTCATCAAAAATTTCATATTTATCTACTTTATAAAATAATTACATTACTTACTAATAGTATTATTTAACTCTTTTTTTAAATATAAATAGTTTATTAATAAATATAGAAAGAGATCTTTTCATTTTTATTATTCTAAAGAAATAAAACTTTATAAAATAAGATTTTTTTCTAAAATACCAAACTTTTTAAAATGAAAAAATATTAAAATTGATTTGTTTAATAAGTAATTTTTAATAAACCAAATAATAATTAAAATTGAGAGTTATAATACAGAAAATTTAAAGATAATATTTTAAAACTTTTTGTTTGAAAAAAACAATTTATTTAGTTTTGGAAAAATAAAAAAAAAGTTTAAAAAGGTGATATCATTGTTATATTAATTATAGTCCTTACTTATACGTAATGTCAATATATCTTATCTTAAAATATTTTTATATTTAATATAATTTTATTATATTTAATATTAATTTAGTAAAATTTTGTGATACACGAGTTTACTAAAGCTAATTTCATATATACTCCACACATACACACACACAGATATATATATATATATATATATATATATATATATATATATATATATATATATATATATATATATATATATATATATATATATATATATATATATATAGATATATATACATACATATATATATACATATATATATATATATATCTATCTATATATATATATATATATATATATATATATATATATATATATATATATATATATATATATGTATGTATGTATGTATATGTGTATATATATATATATATATATATATGTATATGAACCAAATTTAAAATATCTTACTCATAGAAAACTTTTTAAATATTATATATATATCCCAACCAATTTCAAACTATTATGATACTACTATAACTTTCTAAGTATCATATATACCTAAACCAACTTAAAAAATCATATTTTCCTATATTAATTTCTTTTGTTAAAAGGAATTTAGAATATGATGGTTTTACCTATGGTTTTCTCAAAACTTTATAATTGAATATTTTACTAATTATAGATTATCATATTTTTTTCTCGAAAAATTAAATAACCAATACTTAGTTTAAAACATCTTAATTTTCTTATTATTAATATTAATAGGGTATATGAGGTTGTAACATTTCAAAGTTTTAAAATTTCTCAAATAAAATATAGTAAATTATAATGTTGTTATAAATTTTACAAAAAAAAGTTGTTAGTATAATATAAAAGTAAATACTTCTTTAATAAACATTTTATTGATGTGTTTAACTAGCTTATTGATGCGTAATATCATTTTTCATAACATAAAAGCTAACAATATTTGTTAAAAATGTATACTTATCATCGTAGAAGTTTATGAATAAAAATAATTACAAATATAGTACAAAGAAGGATCATATTACTAATAAAATAAAAGTAGTAATTAAATTTTTAAATTTTGAGGAAAATAAAACAATGAATTGTCGTAATTGGAGTACTTTAATGAAATAAATAATAATTAATAAATATGATATCTTAATTATTAAAGAGTATATGAAATTCACTTTGGGTATATATGACATTGAAAATATTTCCAGGGGCATACATAACTTTATTTGAACATATATGATATTTAGTAAGTTTTATACATGTATATATGTGATATTTAAAAAGTATTTTAAAGGTATATATATCATATTCTACATTGATTAGAGCTATATGATATTTTAAGAGTTTTTAAAGGTATATATGAATTTATCCCTTGAAAATATAAGATCCTTGAACGAAGACAAACAGAAGAAAGTTTCATATATCATATCCTTTGAAGTACAAAAGTATGAAGTATAAACTATATAGAGTTAGTTTTGTAAACATAATTTTTAAATTAAGATACAATTATTATAAGATCACAGCATTACAATAATACATCATTTATTTGTTTTAGTGCATAAAGTTATATATGTTCAAATAGTAATCATCAATGATGTGTTCTATTTGAATTACCATATTTGATATTTGTGGCAATTTCAAGGAGTCTTGTGAGTTTACACTTTTGGAGTGTTTGACCAAAACTATGCAAGCAAATTTAGAGATGATATGAGGATTTTGGCGCGTTTTAAATGTGGGTGTCCCTTTTATATGTGTGTAACTTTTAGAACTAAATGATTGTACAATTTAGATTGCATAAAGTACACATTATGATGTGTTTATTCATGGATAACTATTTTGAAAACCATGTTACCAATTTGGTTGTTATTCAACTCTTCACACACAACTCATCTCCCCAAAGATTGTGACACTTAATGTGTTGTGTTCATATGGTTGGTTGATAGCTATGTACACCCATCATTCTTAATATTATAGCTCGATTTGATTTTTCTAAGGGAGTTTTGGTGTATTTGGCGAACTATTTTCTAATTGTTTCGTTTTCAAATTGTAGATAGTTACTTGTGTTTATTAAACTCAACATTAAGTAATTTATAGAAAAAAAATAGTTTCAAATATAATTATTTTAAAATTAAGTTGCTTATACAAACTAATAATTTCAAACATATATATAATAACCGATTTAAAACATGATCCCTAACATCCGATAGTGATGAATAAAAGGAAGGTTATCGTAAGAACTATTTTTAGTTAAAAAGGACTTAATTGTATGTTTTTTTTATTTTTACTATGTATTCTAAAATTTGTGCTATCTAATTAAATTTTGTATTTTATATTTTATAATATTGTGTTGTTTTTGTTTGTTCGAATTAAAACTGTTTTTTTTAATTTGTACTCTTTGTTTTAAAATTGAGGATTGTTTTTTATGACTAGTAATATATTCAACGACCAATGAGCCGATTCCAACACTACTGGATGAGTTTAATTAGAGTTTATTTCAGCCGATTATGAGATGACTTAGTTAAAAATTAATTCTTATTTGAACCTTTGAATATTACCACAATTGAATTTATATTTAAATTTCCTATTAATACTAATCATTTAGGTATTCAACTTGCATTAAGACTAGTTATAGATTGAAACACGCATAACGTATACAAGGCATGAATATGATTTTATTTATATCAATTTCTAAAGCAAAATATGGTAAAATATTATAATGGAATTATACACATAGCTAACATCGTTAACAAGATTTAATAAAAACCAAGATAACACCCATCTCTTTTCTCATCAAATTTTCACACCATATCTTCTGTATATAGTAAAATGTAACAACATCCGTAAACTTTAAATTATTTGACTTTTGATTTATGTTTCATTTTAACATCTTATTTACTTATTTAAAAAAAATTAAAAATATTTTGCGATCCTAAAACTCCACACGAATAAAATTAAATAGATACCTAAATACTGAAGATTAGTTTTTGAATTGATGCATGTCACTAATGGAATAAAAAATAAAAGAATGAAAGTATGATAAGAACAAGTCTTTTCTACATAAAGAAAGTGATTAATTATATGTATTTAATATAGAAAGAATTGGCTTACATAAACATATCTTTGTACACTAAAGGGTTCGTTACACGAATCAACTAATAATGACGCAAATCTGATTAATCAAATAAAGTGCCTTAAAGTTAAATATGATGACATTTTTTTGGGGGTTTGACCAATGAGTAGTTGCCTTGTGCATATTGTTTTTCAACAATAATTTAATATATTATTGATACTATATCACTATCTACCATAATTAAATCCTCGACCTTAATGAAACGGACACCATTTTACATCCATTAATATATTGTCATCATTGTTATATTGAAGGAATTGTTGGCGTATAAAATTAAAATAAATAATATTATTGTAGATTGCAGTACAATAAAATATATGAAAGCAGCAAATTACATGTACTAGTACAAGTGAAATGAAAGAATTAAAAAAACATAAACAAAAGTAGAAAGTTCTTGGTCGGGAATTGTGTTAGACGTTGTTCCCTTATAACAAATTTCAAGTGTTCTAAAAGAACTCGTTTGTTTCTCATAATACACCAGCCTAAAAAGTTGTTACCGCCTGAAATGACCCAACACCCACCGAGAAAGCTTCAAAAGAAAATAGAAAAGATAAAGAACAAGAAGTTAAAAGTAATGTGTGCTCTTAAACTGTTTATAATAGTTGCTAGTGTTTTTTTTTATACTAAGGGAGTCTTAGTATTTATACTAAAAACAAGTTGAAAAACTCATATAGGGAATTAAACATAGAAATAAATGACATTGAACGTCTTTAGTATAATTTATTTGGTTTAAACACCTTTGACTAGAAACTTTTTCTATTTCGACTCAAACAATTGATCCGAGAAGAGTTGTTGTGCCAAACAGCTTATCAAAGTAAGCGTCATTTGGTCGATACTAGAGGATGAACATCTCACGAGAGAAAACCGTAGCAGTAGTGGAATCCATGAGTTGTGGAAATTCACATTCTCTTGTCAACTAGAGGATGACAACCTTAATTTGCTTAACCTTGCCTTAATGTCACTAATATGAAATGGAATTAGAAGTGAAAAACTCATGTTTATTTAGTTTTGGGGTACTCCCTTACAGTGACTCCCTCGATTTTAAAATTAAGTTATCTTATTGAATTTGGATTTTGGGTTCTCCAATCAACTAGGTTAGGTTTTTCTCATATTTTCTTCTTGACGGGCTTTAGTCCCATTCCTCTTAGCGAATCATAAACTAACTCTATGCTTAAGCCTTTCATTAATTGGTCTGTAATGTTCTCTTTTGATTTTACATAGTTAGTAGTTATAACACCCATTGGGAGTAGTTGTTGTAGTGTGTTTTGTCAATGTTGAATGCGCCTTGATTATCCATCGTACATTGAGCTTTGAGCTCTACCAATCGCCAATTGGTTGTCACAATATATGCAAGTGGCCGACAAAGGCTTTGGCTATTTTAGAATACCTATTACAAATTAAAGTAGCCACTATGTCTTTTCTCCATACTTATCAAAGGTAATAAATACAGATTCAGATATGGATCTGGCTATAACTTGTTAGCTTAGACGACTTCTAAGCTATATACACCACCAAGTGTGAATACATACCTATTTATTGATTTGGCATCTTCTATATCCGATATTAGTTTGTATCAGTGTATCATTCGATAACAGTTGGATGTTAGGTATAATACAGTCCATAATATCTTGTGTATCTTATGTATCTTATGTATCTAAGCACCCTCGTGATACTTTTATAATGTTAAGAACTTTGATTTCTAGTATATTTATTTAGCCTACTCCTCACGTATATGCTAAGTCTGGTCTAGTACATATTATTAGATACATTAGACTGCCAATGATTCTTGCGTACTCTAGTTGAGTAACACCCTCACCTCTATTTTTACTTAGATGTTGGGTGGTATTAATGGGGAACTGAGCTACACGCATGTATCCTACTTTGAATTTTCCAAGAATCTTGTCCCCATAGTGAGATTGACTTAACACAAGACCTTCGTGGGTTCTAATGATTTTGATTCCATGAATCACATCTTTAAACCCAAGTCTTTCATGTCAAACCTCGCTTTCGACATGTCCTTAGTAGATTTGATTATCTTATCATTAGTTCCAATAATAAGTATATCTTCTACATAAAGGCATAAAATCACGTAACCTCATGTTGTGTCTTTCACATAGACACATTTGTCACACTTAATTATTTTGTATCCATTATGAATCATGACAAGGTCAAACTTTTGGTATCATTGTTTTGGAGCTTGCTTCAAGCCATACAAATACTTGATAAGTTTACATACTGTACCATTTTGAACCAGGGCGGATATACCCTCGGGTTGCTCCATGCAAATCTCTTCTTCTAAATTGCTATTTAGAGATGCAATTTTTACATCCATTTGGTGTACTTTAAAAATTCTTAAAGCACAATAGCAAGAACCAACCTTATAGAGGTTATTCATGTCATAGGCAAGTAATTTCTTAAAGTAGTCTAGACCTTCATTTTGTCTAAAACTTCTGATTACTAACCTAGCCTTGTATTTATCAATACTTTCATCAATTTTCATCTTCTTTTTGAATATCAAATGATAACCTAGATGAAGATCTACTAGCTCCCAAATATGATTTTGCAAGATTAAATCAATTTCATTTTTAGTTGCTTCTTTCTAGTATAGGAAACATATTTTTAAAGTATACAACATTCATCGGGCTTGCTTCCATGATAATATGTTTATGTATATTAGGATTCTTTGACTTATATATAAGAAAGAGTGTGCATTACTTTGATAAGTGTATCTGATGAATATGCAATCAATAGTTTTAGGTCTTATCCTAAGAGCCTTAAAAGATGGTACTATCACCTTAGCTAGGCTCTCACACACATTCAAGTATTTGTATGAAGGTGTTCTACCCCTTTATAAAGTCTCGTCCCTATACTTGAGTGGTATCTTATTCAAAAGATAATTGGCTGATTGAATGGCTTCCCACCACATGTGTTGGCTCACTCCAGAACTAACCAAGATAGCATTCATCATTTTTTTTAAATGTTGTTACTCTGTTCCGCAATGCCATTTGATTGTGAGGCACTCATGGGGAACTTTGTGCACATAATTATGCAAATGGTGCAACATATTCAGCACATCCATTGATCTCACAACTTTGATTTTCTTGTTGTGATAAGTCTTAACCTGGATTTATACAAGGAAAACTTGTTTGTTGCTTCATCATTTCTTCTAAGCAAGTGTACATAGCAATATCTAATACAATCATCAATAAGCGTGATGAAATACTTGTTTCATCTCTTATCATAACCATCTTTAAATCATATACATCTGTGTTAATTAAGTCAAGGGGTTTGATTATTTGTTCAACCAATTTAAATGATAATCTTCTAAGTTTGGTTTCAACTCACAATTCACATGTAAATCTTGTCTTGATATGGAATAATGTATGATTTTAAAATAATCAAACAATGAATTGAATTATAATTTACATGTCTTAGTCCATTATGCCAAACATAAAACTCAAGCATATAAGTAATAATAGTAGTTTTATTTATTACATTTTTTTATTACAATACAAATTCATCTTAAACATACCATTAAGGGCATAGCCTTACCAACATACATTCCATGTGTTTGAAAGTACAAATTTGTATGATTCAAAAACCAGACGAAAATCAAACTTGTTGAACAACCATTCTGATCAAGTTCTTATGTTTCTCTAGGGCATATAGAGTGTTGGTCAAGGTGAGTTCCTTCCCATAAATCATCTTCAAGATCATATTGCCTGCACCCATGATGTTAATAGTAACTTTGCTCCCCATGGAAAGCTTTTCATCATGCTAGCCTCTTTAGAGGTAGTATAAAGGGTCTTGTCACCATAGACATGTCAGGTAGCTCTTGTGTCAACATACTATCCTTATGGGATGCCTCCCACTATGTTCAAATCTTCAACTATAGCCACTAGGTTGGTTATTATTTCCACTAAAGGCATGCCATCATCATCCACCATGTGCTCTCGCTCCCGTTTTGTCTTCTTGCAATAGTAGGAATGTTGTCTTGTCTTGTTATAGTTGTAACAACCTTGTTGAAAGGTGAAGGCTTCTTTGTCACAACCGCATTCTTTGGTCCAAAGTTAGTTTTTGCATGATGAAGTATAACTTGTAACTCTTAGATTTGGTTTGGTATCAATAACTTTATAGTCTAAGAAATGGGCCACAACAAAAAAAATCTTCTAACATCCTCTATTTTGTACATCTTGTCATAAGACTCCCATAATTTTTTAGTAGTATTTATGGAGCAGTACACGTTATACAACGGATCCATCAAGCCGCTTAACACATGGTTATGGCACAGAATTTCTGAATGCTTTCAAGCATTATCGCACTCACAGCTTAAGTGTCAGTCTTTCCATACGTAGGTTGGTGAGGAGATTTTGTCAAGAACCTTTCAATGTTCAAAATGGTCAAACAGAAAAATATATTTGTTGCCACCTTTTAAAGTGAAAACCTGAGGATTTCTCGGGTTATTTGGCATGATTAGTGCAGGATCGGTGTTGGTGTCTAAACACAAGTTTAAACTCACTTGAACACATTCGTGACATGAAGCAGAATCTCTCAACTAAGTTGATAATAATATACTAAGTTAATGAACACAAGAATGGTTTTCAAGATACTTGTATATATTAATTCTCAACTCAATGTTACAAGACTCTTACACCATATATGAATGAGTTACACTGAGAAACTATATATACTACTATCTACAGCTGGTTATACTTAGATGACCAGCTGGAACTTATAACTAGACAAATACTACATTGCTAGAAGCAAGGTATCTAAGATGAAATACTATCCTAGATTAGGTAGTCATGACATGTCCATGACTTACCTTTTGTCACCAACCAAAGTTGGTAACTGTACTAACTGATAAAAAGTGAATAGTGAAATAAAATATGGTCAACTACATGGGCATGAGGAAGCGCCATATCTTATATCAGAGTTGGAAGCATGTGTCAGTCGGACCATACTTTTGTCCACTGGTTCATAGTTGGTTCTTTCGGAGGTTAAATGGCTTCAGAAGAATAAGTTCTTACAAACTAATTTATACTTAAGAAGAATCAACTTCTTTTGAGACTTCTGCAATTCTTCATGACTTTGTTCTTCGGAAGGCTTTATCTTGAATCTTCTAAGTGTTTAACTTCGGAAGAAGAACTACTTAGTCTTGGAAGACGGAGGTCTTCCTTCGAAAGTTCTTCATCCTTAAGCTTCGGAAGATCTTAAACTTAGCTTTGGAAGTGCAGCTTTGTCTTTGGAAGTTTTCATTCTTTTGCACTCAAAATAATCTAAGTGTAGTTTTGGTTCCACCAGCCTCATCTGATCCAACAAATTCCCCCTAGGCTAATGCTACCAAAACTTCACTCCCTTCTACTTATCAAGACTTTCAACACCAAGGAAAGAAGGTATTTGTCAGTATCCTTGTTCTTTCTTGAAGTGGTGCCAAGAAGTTTGTACAAGTCATTTGTAGATAGAAGATCCAATCTATTGCTCTGGATGACATGTACCCTTTGCTATGGCCCTCTGAAGAGAGTTAGTTAATGGGAATTATAGTCATATTCTCATCTAACTATAGAATCTGAAGTGGGGCCTTCAACCATTTGAAGGAATGAACTTCTTTTTGTAATGGAACCCTCTCCTTCTTCCTTTCTCAACTTCAACTACTCTTCAGTCTTTGCTTTCTTGGTTAGCTCAGCAAGATGAAGGCTGCTTAGGTGATTTCTAATGTGGGCAACTACTTGGGAGTTGGAGGGAGTGGAGAATGGTTTCTCTGCTAAGTCAACAATATCAAATCTGCTTGAGTGTAGCAAAGATGGTGTGTCAAGTATGTTGACTTCACCATTCTCCCTTTCTACAACAAAGTTGTGAGAAGGTTCATTGAACCTCCACTGGACAATCTTCTTCCTAGGGGTGAGGGGCTGGTTTGGCAGTTTGTCCCCTTTCCTGGTGTCCAGTAAAGTCACCAATCTTCTCCTCAGCTTCTTCTCTTCTTACTTAAGAGAGTCTGAGTTTGTTTCTAAGAGTTGAAGAGCTTGGTCCAATGTTCCCCAGGGCAGATCTAGGAATGCATCTCTTGTGAGGGAACATGAAGAGCCATCAATGTATCTTAGTCTTATGGACTCTTCCTCACAAGATATGTTGCTCAAGGTTGTGCAGTTAATGAGCTTCCTCTTGATCTCCTTAAATTACTCTAAGGTCAGAGGCTTAGATGGTTTAAAGGATGGCTTGGGTAATGGTTGGGTTCTTGGGTTATGTTTTAGGCTTTAGGATGGGTAGTGGTGGTGGTTGTTGAGAGGCAATGGATGAGGGTGGAGGTAAGGCTGATGGTATAGGTTCAGGGGTATAAAGTTCAGCAGTGGGTTTAGTTTTGATGGGGAAGGGAAAAGGTGTGGGCTCAGGTCTTGTTGGTTATGGTTTAGGTACCATCCTCTATACACCTTGAGCTTGAGATACCTCTTTCCTTCTTCCTAAGCGAATGTCAGTCTTGATGTCACTAACATGTCGCTGTAGGGTTTTTTAGACATGGGACCTACTTGCCTGCCTGTGAAGTCGTGGGCCCTGAGATAAGCCTTCATCTAGACTTTGTCTCCCACCTTCTTGGCAGCCGCAAGTTGGGCCTCCTCCTCTTTCTTCTTCGTTTCCTTCAACTTCTCTCTAGCAGCTTTCTTCCTATCCCTATTGATTTGATCTTGTTCTTTGTGAAAAGAAACAAGATCGTGCCATTTTCTTGAGAAGTCATCTTCTATTGAGAATAGCCCCTTGAGCATAGGAAAGCTATCCCTTCCAACCTCTGCCTTTGCACTGCCTCTTCTTGCCTTCTCATCTTTTCCTCCTCTTCGGCTAACCTTGCTGCTTCCTCTTTCTCCTTTTGCAGCAGGGTTGCCTTCTCCAGCTTCACAAGCTCATCAAGCATCTTTTCATTATCCACTCCCAGGCTGATGAGCCTGTCAATTACCTCCACTCTTCTCCTGTTATTGGTAGACTCTTAAATTGTTGTTGCTGCTTCTTTGATGCTTGCAGCCAATAGTTTCCCAGTGTCGAGTCTACCTTTCTTCTTCATCTTCTCCAACCTTTCTTCCTCAAGAAGCTCTTCAGCAGTCATCTTTCTTTTTCATTTGGGATCTGAGGAAGATCCAACCTTTGGAGATTCGGGCTTAGATGATTTTGGTTTGGGAGAGTGGGGTTAAGCTTGTGGTGCTTGTTATGTCTCAGAGAGAGGGGTTTTGAGGAAGTCCTTACTCTTTACCTCAAAGGCTAGATCAAGGATAGCCTCTATGATAAGCAGATCATCATACAAAGATGACAATTCAATAATCCCTTCCATAACTTGGATTTCTGATTCGAAAGAGATTAAGATTGCACTACCTTTCCCAACTGAGTCTATTGCGGCCATTAGTCCTTATTTTCCCTTTGAAGTCAATCTCAGGTTCAATATGGCCTTAGGTTGACCAGCTTCCTTTTCAGTGGTAGGTGGTACACTCAACCTTTGAAGCTCTTTAGCTCCGAAGTAGGCAATAGCAACATCAGGTTAGGGTTGTTCAAATGAAGAGCTTATCAGAAACTTGGTTAAAAATCTAGTGAGATCAATAAGCATACTTGGGTCACTTGAATTGTGATGGGAGGTGGCTGAGGGAAGATAGTTGCAGGTTGTTGTTGTGCAGGGTAATATGAAGATTGGGTCGAGATGGCCAAGCTTGGTTCCTCATGACTTTGAATCTATACATTCTCCCCCTTTTTTGGTAGTATCATCTTGAGAAGTAGATGAGCTAGAGGAAGAACTTAAAGAGAATTGAATAGGTACATGCCTAACAGACTTCTCAATCTGTGTCTCAGCTTGTTTGGCCTTGAGATTTTCAATCTCAAGTTGCTGACTGGCAGACCTATCCTCTAAAGTCTTAACATTTGGTTCAAGGTTTGAGACTTTAGAAAGTAGGTCTCTGATGGTAAGTTACAGACTTCCCTCATCTTCTTTTGAAAAATCAAGGGGAGATGCGATAACATACCTAGTATGTTCATCATCATCACCAGATGTGGTTTCTTGGCATCCTAGTTTCCCTTGCATACTGATGTCCCTCTCAGTGGCATCAATTGGTAAGGTTGTCGTAGACTCAGTCTTAGTTATGTTACCATTGCCTTGAAAGCCCAATAAGACACTCTTAGTAGTGAAAGCTGAGTCTACATGAGTCCCCTCCACACCTGTGGGACTCACCTCAGTTTGGCTTAATTGATGAGGGCTAGAAATCAGAGGTTCCAAGGGGCTCAGTTGATCTGGAGAGTGGTGTGACAGATCAACATCATGACCTTGATGACAGAGGTAATTCCTAATGACCCGGGACCTTGGTCAACATTTAGTGGCATTGAGCCAGTGATGTGGCTGTCCCTTTTTGGCGCTCAGGGGAGTGTTGGGACTCACCCTAAGGGCTTAAAACTTGGGTTTCAAGCTCATTAGGTTGAGACTGAGGAGACTCAACACTGATATTAAGGTCAATGGTGGAGGATGGTTGGACCTCTAGCTGAGTGGAAGCCTTTTGTTTCACTCTAGCCTTTTTGGTGTGAATAGGGGCAACTTGTTCAATCAGAGTAGATTGAACAAGGGTTCGTTTGGGGCATCTGTGATATGTGAATTAAATTGGGTGGGAAGAGATGATTGGCATTAAAGTGGTGGTGTCTGGTGTGGGTTCATTAATTGTTGGGTTTACAGGGATATCACCAGGAGCCATTGGCTCAATCATACCTAGAAGAAGATCATTGAATCTTCCAGTGAAGTTGGTGGACACCCTCTTCTGGGTTTTGAAGATGCCCGACCTCATGTGAGGGACAAGAAGGATGTCTTCACATTGAAGCTTGTCCTAGTCCAATTCACAATTAATGAAATGTTGAAAAAATCTAGGATACATGTAGAATGGATCCCTACTAAGGTTACCTCGGAAGTTATTTAACACAAACCTCGAGTAACTGAATCTGAGGCCTTTGACCACCTATGGACAAGGCAGCGTAAATCATATAGGATTTGATCCCAACCCCCTGATTTGTTGGAGAGACAGTGGAGAACGATGTGAAGCAAGAACTTCTAGTTGTAGGAAAAGTTGAACTTGTACACATTTGACTTGCTCACATCACTATCGTAGCCCATTTGGGTATAAGTGTCCTCCAAATCAGAGTTGGGGAATTCAGTAAAGGCGCCTTCATCATGAAGCTCTAGATGCTCCCTGATGGTTAGTTCACTACTGACTAGATCCTGTCCGCAGATCCTCAATCTGATGACCCTTTTTCCATTGAACGTGTCGCTTTGACATTGGCCCGAAATTCGGCCATATGGTTTGTGTAGATAGTGGGGTTTACAGTGAAGGCGGTGAAGTATGTAGCTTGTGTAAGAAACTAGATGATTTGGGCAGAGTCAGCATCCTTGGAAGAATCAAGGATTGCGACCTGGTTGTGTTGAGGGTTTAGGGTCATTGTTTGTGAAAGTACTGTGGGGTTGAAGGAATTTGAGAGTGAGCGAAGAAGGAGATAGTAGAAGTTTAGGGCTTTTATGAAAGTAAAGAAATTAAAGAAAGAAAGTCGAAAGTTTTTAAACAGGGGGGGGGTAAAAGATCAAACCGATAAGGTGAAAGGACAGTTTAGGTTTCAATTTGATAGGAGCGCTAAGATAAACCATTTAAAATATTCTGAAATCATTAATAAAATCTTACATTTTACAAAATGGGGCCCAAAGATTTACGTTACACTGTAAAGCTTTCTTCCGAGAGTAAAAATTCTTCCAATAGTAAAATCGTCTGAGGCCAGATTTACTTCCAAAAGCAAACCATGTCCTAAGAGAAGTTTGCTTCCGAGAGTAAGATGGTTTTTCGAGAAAAGAAGTTTTGAAGCTTCGGAAGTAGATTTGATCTATGATCAATTTTCTTCCGTGCCTTAAAATTCTTTAGAAGAGAATACTTGTTTAAAGGATTTGCCTTCGGAAGATAGATAAAGATATCTTCCGAGGGTAAATTTCTCTTCGGAAGAATTAATACTTACAAATTTTGAAGAAACACTTTTTGTAAGTAAACTTAGATTGTATAAAGACAACATAAACAAGACACATTTTAGAAAGGTTTTTAAAAGAGATAAACTAGTCAATATTTATCATCCCAATGGTTGTGATTAAATACTTGAATCTCTGTTCATCAAAGGCTTTAGTGAACAAGTCAGCATATTGTTCATTTGAATCAACTTTGAGTAGTTTGATCAACTTTATCTCATGAATATCTTGAATGAAATGATCCCTGATGTCAATATGCTTTGTCTTGGAGTGCTTGACTGGATTCTCTATGATAGAAATTGCACTCTTGTTGTCTATGTGGATAGGAGTCTCCATAAAGTTGAAGCCATAATCTAACATCTAATTTTGAATCCAAAGCAACTGAGCATAATAACTTGCAGCACCAATGTATTCATCTTCGTCAATTGATGTAGAGACACATGATTGCTTCTTGCATTGCCAGGAGATGGTCCTTCCACCCAGAAATTGACATCCTTCTGATGTGGATTTCTTGTTGATATTGCAACCTCCATAATCACTATCAGTGTAACCATAGAGATTGAAAAGTCTTGATTCTTAGGATACTAGAGACCTAATTGGGGAGCTCTTTTGAGGTATTTAAAGTTTCTCTTGGCAGCAATTAGGTGAGACACCTTTGGAGCAGCCTGATATCTTGCATATATGCAAGTTGCAAACATGATATCAGGTCTACTTGTTGTGAGATACATTAGAGATCCTATGATTGCCATGTACTATTGTTGATCAGTATCCTCCCCCTCAGAGTCAGGACAAAGATTGTGATTTTTGGGTATAGGTGTCTTGGCTGGCTTAACAATATTTCATCTCAAATATTTCTAAGATGTCCTTGACATACATAAATTGATTTATGAAGAACCCTTCTTTCATCTGCTTCACTTGAATTCCAAGTAAGAAATTCATCTTTCCCATGGAACTCATCTCAAACTTCTTCTTCATAATGCTTTCAAAGTCTTTGCACATTTAGTCATTTGAAGAACCAAATATGATGTCATCAACATAAACTTGTACAAGCAAAATATCTTTTCCAGACTTCTTTATGAATAATGTCTTGTCTATTGTGCCTCTGGTATAGCCATGATTCAAGAGAAACTGAGAAAATGTCTCATACCACAACCTAGGTGCCTGGTGCAGCTCATAAAGAGCTTTATCTAGTTTGCACACGTGGTTGGGGTGATGTGGGTCTTCAAATCCTAGAGGCTAACACACATAGACTTCTCTGTTGATATTCCCATACAAAAATGCATATTTGACATCAAGTTGGTAAACTGTAAAGTTCTTGGATGCTGTATAAGCAAGGAAGATTCTTACAGCCTCAGTGTAATCTATCCCTTCCTCATGTGTGTATCGTTGAACTACAAGTTTTGCCTTGTTCTTGATGATCAAATCTCTGTCATCCCTTTTGTTTCTAAACACCCACTTCGTGCAAATGGGGACTTGACCAGGTGGTAGTGGACATAGGTTCCATACCTTTTGTCTTTTGAATTGAAGCAATTCCTCTTGCATTGATTCAACCCAACTATTGTCCTTGAGAGCTTCTTCCACCTTCTTTGGTTCCATTTAAGAAAGAAAACATGAGTGCAAGCAAACATTCCCATTGTGAGTTTGTTCTCTTGTTCTCACACCTTCTGAGACATCCCCTATAATATTTTCAGCTGGATGAGTGTTGTGAATTATGAGCCTAGGAATCTTATCTAATTGCATAGATAGACCCAAGTTGAAAAAGTTTTGCTCATAATTTTGAATATTGTTTCTAGCTGATGTCTCATGCTCATTCAATGAGGACTGATTGAATGAATGTGACACAGCATCAGTAGTGTTATGCTATGATACAGCATTAACATTTTCCTGTTCCTCCAGAATGCTACCTGCAGGATCGGGTTTTGTCACTTAAACACTTGTGATTCTCTCAAACTCGCTTATAATAACACTCAAATGAGATGAAGCAATGCCTTTAACAAGAGTTGATAATAATATAATAAGTAATCAAAGGAACAAGCAGAAATATATTTTCAAGGTACTTGTATATATTACTTCTCAACTCAAGATTACAAGCACTTACCAGCATGAAACAAGAGTTACAATGAGAAACTATATATACTAGATCCTACAGCCGGTTATACTTGATACCAACTAGAAACCTACGACTAAAGCATATACTACAATGCTATAGTTAAGGTATCTTAGATAAAGTATTATCTAAGATATGGTAGTCATGACATGTCCATGACTTACCTTTTGTCACCGACTAAAGATGGCAACTGTACTTAACATAAAAAGGTAAACAGTAGATTAAAGTATGGTCAACTACATGGCTTTTGAGAAAACGCCATGCAGTATCTCAGAGATTTGCAGCGGAGTGTCAGTCAGGCCATACTTATGTCCACTGGATAATAGAAGTGTCTTCCGAAGGTTAACTGGCTTCGGAAGAACAAGTTCTTCCGAAGCCACTTATACTTCGGAAGATGCTTCTATGCTTCCGAGGCTTTGAGGACTTCTTGTACTTCGGAAGTTGTCATCAGATCTTTGTCTTTAAGTCTTGATCTTCGGAAGTAGCTTCTTTGTCTTTGGAAGTTGGAGTTTTCCTTCGGAAGTGCATTTTACACTTAGACTTCGGAAGAGCTCCTTCTTCCTTCGGAAGTTCCATATTTAGCTTCGGAAGTCCTTTGTATGTTGTACTCAAAATCTTCTAAGTGACTTAGTTTTGGTTGCAACAGCCTCTCTAGATCCAACAAACTCCCCCTAGGCTGATGCTACCAAAACTTCACTTATTTCTGCTTCTCAAAGCTTTCAGCACCAGGGACAAAAGATATTTGTCTGTCTCTCTGTTCTTCCCGGAAGTAGTGCTGAGAAGCTTGTACAAGTCATTCGTGGATAGGAGATCCAGTCTATCACTTTGAATGACATGTACCCTCTGTTGTGACCCCCTGAAGAGAGTTAGTTGACGGGAGTTATAATCATACTCCCATCTAACTATGGTCTCAAGTTCAGGACCTTCAACCATTTGAAGAAAGGCTTTGCCTTTGGTTGCTGATCCTTTCCTTTCCTCCTCCTCTCTCAGTTTCAACTCCTCTTCAACCTTGCTTCTAGCAGTAAGCTCGGCCATATGAAGGCTGCCTAGATGATTTCTGATGTGGGCAGCTACATCGGAGTTTGAAGGGTTGGAGAATGGTTTCTCTGCTAACTCAGCAATGTCGAACCTGCTTAAGTGTAGCAGAGATGAGGCATTCAGCCTGTTAAGCTCTCTATTCTCTCTCTCAACAACAAAGTTGTGAGAAGAGTCTTCGAACCTCCACTGGATTATCTTCTTTTTGGGTGCAAGAGGTTGTCTTGGTACCCTATCTCCTTTCTTTGTATCCAGCAGAGTCACCAGCTTTCTCCTCAGCTTCTTTTCTTCCTCATTCAATGTATCTGAATTGAGGCCAAGGAGTTTTGCAGCTTGGTCCAAAGTTCCTCTGGGCAGATCAAGAAATTCATCTCTTGTGAGGGAACTTGAGGATCCATCAACATAAGTCAAGTTGACTGAATCCTCCTCACAGGAGATGTCGCTCAGAGTTGTACAGTTGATGAGCTTAGTCTTGACCGCCTTGAATTCCTCCATAGAGAGATGTTTGGAAGGCTGAGGGGATGGTTTGATTGGTTGTTGGGTAGGTTTAGGAGTTTGGGTTCTGGCTAAGGTTTTGGGTTGGATGATGGGTAGTTTAGGTGGTTGAGGTGAAGAGGTTGGTGGGTGTGATGGTGTAGGTTCAGGGGTGAATGGTTCAGAAGTGGGTTCAGTTTTGATTGGGAAGGGAAAGGGTATAGGTTCAGGTTGAGGTTGGGTTTGGATTTTGGGTTGAGAGGTTGCTTTGAAGGTCATCCCCTGTCCCCTTCTATACATCTTTTTCTTCTCCCCGCACGAATGTCAGCCTTGATGTCACTGACATGTCGTTGGAGAGTCTTCTCAGACATGGGACCCACCTGCCTGCCAGAGAAGCCATGAGCTTTAAGATAACTCTTCATCCAAGCTTTTTCACCTATCTTCTTGGCGGCAGACAGTCCAGCTTCTTCTTCTTTCTTCCTTCTTTCCACAAGCTTCTCCCTTGCAGCTCTCTTTCTCTCCTTCTCCATTTGATCTTGCTCTTTGTTGAAGAGCCATAAGATCGTATCACTATTGTGTGGAGACAATTCCTCTTGAGAGAATCCTCTGGAGAGTAGGAAAGTGATCCTTTCTCTCCTGAGCTGCAGATCAGCTTCCCTTTCCTTCTCTGCCTTTCCTCTTCTAAGGCCAACCTTGCAGCCTCTTCTTTTTGCTGTTTTTGCAGCAAGGTTGCCTTTTCCAGCTCTATCAGCTCCTCTAATGGTAGCAGGAGTACATCTTCCGAAGCAGCCCCTAGACTGACAAGTCTGTCTATAACCTCTACCCTTCTTCGATTGTTGACTGCCTCCTGGTTGGCTGCAGCTGCTTTGGTACTTGCAGCTAACAATTTCCCAGTTGGTAGTCTACCTTTCCTTTTGAGCTTCTCCAACCTTTCTTCTTCCTGAAGCTCTTCCGAAGTCATCTTCCTCTTGCCTTTTATGTCTTCGGAAGTGCTAGACTTTGGGGGTTCTTGGATAGAAGATCCAGTTGGGTGGTAGAGGTGGGAGCTGGAGTCAATGCAGATGTTAGAGCCATGGTTGGCTGAGAAAGTCCTCCCTATTAACCTCAGATGCAAGTTCCAGAATTGCATCTGTGACTATTAGATCATCGGAAAGAGAAAATAGTCCTTCCGCAGCAGCAATCTCAGCTTCGGAAGTTTGAGCTTGTTCTTCCGAGGCTTTGAATTGTGCTTCGGAAGTCTGTGAAAATACACCTTCTGTCCCAACTGTTTCAGTTGCTGGGCCATCAGTCCTAGTTTCCCCTTCGAAATTAATCTCAGGTTCCACTTGGGCCTTAGGTTGACCAACTTCCTCAACAGTAGTAGGAGGTGCATTCAACCTCTGAAGCTCTTGAGCTCCAAAGTAAATCACAGACATATCTGGGCTAGGCTGTTCTATGAGGGATTCCAAAAGGAACTTGTTGAAGAACCTATTGAGATCCTGGAGCATCCTTTGATCCACTTGAAAGACAACTGGAGGAGGCTCAGGGAAGATAGCAGCTTGTTGCATTGGATATCTTGAGCTCAGAGAAGTAAGAGCTTGACCTTGGGTTTCCTGTCTTTGGCTTTGTCTCTCAACACTCTCCCCCTTTTTGGTAGCATCATCTTGAGAGGTAGATGAGCTAGAGGAAGAGGTCAAGGAGACCTGAACTGGTACATGCCTAACAGATCTCTCAATCTGTTTCTCAGCTAGTTTGGCCTTGAGAGTTTCAATCTCAAGTTGCTGAGTGGCAGACCTATCCTCTAAAGTCCTAACCTTTGATTCCAGGTTTGAGACTTTAGAAAGTAGGTCTTGAATGGTGAGTTGCATACTTCCCTCATCTTCTTTTGAAGTATCACGGGGAGATGAGGTAACATACCTGGTATGTTCATCCTCACCACCAGATGTGGTTTCTTGGCACCCTGGTTTCCCTTGCACAATGATGTCTCTTTCAGAGGCATCAAAGGGCATGGTTGCCGTAGATTCAGTCTGACTGTCGTTACCACTGTCCTGAGGATCCATTGAGGCTCCTTCAGTAGTGGCAGCTGAATCTACATGAGTCCCCTCCACATCATGGGACTCACCTCAGTAGGGCTTTGCTGGTGTGGGCTAGAGATAAGGGGTCTCTCTAGGCTCTGTTGATCCTTGAGAGGGTGTAGTGGATCAACTTCATCGCCTTTAAGAGACATAATCTCTTCACCAGCTCCGGTCAAAAGGTCAGTAAAAGAAAAGGAGTGAAGACCTAAGGACCCGGACTTTGATCAATGTCAAAAGGCATTGAGCTGTCCCTTTGTGGCTGCTCAGGGGAGTATAGAGACTCACCCTGAGGGCTATCAGCTGGGGTTTTGGGCTCATGGGTCTGAGACTGAGGAGACTCAAGACCCATATTGAGGTCAATAGTGAAGGATGGGTGGACCTCTGGCTGAGTGGGAGCCCTTTGTTCCACTCTAGCCTTTTTGGATTGAAGAGGAGGGGCTTGTTCAATCAGAGTAGATTGAACAAGGGTTCGTTTGGTACGTCTCTGGTATGTAACATTAATGGGTGGAGAAGGTAGATTTGGGATTGTGAGGGTAGTTGCTGGTGTGGGTTCATCACCTGTGGGGTGAACAGGGATGTCACCAGGAGCCATTGGCTCAATCATACCTGGAAGTAGTGCGGTATCTCTTCCAGTGTAGTTGGTAGACACTCTCTTCAAGATCTTGAAGATGGTCGGCCTCATTTGGGGAGCAGACAGAGCAGCTGCACAGACAAGCTTACCCTGATCCAGCTCACAGTTGATGATGTGCTGGAGAAACCTGGGATACATAAAGAATGTGTCCCTTTGCAGATTTCCCATAAGGTTAGTCAGCACAAACCTTGAATAGTTGAAGCGAAGGCTTTGTACCAACCCGTGAACTAAGCACCCGAGTTCATACGGGATTTGATCCCATCCCCCAGATTTGTTAGATAGACAGTGAAGGACCACATGCAGCAGGAACTTCCACTTGTAGGAGAAGTTGAATTTGTAGACCGTTGACCTGCTTACATCCCCACCGTATCCCATTTGGAGATAAGAACTATCTAAATCTGATTTGGGGAATTCCGTCGGAGCGCCCTCATCATGGAGCTCGAGATGCTCCCTGATGATCTGTTCAGTGATGACCAACTCTTGGCCACAAATGCTTGACCTTATAGCACGAACCCCGTTTAGGGTTTCAATCTGACCATTTGCCCAAAATTCGGACATTTGGTTTGAGTAGATGGTAGGGTTTACGGTCAAACAGTGTAGTATGAAGATTGGGCTAGGAAAGAAATGATATCTGAGAAGTCATCTCCCTTGAAGAGTCAAGGAGTGCGACCTGGTTGTGCTGAGGGTTTAAGGCCATTAAGGAAGATAACAGTAGAATAGTTCTGAGTAAGGTAAATTGGAGAAGAAGAAAGCTTTTAGGGCAGTAAATTGGGTAAAAAGAGTGTAAGTGATTAACCGGAAGTATTTAAATGGGTGAAATGGCGGTTTAAAGGGTGGTTTGGATAAGATGATGTGAGGGTTCAGTGGATGATGTGACATGGGCGGTAAGGTTAGACCATTTAAATAATCCGACATCATTAACAAAATCTTTACTTTTTACAGTGTGGGGCCCAAAAGATTTCCGTTACACAGTAAAATCTTCCTTCCGAGTATAAGCATTTCCGAAGGTAAAGTTCTTCCGAAGGCAAATTTACTTCCGAAGGTAAATTGCTTACTTCCGAGAGTATATGTTGCTTTCAGATGGAGTGTGTTAAGTGCTTCGGAAGTAGATCTGAGATGAACTCAATCGCTTCTTCCGAGACTTAACACTCTTCCGAGAAGAAAATTATCCTGTGAGAAATTTGCTTCGGAAGATATGCAAGATATCTTCCGAGGGTTAATTTCTCTTCGGAAGAACTTATACTTAGATAAATTTAAGAAAAGATCTTTTGTAACAGGGCTTAGATTGTTTTGACATAAGACTTTACACATTAAAAGGTTTTCAATTGAGATTGACTAATCAATGTTTATCATCCCAATAGCTGTAATGAGATATTTAAATCTCTGTTCATCAAATGCTTTAGTGAACAAATCAGCATATTGTTCATTTGAATCAACTTTGATTAGTTTGATAAGATTTTTCTCATGAATATCTCTAATGAAATGATACCTGATATCAATGTGCTTTGTCTTAGAGTGCTTCACTGGATTTTCAGTAATGGATATAGCACTGTTGTTGTCAATGTGGATAGGAGTGCTCATGAAGTTGAATCCATAGTCTATCATCTGGTTTTGAATCCACAGCAGCTGAGCACAGCAACTAGCAGCAGCAATGTATTCAGCTTCAGCAGTTGATGTAGAGACACAGGATTGCTTTTTGCATTGCCATGAGATGATCCTTCCACCAAGAAATTGACATCCACCTGATGTTGATTTCTTGTTGATGTTGCAGCCACCATAATCGCTATCAGAGTAACCATAGAGATTAAAATCACTATTTCTTGGATACCAGAGACCTAATTTAGGTGCTCCTTTAAGGTATCTGAGGATTCTCTTGGCAGCAATTAGGTGAGACACCTTTGGAGCAGCCTGATATCTTGCACAAGATGCAAGTTGCAAACATGATATCAGGTCTACTTGCTGTGAGATACATCAGAGAACCAATGATTGCTCTATACTGATGTTGATCAGTATCCTCCCCCTCAGAATCAGGGCATAGATCATGGTTTCTGGGTATAGGTGTCTTTGCTGCTTTACAATCCTTCATATCAAATCTCTCTAAGATATCATTGACATACTTAGATTGATTGATGAAGAACCCTTCCTTCAATTGCTTTACCTGAATTCCAAGGAAAAAGTCCATTTTTCCCATGGAACTCATCTCGAACTTCTTCTTCATAATGCTCTCAAAGTCTTTGCACATTTGGTCATTTGGAGGAACCAAATATGATGTCATCAACATAGACTTGAACAAGCAAAATGTCTTTCCCAGACTTTCTAATGAAGAGAGTCTTATCAATGGTACCTCTAGTATAACCATTCTTCAGGAGAAATTGAGACAATGTCTCATACCACAGCCTAGGTGCTTGGTGCAGCCCATATAGAGCTTTATCCAACTTGCACACATAGTTTTGGATGCTGTGGGTCTTCAAATCCTGGAGGCTGGCATACATAGACTTCCCTATCTATATCCCCATATAGAAAGGCACACTTGACATCAAGCTGGTAGACAGTGAAATTCTTGGATGCAGCATAAGCAAGGAAGATCCTAACTGCCTCAAGTCTTGCAACAGGTGCAAAGACATCAGTATAATCGATTCCTTCCTCTTGAGTGTATCCTTGAACCACCAGTCTTGCCTTGTTCTTGATAATCAAGCCTCTATCATCTCTTTTGTTCCTGAATACCCATTTGGTGCCTATAGGTACTTGACCAGATGGTAGCGGACATAGGTTCCAAACCTTTTGTCTTTTGAATTGAAGCAGCTCCTCTTGCATTGATTCAACCCAGCTACTATCTTTCAAGGCATCTTCCACCTTCTTGGGTTCCATTTGGGATAAGAAGCATGAGTACAAGCAGACATTCCCATTATGAGTTTGTCCTCTTGTTCTCACACCCTCAGAGACTTCCCCTATGATGTTTTCAGCTGGATGAGTATTGTGAATTCTGAGTCTTGGAATCACCTCCAGTTGCAAAGATAAGTCCAAGTTGGACATATTTTGCTCAGGAGCTTGAATACTTGGTCCAGCTGTTGTTTCAAGCTCATTCAATGAGGACTGATTGAATGAAAGAGAACATCATCATTTCTTTGTTGTGAAGCATCATTACAGTTGCCTGTTCCTTCAAATGCTGCTTCCATCAGCTTGGTGTTGTGCAGGATCACCTGAAGAGATTTGAAAATCATCAGGTGAATCCCTTGTTGAAGTTCCACTATCTCTTGAATGGTTATGCTGTCAGATCTTTCAATAGTGGGAACTTGATTTGTTGTAGCTCTTGGAGAACTTGGAGTAGGTCTGGGAAGCTCAAACAGTTGATCTTCATCAGAATTACTTTGAGCACCTGTTCCAGCTGAAACATTCTCACAAGATGGTTTAGAATAGTTTGGAAACAATTCTAAATCAAAGATATGATCAGGGCCATTCCCCCTAACACAAGGAGTGTGCTCATTAACTACAATGTTGGAAGATTCCTCAAATTGTTGGTTTTTAATATTATAAACTCTGTATGCTTTAGAAAGGAGGAATATCCAACAAAGATAGCATCATCTGACTTTTCAGCAAATTTTGCCAAATTGTCTTTTGTGTTAAGTATGGTACACCTGCTGCCAAAGGACCTTAGAAAGCCAATGAACGGTGGCCTCTTGTTCCATAACTCATAAGGGGTCTTTCCATGTGGCTTTACTACAAGGACTCTGTTCTGCACATAGCATGCAGTGCTGACTGCCTCTGCCCAGAATGTTAGAGGCAGCTTTGAATCAGCTAACATAGTCCGAGCAGCCTCAATAAGTGTCCTATTTCTCCTCTCAGCAACACCATTTTGTTGAGGAGTTCTAGGAGCACTGTATTGTCTGGCAATCCCTTTTGAGTTACAAAATGAGTCAAGAACAAGTTCTTAAACTCAGTCCCTTGATCACTTCTAATTATTTTAACCTTGTGATCAACTTGATTTTTTTTTTAAGAATAAAAGATTTTAAAGTTTCAGCAGTTTCATCTTTAGTTCTTAAAAAGAATACCCATGTAAATCTAGTAAAATCATCAACTACCACAAGGCAATATGATTTCCTTCCAATGCTCATTATACTTGTGGGACCAAATAGATCCATGTGCAATAAGTGTAATGGAGTGGTGATAGAGTTAACAACTTTGGATTTATGAGAAGACCTGTGTTGTTTCCCTTTCAGGCAAGCAACACAGTTATCTTTGCAGAAAAAATTTCCTTTTTAGGCAAACCATGTACCAAGTTATTTTTAGCCAATTTATTCATTGTCTTAAAATTGACATGACACATTCGTTTATGCCATAGTGTTGACTCATCACCATCAGCTTTGGAAAGAAAGCATGATACTTCTCCCCATTGGGGAAGCATTGTTCATATCAAGCTTGTACATATCCCCTCTCCTGGGAGATCTAAGAAGCACCAATTCCTGAGGAATTGTCATCCCAGGTTTGAGGATGATGCACTCATGTTCTGTGAAAAGCATTTGATTGATGCTTTTGATCACAAATTGAAAACACTTAACAGATTGTGTTCAAGCTGTTTGACAAATTAACTTTGTCAACTTTTAACTTTCCATTGGATATACTCCCTCTGCCAGAAATATATCCTCCGGCCCTCACCTCCAAACCCTGGACAGGACCTCCTCATAATGTTGAAATTGTTGAAGGAGAGATATGTTCCCTGTCATTGCCTGGAGCATCCACTATCTACAATCCAAATGTTGTTATTCTTGTCATATGGATGTCCCTGCACATAAGGTGAGATAATTAGTTTTGATTGGAAACCCAAGCCTTGTTGGTCTTGGGTTCTTCCAATGAGAGTGACATAATTGAACCAAAATTTATGCATGGGGGTTCAATTGATGTCTTTGAAGAAGAGGTTTGGGCTACAGCATCTTCCTTGATCTTCCATTCCATCCCTTGGTTGATCATAGAAGATGAGCTTGTTGAAGCTTTTGTAGCTTGGCATTCTTCCGAAGCTTCTTTCTTTTCGGAAGAGACCTTCACCACCTTTTCTTCCGAAGCAGTCTTCTTCTGGGATGGTTTCAAGGGGACTCTTTAATTTTCTGAAGTCTTTGCAGCTTTAACTTCCGAAGCCTTTTTCCTTTCGGAAGAAGAGTTTTCTTCCGAGAGAAGCCTTGCTTCGGAAACAAGCTTTCCCTTTTTCATCACTTGAACCATTTGATATGGTCCAAATGTGAAACCTTCCCTGACTCCTTCTCTTTTAACATTATTTGCATAATGTGTGCTAGCAGGATTGTAGTAACAATCTTTAGCCATGTGGTTTTGCAGACCACACATTATGCATGCAATGTTAACTTTCTGGGAATGAGAGGGTTGTTGTTTCTTGTTCTTTTCTCCTCATCAGCAACCTTTCCCTTTAACTTCTGATCCTTTGGTAGGATAGGAGTACTGGTACTGTACTCTTTTCCTGAATCAGAAGGTCCAACCACCTGAAATCCAGCTGATATGAATACACCCTTTTGCTTTGGGTCTATCTTCAGTTTGGATTCAGCCACCTTCTTGGCAGTTTTTCTGGCTGCCTTAGCCCTGCTTCTTCTGGCTTTGGTGGTCAGGGTTTGATCATCATTGGCTGGGGAGGGCACAATTACCTGTTCCTTCCCTGTGATGGTCATGGTCTCCATAGTTGCATCACTTTTTGACTCTTGAGAAGGTGGGTCAACAGATGGAACCTCTTGCTCTTCAGTACCACACCTTGGTTGTCTTACAGACTCATAAGAGTGTGGTGGAGCAATTTCATTGGTTCCCAACCCACCTTTGTTTTGATAACAAAGTTTTGAGTGAGAGGATGATGCAAGAATGGCTTGGAAGTTTTGCTCGGAAATAGCATACTTCCTGGCTTGAGCCTCAGCAGTGACAAGCTGGGCTTGAGCCTCAGTCAATTTGGATATTAAATCCTTGATTTGAGTCTTGTAGTTGGTGTGTTCATGTTTTAAGAGGGACACAGTTTTCTCTAACTCCTCAATTTTCTTTTGGTAGTCAGATTCAGCCCTTTTAAAGTCAGATTTTAAAACATTTAAAGACTCAATATCAGATTTAATTTCCATATTGTAGTCCTGATAAGTTTAACCTTAGCAATGCAAGCAGGGGTACAGAGATGTTCATATACCTTGTTTTCATCTGTTCCTGTCATGAGTGCTTGAGCAGGAGTCACATCTTGAACCATAAAGCTCCAGTCAACTTCTTGAGCCATTGCTGCAGTTTCAGTTGACTTTCCGTTAGGCTTTGGTGTAGAAGGATGTGTGGAGGCCTGTGAGGTTCCCGGGTTGGACTTGGGAGCCTTGCATTCCCTTGCAAAATGGCCAAGTTGGTTACAGTTGTAACATTTGGCCTTGCTTTTGTCAAACCCAAACTTGCTGGTGATTGGCTTTTGAGGGAATTGCCTTCCAGTTCTCTTAAAGAACTTCTTCGCTCTGTAGGTTAGAAGAGCCATTTGTTGGACTATGTCCACATACTCTATGTCATCCGGGCTAAAGCACTCTAGATCATCAAAGCAGTATTGATAATCATTTGAGTGCCCACTCCCTGAGACAAATGCACAGCCCTCCTGAAAGGAGCTTTGCTGAGCTTGTTGAGACCTTGGAGTCTCAGGGAATGTGATGTAAGGCCCAGATGAACAAGATGGCTGCTGGGTGTAGGTCAGGTACTGCTGAGACTGGGAGATGCCTGAGCCTTCAGCAACCATTAAAGCGTTGCTAGCAGGAAGGCTCAAGGGTCTGCTTGCCTGGTGACCCCTCTTGCTTTCCATTTCCAAACGGTATCCATCAAGGATCCCATAGAGTTCGGTCATGGTGAGTGTATTCAAATTCTCTGTTCTCTTGATGGAGACACAGTAGAATGTCCACTCATTGGGTAGAGCACTCATAAACTTTCTAGTAAGGTCTCTAAGTTAATGAGTGATTCCCACAGATTGAAGGGAAGAGATAAGATCCATATACCTGAAATATTGCTGGCTAAGAGTCTCTCCAGCAACATAGGTGAAGTTCTCAAACTGCTGCTTCAGTGAGTCCTTCTTTGAATCATTCGATCTTGAGTACATTTGAGCAAGAGCATCAAAGAGTTCTTTGGCAGACTTACAATGCTCAAACCCCACCATGATGGAGTTTGGGATTGCAGTCATAAGAACAGTCATAGCATTGCTGTCTATGTCAAGCTTCTTCCTGTCTTCATCAGAATAATCTTCAACGGCCTTCTCGATCATGGCACCGTTTCCACCAGCAACTTTTGGCTTATACGGGCCATTAATGATGGATTGCCACATCTTGCTATCCTGGTACCTGATGAAGCCTTCCATTCTTCTGCTCCAAGACCTGAAGTTTTCAGGGGCGATGATGGGAGCTTTGGTCATCGTTCCCATCTCAACTTCAGATTTGTTGAGGGCCATTTGAGTGAGGTATAAGGAGGAGTGAAAAACTGGTTGATTAGGATGGTAAGATCTCACAATCAAGAGCCTAAAAAGCTCTGATACCAATTGCAGGATCGGGTTTGTCACTTAAACACTTGTGATTCTCTCAAACTCGCTTATAATAACACTCAAATGAGATGAAGCAATGCCTTTAACAAGAGTTGATAATAATATAATAAGTAATCAAAGGGAACAAGCAGAAATATATTTTCAAGGTACTTGTATATATTACTTCTCAACTCAAGATTACAAGACACTTACAAGCATGAAACAAGAGTTACAATGAGAAACTATATATACTAGATCCTACAGCCGGTTATACTTGATACCAGCTGGAAACCTATGACTAAAGCATATACTACAATGCTATAGTTAAGGTATCTTAGATAAAGTATTATCTAAGATATGGTAGTCATGACATGTCCATGACTTACCTTTTGTCACCAACTAAAGATGGCAATTGTACTTAACATAAAAAGGTAAACAGTAGATTAAAGTATGGTCAACTACATGGCTTTTGAGAAAACGCCATGCAGTATCTCAGAGATTTGCAGCGGAGTGTCAGACAGGCCATACTTATGTCCACTGGATAATAGAAGTGTCTTCCGAAGGTTAACTGGCTTCGGAAGAACAAGTTCTTCCGAAGCCACTTATACTTCGGAAGATGCTTCTATGCTTCTGAGGCTTTGAGGACTTCTTGTACTTCGAAAGTTGACTTCAGATCTTTGTCTTTAAGTCTTGATCTTCGGAAGTAGCTTATTTGTCTTCGGAAGTTGGAGTTTTCCTTCGGAAGTGTATTTTACACTTAGACTTTGGAAGAGCTCCTTCTTCCTTCGGAAGTTCTACACTTGGCTTCGGAAGTCCTTTGTATGTTGTACTCAAAATCTTCTAAGTGACTTAGTTTTGGTTGCAACAGCCTCTCTAGATCCAACAGAAATCAAGACTTCAACTTCCGAAGTATAAAGATATGAAGAAGTCCTCAAGCCTCGGAAAAAGTAGCCTCTTCCGAAGTATAAGTGGCTTCGAAAGAACAAGTTCTTCGAAGCCAATTAACCTTCGGAAGACACTACTATGAACCAGTGGACATAAGTATGGTCCTTCTGACACTCCGCTGCAAGTCTCTGAGATACTGCCTGGTGCTTTCCCATGCCCATGTAGTTGACCATACTTTATTCCACTGTTTACCTTTTATCAGTTAGTACAGTTTCCAACTTTAGTTGGTGACAAAAGGTAAGTCATGGACATGTCATTGCTACCTTATCTTAGATAATACTTTATCTAAGATACCTTAACTTTAGCATTGTAGTATATGCTTTAGTCATAGGTTTCCAGCTGGTATCAAAATATATGCGGCAGTAGGATCTAGTATATATAGTTTCTCATTGTAACTCATGTAACATGCTTGTAAGAGTCTTGTAATACTTTGAGTTGAGAAGTAATATATACAAGTACCTTGAAATTTTTTTCCTTATGTTCTTTGTTACTTAGTATATTATAATCAACTCTTAGAAAGGATTCTGCATCATCATCTGAACCGAGTGTGTTTCAAGTGAGTTTGAGAGAAAAACTAAGTGCTAAGTGACAAAAACCGATCCTGCACATATGATGATTACTACTTTTTGTAACATCTCTTCCTTTTTCTATTTCATGATTTAAAAATTCTGTTAAAAATCTTATACTTTCATTTTTTATAAAATTACTTCTTTTTGTTGTTTTAAAAATTCTAAATGCCCTTGTCCACCACGCTTTCGTGCGATCTCTGATGTATTGTTGTATCTTATTGTTGGAAATGTGTATATATGTTTGCTAAAAGTGATAAATTTTTTTGTTATCGTAATAGCACCATTTAATCCTAATATAAAGTTTAAGCCAATTACAAAATCTTTTGACTTAATATACTGTGGGTTTATATTTACCTATGGCATGTCGTATTTAATACTATAATTTTTTGAAAAATCTAAAAATTGAATTCCTATAGGATCTAGGTAATGTGTTATAGAGATTAACCTATCTTCGACTGTCCTACTGACTAAGTTATATGGCAATTTTTTGTGATACTGTTCAGGGACTAAACTATGAGATATTAAACTTTTGGTCGCTCCTGTATCTACTAATGTTGTTAGATCAATAAATTTATTATTGCTTAATCATAAACGACATTCACATTGATCATATTCATTGATCCTTGTGTTTGTATATAAATATGTTCTTCTTTTGATTCTGTTGACATTTGACTCATTTGTTCTACCACTTGTATTTTTTCTTTTATTAGTTTTTCTATTTCATTCACTTTAATGTCTAAATTTTGTAATTTTAACATATTTAGTTCTACTGCTAGTTCTATCTTTTTTAATTTTTCAATATTTGATTCTGAATTTGTAATATATGTTGTTGAGTTTAATGTATTTCCTACCTTTATATTATATTCTTTTTAAGGCAAATATAACATATTTCTTTGAAACATATGTCACATTGTAATCTTTTTCTATACTAGGATAATATACACAATTATAATATTTTTATAATTATTACATCTTTTATGTTTCCAATCATGATTACATACTTCAGTATTCATATATGTATATGTTACTTTAGCAATTGTTTTTTCATCTTCATTGTGTGTGTATATATATATATATATATATATATATATATAAATATATATATATATATATATATATATATATATATATATATATATATATATATATATATATATATATAGGCCAGGGGAGGGATTCAATAAAAACTACATTATAAATGAAAACAAAAAAAACATTTTATAGTCCTTGATCTTTATGATCTATGATTGATATTAATTGGTGTTATTTTAGTAACTAAATAAAAAATTATGAGTGTTTAATAAGGCTTTAAGGGCAAAATAGGAAGAAATTAAATAATTGACTTGGTAACCACCACCAATAATTAAAAAA
>JACVEC010000325.1:17500-90000 GCA_025215565.1 Flaveria ramosissima | reverse complement strand
TGTTTCACACCCTGGACTGGAGAGATTGAGGTCAAAGCTGTTTGGAACATATTCTTTGAATGTGGTCTCAAATATGTATCTCATTCTACAAGTAT
Organism: Flaveria ramosissima; assembly: GCA_025215565.1. Taxonomy (NCBI): domain Eukaryota; kingdom Viridiplantae; phylum Streptophyta; class Magnoliopsida; order Asterales; family Asteraceae; genus Flaveria; species Flaveria ramosissima. The sequence continues at coordinate 89,905 of JACVEC010000325.1, read as the reverse complement.
ATAAAAGAAAGCTTACTTCCACTCTAGCATTTGGTTCTGAAGCATTGCTTTTTTCCTGCAAAAACATAGTAAATACATAGAAATCATTTGCACTTTAAATACAATATAGGTGAGTTTGCAAGCTTGTATGTTTGTAATGACATAACAGAGGTGGTAATTTTGGCTCATTTACACCGGAATATACCAATAGAAGTTATGTTCTATCTCTAACCGAATAAACATATTTGACAAACTAATTATAAATAGCTAGTCCTTCAGTGTGGGCCCAACAAGTTCTCTTTGTGTACTCTATGTGAGAGACTAGGAGACTCGTAAAATTAATGTTTTTTGAGAATAAGTTTCAAAAGAAGCATGGTAGGCCTGCAGCCCCTCCATTTCTTGCACTATTAATGTTTTTTGAGTTTTCACAGAATACGCACCAGTCTCTAAGTAGTGCATATGACTATTTCTAATCACAACGCCCACTTAAAATAATTCTCTACCGCAACCTGTCATCATAAGTGTATCAAGCCTCAACACTTGGATAGTTGATTCAAGTGTTATTGACCATTTGTGACAACAAAGATCTGTTATATTCTCTCGTATATCTGCATGTTTTACCTCATATCACGGTTACTATTCGGGTCATTACTGCAATTAGCCAAATAGGCCAAACTTAACCCATCCTATCTTTTTCCATAGACTTTGTTTTATATGTAACTAAAGTCCAATTATTTTGCAATCTTTCAGTCACATCTCCTTGTTCTCTTACCTTTACACTTGATATTTCTTGTAAAATCTTTTAACAGAATCTAACAATTGAACAGATTGGTGAAGGGCATATTACATAGAACATTATTTGGGTAGATATTAGCCTTAAATTTATTACCATGTCTCCATCTTATCTTAATCTCTATGGTCATTCATTCATTATCTGAATATTAGGAAGTTAGTTCATACTTTTTCCTCGTTTTCTTTTGTTCATAGTAAATATTTTTCCTCCTACGGTCAAAAGAGTTGAGTTTCCTTTCTCCCTAGTAAAGACCATGTGTGAGCTTCTGGTCAAGTTGTCCATAGTTAAAGGCGTCCATAGTTAGCCCAGTACTCCTGGTCTTGGTACAAAAGAAAGCAGCAACCCTGCAGAATCTCTTAGTGCAGCATGTCCTGTATGAATGCTAGATGGCTTAAGTGATTCGAATTCCTGCATAAGACTATAGTTTGCTCTGAGTAACAACATTCTATATTGCTTTCCTGTTCCATTATACTGGAAGTTTCTTACAAAACTGTTAAACATTTGAATGTCATTAGCTTATCATTCAGAAGCCACACTCCATATGTTATGGCAGATCTCAACAGGCTGAAATAACTGCATAAGAGATGGGTCAACGGATTGCAACACACGATTACGCAAATATATCCTCAGCTTTGTTTATTCTCCAATCAACTTGTCTATCTCTTGGAACACATTTTAACATAGGGCTGTCCAAGAGTTATAATTGGCAAACCTTAGTAATCTTTATGTAGTGAGATAATGGGCACCAAATATGGTTAAAGCCCATGATACCAAGAGCAGTAACTTATTACATTGTGATGAAAGCAATTAGTAATAGGAATATCCAAAGTATCCTTTAAAAACAAGAAAAGAGCGTATAAAACCAATAAACCGAAGTAGTTGGAAGAAAAACAGGATCCGATATGCGAATTATAACGCGTTGGTAGGCAGATCTGGAAATCCAGAAGGTCCAAGGAACAGAAGTAGATTGATATTCCCAGCGACAAGGGTGGTTAGGTAAGAGATGTTTTGGGTTTCAAATTTCCGCAGCAAGGCAGAACTTGGAGGTTAAGGTGGTGTTAATTTTTCTAATGTTTGACCAGCCGATGTAAGGCGAGTATGATGATATGGTGTGAGCCTACATATTGTTGCCCAGGGTTAGCGTTCCGATCTGTATTAACTAACTTCGTATATTCATCCACAATAAAACGTTTGTACATATGTTCGTATATATAGAGTTTCCGGCGAACGGTCGTGACTCTTCACGGCGGCGGTTACCGGTGGTTACATAGTTACATACTTGACACAAACTACCCTATAGTTACATAATATATATAACGACACTAAAACTAACTATAAACTAATGACACGATGAACCCTTGAAGTGTGTAGAGGTTAAGTATGTCATCATTCTCCCCCTTAAGCTCGAACATCTTCAAGCTTCATGCTTTTTCAGATCTTTAACTCCAAGCAGTTCTCTCATGATGTCAAATTTGAGTCTTGGTAGTGCCTTGGTCAGTATGTTTGCCTTCTGTAGAGTTCCGCTTATATGTTCAACAACAATTTGATCTTTCTCAACGCATTCCCTGATGAAGTGGTAGCGAATATTGATGTGCTTGCTTCTTCCATGAAACACGGGATTCTTCATTAGAGCAATGGCTGAAACATTGTCGACATATAAGTTAATCTTTTCTTGCTTCCATCCTGTCAGTTCACTGAGTATCCTTTGTAGCCATAGTGCTTGACAAGCTGCTGCAGTGGCTGCCATAAATTCTGATTCACAGGATGATAGTGCAACGGTAGGTTGTTTCTGAGTACACCAGGTAATGGGTGATTCTCCAAAGTAGAACACAATGCCTGTAGTTCCTTTTCCATGGTCTGTGTTTATTCCATAGCTGCTATCACTATAGCCAGTTATCTTACAACCTCCTCTCCTTTTGTAAGTAATACCATAGTCTTTAGTTCCTTTGATGTAGCGTATTACTTGTTTGATTGCTTTCATGTGATGTGCTCTAGGTTCTTGCATAAAGCGACTAAGTAATGCAACAGAATAACTTAAGTCAGGTCGTGTATGCAGCAAGTACCTTAGACATCCAATCAAACTTCTGTATTCAGTAGTGTCTACTGATTCTTCTCCTTCAATATTAGTTAACTTAGCTCCAGGGTTCATTGGAATCTGAGTTTCATTGCAATCTTGCAGTTTGGTCTCATCAAGTATCTTGTTGATGTAGCCCGTTTGTTTAATTGAGATTGCATCCTTAGTCTGAGCGACTTCGATTCCAAGATAGTAAGTTAACAATCCTAGATCACTCATTTCAAACTTCTCTTCCATCTGAGTCTTGAAATGGTCGATCTCTTTCTTTGAAGTTCCAGTTACAATGAGGTCATCAACATAAACTCCAACAATTAGAGTTGATGTGTTGGTCCTCCGAGTATAGATTGCTTGTTCCAACGTGCATTTCTTAAAACCAAGTGACTTGAACGTCTGATCAAGTTTCGTATTCCATGCACGTGGTGCTTGTTTCAATCCATACAGAGATCTAGAAAGTTTGTAGACTTTCTTCTCTTGTCCTGATATCACAAACCCTTCAGGTTGTGTAACATAAATCTCTTCTTTAAGTTCACCATTTAAGAATGCAGTCTTAACATCAAGATGATGTATTTCCCAATCATTGTAGGCTGCTAATGCTATAATCAGGCGAACTGTCTCCATTCTTGCTACGGGAGCAAAGACTTCGTCAAAGTCTATTCCATACTCTTGAGTATATCCTTTTGCTACTAAACGCGCCTTGTATCTGGTTATCTTTCCAGTTGCATCTCTCTTGGCCTTGAATAACCATTTCAGACCAATCAGTTTGTGCCTGGGGGTAAGTCAGTCAACTTCCAAGTCTTGTTCTTGTTTATTGACTCTAGTTCTGACTTCATGGCTTCAATCCATTTATCATTTGTTGATGCTTGCTTGTAGTTCATTGGCGTCTCTTCTGCTAGTAGTAGTTGTTCAGGTTCTAGACGTGGAGCTCGTCTCATGACACTACTTAGATTTCGAAAGCCTTGTTTCGGTGTGTGATCAAAGTGTCCTCCTAAACTTTGGATAGATGAATCTAAGTCAGTCTCCGCTGAGTTAGGTTCATAGTTGATTGTCGGTGGAGTGAAAGGTGTTTGTGGTGACATGGGATCTTCCATTTCATAGTCATCACTATGATCATATTCATCTTCATGATCTGGAGATGTTGATTCATTATGAGTCCGTGAGGTTATAACATGTCCTTCACCAATAATAAAATCAGTATCATCTCTCTCTTCACTTCCAGCCTCATTCATGTAATTCTTCCAATTCCATGAATCCTTTTCAATGAATTTCACGTCTCTACTTACGCAAATTCGTTTTGTTGTTGGATCAAACAGTCTGTGTGCTTTTGATCCTTCTTCATTTCCTAAGTATACCATAGGAATGCTTCTGTCATCTAACTTAGTTAGGTGTTGTGATGGTACCTTAGCGTATGCTACACAACCAAAGATCCTTAGATGATCTAAGTTTGGTTTCCTTCCTTTCAGTGCTTCATACGGAGTGCTGTCCGTTAGAGCTTTGGTTGGTACTCTATTGAGTATATAGATAGCATGTCTTACTGCTTCTCCCCAAAAGCTTTGAGGCATCTTCATAGCTTTTAACATGCTACGGGCAGTGGATAGCATAGTTCTATTCCTTCTCTCAACCACTCCATTTTGCTGTGGTGAATAAGGTGCTGTCAGCTGTCTAGCTATGCCATTATCCTTGCAGTACTTTGAGAATTCATTCGATGTGAACTCTCCTCCTCTATCAGTTCTCAACATCCTCAATTTGGTTCCCACATCATTTTCAACCCTTTGCTTGAATTCCTTAAAGGTTTCAAAGGCTTGATCCTTGGATTCAAGAAAGTAAACCCACATGTAACGTGTACAGTCGTCTACAAGTAAGAATATGTACTTCTTTCCTGAATTTGTGGATGGGGTTATAGGACCACATAGATCTCCAAAGACTAAATCCAATGGTCTTGAGGATTTGAATCTAGCCTGATTTGGGAATGGAGCTCTACTGTGTTTTCCTAATAAACATGCGTCACAGACTTGACTAGCATGATTTATTCTAGGAATTCCTTGAACCAAATTCTTATGAGTCATAGTTTTGATCGCATCAAAATTCAGATGACCCAATCTAGCATGCCATAACCATGCTTGATCTTCCAGATTGGCTAACAGACAAGTGGGTGTGCCAATATTCAGATTGACTTTGTAAAGTCTGTTCTTTGATCGTGTGACGATCATAAGCAATCTTTTGTTCTGATCATACATGTGTAGTTGATCATTTTCTAGAACAACTTTACATCCATTTTCTGTCATTTGCCCTAAGCTCAATATATTGTTCTTGAGATTTGGAATGTAATAAACATGGGATACAATCTTTTGTCCCCCGTTTTTACATTCTAACAATATAGAGCCTTTTCCTTTGATTTCTACAAAGGAGCCGTCTCCAAAGCGTACTTGCCCTGAGACCTTCTCATCCAACTCTTCAAAATATGAACGATCACCTGTCATATGGTTGCTAGCACCATTGTCTAGGAACCATTGACTTTGTTTGGTGGTCGTATCCTTCTTAGGTTGTATTTCCTTTTGACTTAGAAATACTTCCTCATCTGCACTGATTGCCATGAGAAGTTCTAGTTCTTCTTCATCTTGGATGAGGTGTGACTCTTGTTGAGTCTGATTAAGCAATGGACATTTATTCTTGTAGTGTCCATGCTTATTGCAGTGGTAGCACTGAGCCTTGCTTAAGTCCTGAGATGGCTTCCTCCATCTGTTATTGGATTTAAACTTCTATGGGGAACTTCCTTCCCTTCCGACTTGACTAGTCTTGTCATTACGCCAGCTTCCTCGATATTGCTTGAATCTGCCACGTCCGCGGCCTCCCGGGCGTCCTCCATGATAAGTCTGGTTATCATGACGGGTGAACAGAAGTTTATCTTGGTTGTTCACAGGGGCTCCTCTCCTATTCTTGATTCTTTCTTCGTAGGTTTTCAATCTCCCGATAACATCATCTAGAGATACTGTGTCTAGATCGGTGTTCTGTTCGATTGATGCTACGACATGGATAAACTTATCCGGCAAGGAGTTTAGGATTTTCCGGACTAGGTTAGACTGTTCTAAGGTAGAACCTAGTTCGTTTTCCCTAGTGATTATGCTATTTATCTTAGCTGTGAAGGAGTCTACAGATTCTTCATCGTTCATCTGCATCAACTCATATTCTTTCATGAGTGTTTGTAGGCGTGCCTTCTGCACCCTTTCTACTCCAACATGTCGCGTCTTCAGTGCTTCCCAGATTTCCTTTGCACTCTTGCAAGTTGCAACTTGCAACACCAGGTCTTCAGTGAGTGCCTGAAATAGATAGGCAGTCGTTGCCTTGTCCTTCTTGACATCTATTTCCGTGCCTGGTTCAATTTGATCCCACAATCCATTTGCTTCAAGTATGGTCTTAATCCGGATAGCCCATACTGTTTAGTTCATGGATTTTAACAAGGGGCATTGATAGTGAGACAATCCCACTTCTTTCTGTATTACTACAGTGTTGTTACTACTAGATTCTGGCTTTTTCTCTTCAACCATTGTATCCTCTTTTATTTAAACAATGGCAAGTATAAAAGCAATCTAGTCTGAGGCTTGTAACAACTAGGATTTCAAAGTACTCCCTACTTCTAAGGAAATCCTAATCCAATCAAGAAATTAATCCTATTTCTTGATTCCTGGTTCGTCTAGCAATACCTTTATTGCTTCCGAATCTTCCTGATTGACCCACGTCAATCCTGTTCTTTCACACGGGTTTCCCTCAAGTGTGACAAGAACCAATCAAATCCCAACAAACAGAAACACGTGACCTTTGTGTTTTTTTTTTAAAAAAAAATTAAAACAACAATTTTATTATAATTTGTTTTAAAAGAAAAGGAAACGATTTTTTTTAATTTGTTTTCAAAGAAAAAACAAAGATATTTTTTAAACAAGATTATTTAAAGGTGAATTTTAATTTGTATTAATTACTCAAAGTCAAGGAAACAAACAAACTGTTTTGTTTTTCCTTCTGTTTCGATAAGATCAAAAGAAAAGAAAACAAACACACTGGTTCCTTCTGTTCTTGTTCTTCGAGTTCTTCGATCAATACAAATCCCTTTTCCCTCTTGTTCTTCGATCAATTTTTTCTTTCCTTCTTCTTCTTCGCACGGTTGTGCGATGAACAGGGGTCAAGAAACGTTTTTTCGTTTTTCCCAAATTTGCCCTAATTTTTGGTCCGATTTGGGTTTTCTGTTCGGATTTCTCCTTCGAATCAAATCGATGATTCCAATCTAGTCCTATGACTTACAGATGTACAAAGATCGAGTATCTCTGTAAATGGTCTCCGATTTCGTTGTTCACGGCAGAGAAGAGAGTGGCCGGTTCCTTCTCGGTGTTTCAAGCGGTTCCCACGACGACGGTTCGTCGAATCGGTGATGCGGTTGAAACTTGCAGTGATGTTGAATCGCACAGGGATTCAATTTCGGGACCCTTGCAGTCGATTGAACAGTCGCGGTGTTCGAATCGTTTCTGCCTTCTTCCGTCGACGGCGATGAATATCGTGGCGCAAGAACGTGGCTCTGATACCAATTGTTGCCCAGGGTTAGCGTTCCGATCTGTATTAACTAACTTCGTATATTCATCCACAATAAAACGTTTGTACATATGTTCGTATATATAGAGTTTCCGGCGAACGGTCGTGACTCTTCACGGCGGCGGTTACCGGTGGTTACATAGTTACATACTTGACACAAACTACCCTATAGTTACATAATATATATAACGACACTAAAACTAACTATAAACTAATGACACGATGAACCCTTGAAGTGTGTAGAGGTTAAGTATGTCATCACATATGCAACCAAAAAGGTGGTCAAACCTTGGATCTTCCAAAATTGGGGCCTCCTCAAGTTGATACACAATGTAGATGGAACAAAAATTTTGAGTGCTTTCGTACCTAAATGAAGTTTAGAGAAAAATGTTGTATATTCACAAAGTGAATACTTAAGTTGAGTTCGTAGTACAAAAGATAAGCGGACTGAGATTGACCCGCAACTAATTTTTGTCCCCTGTTATGACTTCAATAAATAACTTATGTTAAATATGATTATAAAACTATATTTATACAATGATAATATACAATTCAAAATAAACTGACTTGGGAGATTGTATGCAGAACAATAAAAATTTACAGGTTTTCCACCTCTTTAACCCATTCCCATTTTAATTAAGTGTTTCATTCAACGCCAATGAGATAAAATATAACCAAATTGGCTCATTCATAATCAAGAGAAGAAGTTATGAAAATGATCACTAGACTAACCTTGTTTTGAAGCTCCCCAAAGGTTGTGAGACCATAGTGAACAACGTATTCAGCATCTACAACCCCAACATTTTTTGTTCTATCTCCCTACCATTTAAATGCTAGTGTCAATAACAAAGTTACAATAAATATGCATTTTGTACTTTCTTTTTACTTTGTGGTTTAATAAAACATGTATATTTTTGTCAGCTTTTGCACACTTATATGAAGGGTTAACCTTGAGTATGGAAGAACCAAAAGTTGAAGTACTAAAGTTGAAAGTTTAGGTTTTTATTAGTATGTTTAGCTTATGGCAATGTGTCTTTTATTTGGTAAGTTTAATGTGGTAGGATACTCGAGTTAGTTAAGGATGGTCTTTGATTTCCTAGTTTGAGACAAACTAGGAGTCTTGGTGGGCAAAGTTAGAGTTGTAGTATGAGCAGATTGGTCGGATTTATGCAATTTGTGTGAATAGTTTATTGAGAAAAAGAAGGTTAGCAAGAAATTTGATTGTTCTGTTTGAGTTTTATATATTCTTGGACCTGATTTCCAGAAACTAAGTCGACCGGAATTTGGGTCTAAAATCCGGTTGTGTTCTTATGTATGCTCAATCCAATTAACTCCAACATTATATACCGGCAGAAAAAGCCTTGACATGTATAAGTGTGAAAAAATATAAAGTTAATACAAATTCCATACTTAAAAATCTAGAAATTCATTTGTTACAACCTACTTATTAATGCAATTAAAAAAGGACAACACAGTTTTACATTAGCAAATATGCAATCATGTGAAGCAAAAGAAATTACCTGTGCACAATAACCAAACAGAATATCTAGTCCCCATGCATGGTTCAAGTCACTCTGCAAAAAATAGAGGTAATACGACATAAAGCCAAATTAAAGATTTTGTTAGAGGAAGTAAGACTAATGAGGTTCAAACACTTGATGACAGTATTTCATTAGCAAGGGTATCATAATTTCATAAGTAGAAACAGAGGTATACTAGTTTATTGTTTATGGGTAGGGTTGGATTGATGAGAATCACTATTTATCTACCGGTAAAAAACTTTTTGTAAATAAATAATGTAACCAAGTAGTCGGATTGATTAAAACAGGAAAGATAGGCCCTATTCGAGATGGGCAAGATCTCCAAATACAAAGTGAAAAGATACTTCTGATAATCTAACTCTGATCATTAAAAAGACAGACAAACAATTAACCTAATCTGCTCTATTTAACATAAAGAAAAGAAGGAAACTGCCGGATAACTGCCCACTAAGGCACTACAAGCCTACTGCTTTTGACCAGGTGACTGGTGGGTAAATTCATTGGATTTGGGTGGGCTGGATCCAACCCAAAACCACCGGATTTGTATCAGTTTCAAATATGATTGCTAAATCATATTACCTCCATAAATCATCTAATTTTTTGAAAAGGATGATGTAGAAGTTTTTACATATTAAAATACATACTGTGGTGCTTTTGTTTCCTTTGGTACCTTTGGACCATTTTCTTCTTATCTATTTTTTATGACATCTTTTACATGGAGCATTAGTGAGACCTGATGATTTCTGTTCACTGAATAAGAGAAAACCTCCTAACATATTCAATATTCCAATATGTTTGTAAAAATGTCTTAGTATTACAGATAAACCTGCAGTTGAATATATAGTACATATACCTCACCTGGATCATATACCATATACATCGCCATGCAGCTCGGGAGAAGACTGGTGCCATCAACTCTACCCACCTAACTCGACATAGTTAAAATATATTATTAATGTGTTGCGATGTATATGTATGTATGTGCTTATAAAGATAAAAAATAAAAAAAGTGTTTGCATGTCAACCCAACCCGACCAATTTCAGCCCTAACAGCCCATAGTAAAAATGACTGGTTTTCAACATAAAACCAACCCATCTTCCCACCTCTACAAAATGGTATTCCAAAAGGGAAAACTGTTATACAAGCAACACACTTTCATTTCATTTCTAAGTTTGGTCAGTGGACTAAAAAAATTTCACAAAAACCATCTGACTTCTGAGCACCGTATAAAAGCCATATAACTTTCATAAACCATTATAAAACTATCCGACCTTTGAAAACCATGAAAAAGATCAAAACTAAATGCTTTTTGTAATCAATTTTGAAGTTCAAGGACCAAATTAGAACTGAAGCTAAAGTACATTGCTTTTTGTTGCAATTTAATTATTGTTATGTGACCCTCCTAATAAAGTATTGTTGTTTATCGTGATAAGAGATACTAATTACTTTTCTAGTAATTTATACATGTTTGCATGGTTTTAAAAAGCGCGAGGTGCTCCAAGTCGCAAGGCATGAGGCGAAAGCTTCACATACATGAGGTGCTGCTCTATTACAACCAAAAGCTACATCTCTCACCTCTCTTTTACATATCAGCCTTCTTCATCAAGTAATTTATTCAGAATTTTGTTGTCCTTTTGATAGTTTTTACATATCAGCCTCCTCCATACAAGCCTAATTTTGACCCACATGTGCATGAAGCGCTGCCTCAAGGTCTCGAGGTGTTTTTCAAGCAACCTCTCACGTGGTGCCTGAGTGCGCTTTTTAAAGTCAAGCTTGTATAAACACCAATCAAAGTAGGTTGGTTAATCCTGAATTTTTTACCCTGTGCAAGGAGGATAGTCACTTGTCGAATCACATCCGTGCTTGTGACTACTAGCTTTAGCCCTCCTAAAGATGCAGCAAACCAAAATTATTTACAAAAATGCTCCACCTGATCAAACACACATCTGAGCCACAATAACAGTGCAACTATACATCTTAGCAAAATAAAGAATAAAAACTAACTGCGTAAGGAATAAAATCTACAAGACTACAAGCACTCATATCAGACACAAAGAGCTTAAATGACAAAACAGTTTATAACATAAGGTAAAGATTTTGGAAGAACACATGCAACAAAGGGCAGTGTGTGTATGGGAAAAAGGGGGAAGGGTAGGAGCAGAGAGGAGAGAGGAAAAAACCTATGAACAGTGGAGTTGCTCCATCGTGCAGTGATTGTATGATGTACCTCAGAACTTGTAGAATCCAGTGCTGGTTGTGAGATTTCAAGCCCTTCAGCTTTAACTATTGACAGATATCTGTAAATATTATACTAAAACAATATTCAATTACATTTCTCATATCAAGTATCATATGACAAGAACATATAGTGGGTTAAAATAAAATTCAGGCATGTTAAAACACTCTCATGCATTGCAGCATTAACCAGAAGTTTATATTAGATGAGACTCCCCTACCGGTCAGGGTCAAAATGGTCAACTCCAAGATCTTCATCCCAGAGAAAAATATAACTGTAATTAGCAACTATATCTGGATGTAAAAAACGTTTCGCAAACCACCTGTGGGACACAATATTAAAAACATAAGCATGGGGAATATGTGAAAAAAAGAGAGAATTTTAGTTTAAGGATTTACCATTTTGTTTGATTAACTGCAGAAACATGTACCACACTATTGGCCCATTCTAGTTCCTTCCATGCATCAACGACACCATCATAATGGAAAAGCATCACACTGAAATCACTTGATAAAAACTGCATTAGAAGAAGGAGATTACAAATTTACAATGTGCTTATGGTAAAGGTAAATTTGAAAAAAAGAATATGTAAACAAATGAATTACCTTTGTGACCATTTTATCTACCATTTCCATCTGTTTTATACCAACCGCGGCAGTAAATAAGCTCGTTGTAGAATTTACCTTCTGTTGATAAAAAATACAGGTTAATTACATCTTGTTTAGCACTATACTATAGAAAATGTTTAATATTCAGAGAACCAAATGATAATTGCTGCATTTATGTTGGAATAGTGTAGCAATTCGTCCTGAAAACTCTTGTAGATCTCAAAGACCTTCACATCTAGAATTGATAACTCCAACAACTATATACACACATATATAAAGGGTCGTCTGAACCAATTTTAAGTGGAGAACTACTGGAACCGTATAGACACATGTATGAACCAATTGTTTTAAGTGTGATATATCTCTCTCACTATTTCTTGTCCGAACAACGTACAAGTGCTTATGCTCTCTTAAAATTGACTCTTTATTAAACGTGCAATACGCACACACACACACACACACCACACACATGTGTGTGTGAATTTGTAAGATAAGTTTTTTTTTAAAATTTTACCTTACGACGACCCCATAGCGGTTGCATTTGCAAGTCAGAAGTATCGGCAACAAGTCCTTTAGGTAAAGACTCACTTCCAGGTAGACGATATTGATTCTTGAACAGAAAAAGAACAGCTATAATAATATTAATGATAAAAATAACATAAACATAAAGTTACACAATAACTGACTAGTAGCTTAAGCAACAGTGAAAAGATATATAAAATGATAACTTCATCGGAGATCCATGCAAAGTGTTGCTCAAAGATAAAACTATACCTGAGATAAGCATATCTGCTCCCCTTCATGTGGTTGTGGTACTTCTGATGGCTTTAGTGGTGCTTGTGTTTCTGGTTGCAGCGGCTGTTCCGGTGATGGTGGCAGTTTGGTTAGTGGTTGCAGCTGAGGCCGCGGAGTTGGCTGTTGTGTTGGTGGTTGTGGTTGCGGTTGCGGTTGGGGAGATGGCTGTAGTTGTAACTTCTAGAGGAAATGAAAGTTCTCAGTATGGCTAAAACATAAATGTTTTGTCTTTGACTACGTGTGTCAAAATTATCAAGATTGTTATATGTCAGCAAAATGCTTTAACAATTTCTCAATTTGTCTAAACCATACATGTTTGAAGGCATTCCTGAATTCAAACTATAGTTTTCTTCTTGAAATATTTCCTCATCAAAACAACATTTTACTAATTAAATTAGTGTTTAACGAAAGTCACGGAGTTCTACTCTTCTATAATTCCATATATTGGTTGTGTGTATTAAAGGGTTACATAAGAGATCTACATATAGAGTTAGGTATAAAATTAGCCCCCCTCAGGATCGTATTCCCTTAAGATAAAAGTTTCAAGTAAGTGGATAAATCTAGAAACTGGCAACCATAGTAGTTACAAGCCGTCGCCTAGTGGGACTAGGCCACAAAATAATGCTAGTCCCAAACACAACGCTTCATTTGAAAAGACAATAAATCCATGTCCAAATCGTTCAAGTACTGTAAATGGTAATAAATATTTTTTTAAAGCCTTCTACTGATGAAGATTACAAGAAGTAGAAGAAGATGAAGACCATGTAATTAAAGTTGATGGCACATCTTAAGATTTGAAAGAACCTTTGGTTATTCAAGTTTTACTATTTGTTACTTTACAAACTATTTGTTTTCAGGTATGAACATTTTGTTTTTAAAGTTTATTTTATGTTAAAGATTATGGCCTTGAAATTTTTTTGTATTTGAAAGAAGTGTTAGTTTTCATTACATAATAAATTATTAACTGTTTTAATTTTAGTAAGTTTTTATTTCTTAGTCCCGCGCTTTTTTTGCGCTTCTCGCCTAGGCCGTAGTCCCAACAAATCGCCTAGAGTGCGCCTTGCGCCTTTAACAACTATGCTGGCAACGACTGTGTAAGAATATTGCAATCTCATCATTTGTCGATATAACTTTTACACTAAGCAAGCTTTTTTTCTAACAAAATGACTTCCAATTCTTGCATGCTTTGTGCGGGCATGAAAGATAGGACTAGTAGCAACATAGGTTGCACATAGATTGTCACATCATAGATTAGGAGCTGAACTGCACCAATGCCAAGTCATGAGGAAGAGCTTAGAGCAAGTTCAACAATTGCATCAACAAAATACTTTTATTAAGATTTAGTATATGAACAAGAAACTTTGTTGCTTCAAATGATTAAGCTCGTATAGAAGATTCAAAGCTTTATGAATAACTTTGCCATTGAGCATCGGTGAAGGCATGAAGTGTTTATCCGAAAGCATGTTAAAATTCAACGATGTCGTGAAAAGGACGTAATATGCATTTAAATACACACCATTGGTTTTCATTGAAGTATGCAAAACTGGACACACATTTTACACCGCATATGTGACATAGGGACGAGAAAGTAATGTATAAGTGCACTAACAACCTATATCTATTGTGGATTTAAGAAGCAAGCACTGTGAGCAAAAGATAATGGGCTAGATGTGGTCATTGGTGTCTGAAAGGTTGGCTTGTTGTAAAAGCTCCAAATATATTTCAAGGGAGTGTGATGTTAGTATGTTACCACCTTGAAAAGTAAGGGACCCAAAAAGTAATTAACATCAAGGTCTTTTAGTGCAAAAGCAGTGCCAAATGAGTTTGCTAATAGCGATGGTGTTTTTCTCATTTGTCTTAGAACCAGTGAATGCAAGTGTATGAAAGGCATTGGTACCAAGCTTGGGATGTTTGAGGCGGTAAAAAGACTTATCAAGCAACAAACATGATCTAGTCGTTGTGTCAATAAAACCAAGAGGCTATAAATAGTTTCCTTTAGATCACCATGACATGCAACTAACATTTGAGATACCATAAGAGAAAGAAGATGACCATTATGTTAATAAGGGGTTGTTTGGTAATTTCTGAATGATTAAGTGCTGAACCAATACGAGGTCTGAACCAATACGAGGTCTGAACCATTAAGAGGTCTTAACCATTAAGAGCTAGTATATCGTTTAACTATTCAAAAGCAAATGTCTGAACAATTCAGATAAGAGGTCTTAACCATTCAGCATTAGACCTCTTAACCATTCAGCATTAGTATAATGCTTAACCATTCAAAGGCAAATGTTTGAACCATTCGGACATTTGCTTGCGAAACAATCGGTCTGAACCATTAAGTGTTGAACCATTCAGGCATCTGAACCATTAAGAAGCTGATTAAGATGCTGCCAAACAGAAGGCTATAAAAAAGTTTCCTTTATATCACCATGAAAAAGGGCATTTTGACCATCATTGTATTAATAAAACCAGAAGACTATAAAAATGGCATTATCAACATCATATAAACAGTTTATAGGTTATGATGGGATAATAATGATGTTATCACTCGTTACAAAGCTTTATTTTCTGCCAAGGCTTTTGATAACAACAAAATATTAATTTACATTTTCATTAGACTTTCAGCCTAGTCGCCAAATCATTATATCATGGTTGTTCTCTCCTTTACCACAACTCAGATTATGGCCACTTAGACAAACTTGTATTGAAGGACCCCACCTACCCCTTAACAAAAAAATCCTTTTTTTTCTCTCCATCTCCATAGATTATAGAACTTAAAAGCAAGAAATAATTGCTACGATTGTTCTTAGTCCTCGCCTTCTTGGCGATTCCGATACATATCGCCAATCCCAAGCCTAGTCTCTTCGTCATATTGTTCCAACAAATCTTCCATCACAACACTATTTATCCCCTCCACATTTTCCCTCACTTATGCATGATTGTTTGGTTCTTTGCTTTAATGAAGATTAGATGGCAAGCGTGACAGTGAAAATTGTGGTTGCGAGTACAGAGGACCTTTATACAACTATAACTGGTCTAGCCCCAAAAAACCGATCAATGAAAACCAGTCCAACCGAAGACCATACACTACACCATGATTCGGCTCATGAGTTGTCAATTTTCCATCTCTTGGTCTCATTCTCAGTTTTGATCTGTACATATCTAGTCTAAGGCCCGTGAATCTTACATTCTTACAATCAACAAAGTTAGTATTAGATATGCAAACTCGCATGCTAGGCTTTTCCAAACTTCTCTTCTCTGTGCTTCCAATCTACTTATGCAATTCCTTATGATGTGGAATCTAGGAGCTTTTCTCTTATAAACAAGAGACCACATGTTTTTACAAGGTTGGAGTACTCTTTAACCACTAGACATATTTTTGGCAATAATAAATAAGCTTGGCTAGTAGGTGGGGTGGGAGAGGTACTGGTGTAATTAGCTCATTGAAAAGGAAGTCGTTGGCTAGTAGGTGTGAGTGATGGTTTGGGTGCTGTTGGTGAGGGTGTTAAGGTAGTAGATTTTGGTGATAATGGTACATTAGGTGAAAGGGAAATGAACTCATAGAATACAACAATGCAAAAGTTGAGAGTTTAGACGCAAGGATGAAATGGTAGGAGTGTAGGACCAATGATAAGATGAAATTAAGGAGAAGGGGTGTCGATGACCATAGAAGGTGACACCCACTACATAAGTGGTAGCAAAGGTGGTTTGTTGGTGATGGAAAAAGGGAACTACCCTCATCAAAGTGAACATGACAAGCAATGTAAAACAATAAATAGGTGAGTCAAGACATTGATATCAAAGATGAAGAGGACAATAGCCATGAACTACATGAGGTTGATTAAAATCCATTTCTGATAATTGTAGGATCGAAAATTAAAAATCGTTCGCAACCTAAGCAATGAGTAATTGGGAGACCTTTTGAATATATGTTCAAAAATTGAGTTGTTGACTAATGTACAGACTGCAGTGCATCTAGAGGGGTAGAATATCATGTTAAATGCAAAGTGAAAACATTGTATATCGAATGTGTGTATAAATTGGTTATATATGGGCTCTATATAAAACTCAATATTGCTGTTAAATACCTTTGAGGGTATGATAATTACAGCTAAGCACATAAGTGACACATGATTTCAATTAGATTGCTTATACATGATGCCTTAACTGTTAAGTGCAGAATTTATATTCTCTTTGAAAGAATACGTTCATGGACATATGTTTTGATATACATTTTATTATAATAAATAAGACAACATTAATAACAACCATCCTACATGAAGCAATTATTATGAAATTGAAACTTAACATATATACGAAGGAAACAAACCTCACTTGTTATTTTTGAATATCCTGCACTACGTATAACGTCTATACCCCATCGAATAGATTTCTGCATAAGAACACCCAACTTTTGTTAATAAAGAAAGCTTATGATCATATTCAAACATCAATATATCTCATCCTAGACGAGTAATTTTCATTTGTTAGAACTAAAATAAATAAGGATAGACATAATATGCAAACCTCTCTATGATCTTTACCCACAAATATAGTGCCAATCAATAATGCTAGACAGAGTAGAAAAGCAGCAGGTAGAAAGAAGCCATGATATGCTCCTATACCTTTCGACTTTTTCAGCCATGAAATCTAAACCATATAAAAAAATCAACAATGTTTACAAAAACAATCAAAAGATAAAAAAAAGTCACATTTTAAGATCAACCCGTTTCAATTAAAAGATGAAATTTCTTATTGGGTTTTGATGATAACTTTTCAGGGTTGTGATACAAGTAATTATCAATTTTCTCAAAAAAAAGAATTAAATAAACGTAAACAAAAACATCAATTTTCAAAGATGAATATCGACCCATTTCCTCAAAACTCAAAATTCTCTCCTTTTTCCATAAACCTG
The DNA here is from genome assembly GCA_025215565.1 of Flaveria ramosissima. Classification (NCBI taxonomy): domain Eukaryota; kingdom Viridiplantae; phylum Streptophyta; class Magnoliopsida; order Asterales; family Asteraceae; genus Flaveria; species Flaveria ramosissima. Next base: position 72,385 of record JACVEC010000325.1, on the reverse strand, counting down.
AATCTTGAAACATTTCCATGATTAGAAACCAGCAAGATATTGTAACAAAATTGCTATGTGAACCACATTAATATGAGACAATTACAGTAGATATATAAACAACTCAGGATTCAAATCAAACTCAAATAACATCAGGGGTAATCACATTTTCATGAATTAACTCCAAATTTCACAAGATCTGCATCATTGCATGAGTGATGGGAACAGAGACAAATGGTGCTTACAAATCTTGAAGCCATCGTCTTTCATTGAACCCAACAAGATCCGTTTCACCAATGTTATGCTCTATATAAGTAGGTATTTTCAGATTAAAAAAGATTCAAATATGAAATCCCTTAACGTTAATTACAGATTATGAAAGTGATGAAGATTTTTGGACCCCAACGACTTCAACATTGGATTTAATGGAAATGGTAGGAAACCTAAAAGATGGAGATGAGGGATGGAGGATCTCCCGATTTGCATGGAGAATTACAGGAAACAAATGGGAGGGTTCATATAACTTATTTTTATGATCATAAAATAGATTAGTACTAAGTTGGTAAGAGTCAAAACTGCTAATTTAAATACTCACGTGTTACACGAATTAAAATAAAAAATAATATAACAGATTACATATATTAGAAGTGTGCCCGCGCAATGCGGCGGAACGATATTTTTTATCTGGTATGTGTTTCTAATATTTTGTTATTCTTGTAATATTTTTACAAAAGACTATTATGTTTTTTTTCTAAGTTAAAATTTATAACACCAAATATACAGGTTTTGAATGACTACTTGTACATTTGTACATTAACTTATTGTACATCACAAAATACAAATCGGTTCAACAAAAAGTTTACACCAAAACATTTAAAAAAAATACACGTTACAATTGTAATTTAATAGTACCTTTCAACTATAAAGTTAGTATATGTGTACATTTAGTATAAATATTTAAAGTTGTTTAAAGTTATTTATTACTCAATGCTATATATGTGTACAATTAGTTTATTAGTAATTCAAATTTGTTAAAATTTTTACGACAGCATCAATGGTGGTACATTTCATCTTTAAAGTTAGTATATGTGTATAGTTAGTATAAATATTTAAAGTGGTTTAAAGTTATTTATTACTCAATGATATATGTAACACCTGGTTATTTCTTAAAAAGAAAAGAAAGAACAAGAAATTAAGAATAAAAGAAAGAAAATAAATAAAGTCCAAGTAGAGGGACTAAAAGTATCCAAAAGGACAAAATCTTTGAAAAGTTGGTGTAAAGGTGGGCATGGCCGCCCACCCTCTTTTCATACCACCTTTTTCATTTTGGTTTTAGAGAGAGAGAGAGCAGAAAACTCTCGGTTGAAGAAGAAGAAAAAGAAGAGGATTGAATTCAAGGTAAGAATTCGAAGTTTTTTAAGTGTTTGTGTTGGGTTTTGTCTCGGGTATGTGCTTATATGCTTGTGTGTGTTCGTGTATGTGTGTTTTGCGGGTTTCTAGGTGTTTGAACTCAGTTGCAAAAGGGTTAGAAGGAAGAAACACCCAAAGTTGTATTAGGTGAGTTTCTAGACCACGGTTTCTACTTGTTTTAAACATCTTTGGGGCTGAAAAATGTATTTACTATGTTATGTATGTTTACCCGTATGTATTATGCATGTTGGATGTTGGTTCTTAGATGCTTATAGGTTGTTCATGTTTAGAATAGCCATGTTAAGCTTAGAACAGATAGGTATGAGGAATGGGTTCAAAATCATGCTAGAAACATGTTGCACAGAACGTCCATGCGCCTAGAAATGCCTTAGAAGGAATTAAGTGTAATCCATACGTCTGAACAGTAGCCCATACGTCTGAGATTTGCCTTAGAAATGTCCAAGTATAGCCCATGCACCCAAAGTGGCCCATGCGCCTAAGTGGCCTATGCGCCCAAATGGCCCATGCGCCTAAGTTTCCAAACGTCTGAAATAATCCATGCGCCTAAGTTCCCAAACGCCTAAACAGGGCCCATGCGCCCAAATAGTGTCAAAGCGCCTATACCCTTAGTATTTATTACAGAATGTTTGGGAGTCTGTGCTTTTAGGGTTTTGACCGAGGTTTGACTTGGGCTTATTAATGATGGGTTGCATGCATGATTATGATTCCCTTATGATTTTTCCATATGATTATTGCTAATGTTATTATTAATTATAGAATGTGACTTTACATAGTGTATTTATTATCGTAACGTAAGTATTACGAATAATTAAGTGAAAGATTAATAAAGAAGAGAAGTGGAACCTAATTTTAAAATGTTAACAAGTCTTGCAAGCTCATAGGAGGGTCACGACCATGAGGTCGTTAGCTCAACCTTGATGCGGGTTAGCTACCTTCAGATGCACACGGGGCCAGTCAATTGAGACTGGCGGAACTTTGCAGCATACCCTAGGTGTCTGGGTCAGCCTTGTATATAGTATGTAGAGCCCCTTGTGGGAAAAAGAGGGCCCAACACCATTTCCCCTGCGCACATAGTTTAGGGTATTGCTCGTTGGTCCACATAGACAGTGAAAGATAAAGATAAAAGAGTATAGAGTAAACAAGGCATACTGTAAAGAGAAAAAGCATTATCTGATTGTATGGTTAATGCGTGCTCATGTATAAAGGGATGAAGTTTTCATAAAAAGAGTATTTTCATATGTATACCTTACAGAAAGTATTTTATTACTTTTAAAACTAGAGCTCACTCAGCAACGCTGACTTTTATACATTTTCAGTTGGCAGGTAAATATTGCTGAGGGTGGCACGAGGGTGAAGCTACTCGGCAGGGAAAGACTGACATCCATTCATACCTATTATTGTTGTTGTTTCGTAATACAATTAAACAGTTCTTTTGTATTCGATCAAACAATGGTGTATTGCTTAACAACAGTGCTTAATGAAATGCAATGAATGGTTTTTGTTAAAATGATTCCGCTGCTTAAGTATGTAAATTTTATAATGTTTAATGTATTTAATGCTGTGAATGACCAACTGTGAGGTATCCGGGAATGGGGCCTTACAAGTTGGTATCAGAGCCAAAGTTTAAAAGAATTGGGTTAAATAAATTTTTAAAACCTAAACTTAAACTGAAAATGGGACAAATGAAGAGATGTCAGCCCGAGTAGCTACGTGCCATCAGGTATGTCTTTTCTTAATGTTAACCGGTATTATGTGCGCATGCTATTTGATTTATGTGCTCTTAGTAGATTTAGATACTGATTAAGTCAGGATAGGAAATGCTTGGGGTATGAGGAGTAAAGTAAGTGGCTAATCACAACTGGCCACTGTAACTAAGGACTTACTATACTTGACATAAACTGAGTTATTACCTTGAATGACCGTGTTGGTGTTTGAATCTTATAGTGTGTTAGAGGATGGCTGGGCAGAAATCTTCCAAGGCTCCTAGAGGCAGAGGCCGTCCGCGTGTGACTAGGAGTAGTGCTAAGGCTCCTGAGACGACCCAGATAACCCTGAGGTTCATGGCCGGAGCGAAGAGAATGAGAATGCTAGCTTGAATGCCTCAGCTAGGGAGGCAATTGCTGATGAATTACACCAGGTTATGCAGACAGTTTTACCGTCTGTGGTGACTGAAGTCATCAGGGCTGTGAAAGGCGAGGAGAGGAAGGAGAAGGAGGCTAGAAAGGGATCATCGGGCAGGGGAAGTAGAGGGGAGGAGGAACAACCGGAGCCTGAGACGGTGTTGTCCGATGAGGAGGAGGATGATGTAGTGGGGGTAGCGACCAGAGGGTGCAGTTATGGGGCGTTCCAAAGGTGTAAGCCCCCGACTTTCAATGGCAATGGCAATGCTGCTGCCGCACACCATTGGGTGAGGGAGATGGAGGCAGTCTTGGAGATCAGTGAGTGCCGCGAGGACCAGAAGGTGAAGTTCGCAACTCCTCATTCGTTGACTCAGCGCTGTGTTGGTGGGACAATATTGTCCAAGATGAGGGTGCTAGAGCCATCGGGAAAATGCAATGGAAGGAGTTTAAGCAGTTTGTAATCGAGGAATTCTGTCCTCACAGGGAACTCGATAAAATCGAGAGGGAGTTCTTGCAACTTGAAGCGGGAACCATGACCCACCAGCAGTACACCGCTAAATTCAATGAGATGGCGAGGCTGGTGCCGGATCAGGTGACGCCGGTGTCAAGGAAGATGAAGAGGTACATCCAGGGACTGCCGGCTGACATTCGCAGACACCTGATTGCTGCTCGGCCAGGTACCTTTCGATCGGTGGTGGATTTGGCGGGTAGATTGTATGATGAGCGAGAGGAGACTGTGGTGGAGGTGAAGAAGATGAGTGGGGATGGTAAGAACTGGAATGGGAAGAGTTTTGGACGTGCTGGTTTACTCCAAACAACAAGAAGATGAAGGTGGATGACCGTGGGGCGTCGTCAAGATCAGGGCTGAAAAAGTGTGGCAGATGTGGAAGGGAGCATGCCGGAGAGTGCAGGATGGGAATGAATGTATGCTTCAGATGTGGCAAGCCTGGCCACATCGCTAGAGACTGTAGGGTGCTGAAGTGCTATAACTGTGGCGGGGAGGGCCACGCGACCAAAGACTGTAAGAAGCCGATAGCGGAGAGCTCTGGAGCGAAGAAGAAGCCGGAGGAAGGAGGGCAGAGGGCAAGTGCTAGAGCTTAAACTATGACCCGGGAGGAAGCCAGAGTTGATCCCAATGTCGTGTCAGGTATGTTTCTAGTAAACCAAACTTGTGCCTCTGTATTGTTTGATTCCGGTGCTAGTAGGAGTTTCATTTCCACTACTTTCTGTGCTAAGTTGCCTGTTAGTAGTAGGAGCGTCAGTGAACCATTCGATGTAGAAACCGCTATTGGTAAGTCCACTAGAATTACTGATGTGATAGATGGCTGTGCCATAGAACTAGAAGGTCATAGGTTTGCTGCTAGGTTACACGTGATGCCCCTGGGTGGATTCGATGTAGTACTAGGGATGGACTGGTTAGCAACCTATGAAGCAAACATCGTATGTCGCAAGAAGATGATTCGATTAGTTACACCTGATGGGATTTTGGTTACGATTTATGGAGATCGCGTTACTACGTTCCCGAAGGTGATTTCGATGGCGGTGGCGGGGAGGTGCATGAAACGTGGATGTAGTGCCTATTTGGCCTACGTAAAAGATGTGGATGTGTTAGTACCACAACTATCTAAGGTACCAGTGGTGTGTGACTTTCCGGACGTATTCCCGGAAGACTTACCTGGTGTACCACCGGATCGCGAGATTGAGTTCCGAATTGATTTGATACCCGGTGCTCAACCCGTCGCCAAAGCACCATATCGATTAGCTCCGACTGAGATGAAAGAACTCATTAGCCAATTGCAGGAGTTAATGGATAAGGGATTCATTCTACCAAGTATCTCTCCGTGGGGTGCTCCGGTATTGTTTGTAAAGAAAAAAGGACGGAAGTATGCAAATGTGCATTGACTACCGAGAGCTGAACAAGTTGACGGTGAAGAATCGGTACCCGTGACCAAGGATTGATGATTGTTCGACCAGCTCCAAGGTGCCAGTTGGTTCTCAAGAATAGATCTACGAATTGGCTACCATCAATTGAAGGTGAAGGAACAAGACATTCCTAAGACAGCTTTCCGTACGCATTATGGACACTACGAGTTCCTCGATATGTCTTTTGGTCTAACTAATGCGCCAGCTGCCTTTATGGATTTGATGAATCGAGTGTGCCGACCGATGTTGGATAGGTCAGTGATTGTGTTCATTGATGATATCCTGATCTACTCGAAGAGCGAAGAAGAGCATGCCGGTCACATTCGGGAGGTGTTGGAGACATTAAGAAAGGAGAAGTTATATGCCAAGTTCTCCAAGTGCGCGTTCTAGTTGCGCGAAGTTCAATTCTTAGGTCATGTGGTAAATCCCGAGGGGATTATGGTAGACCCCGCAAAGGTGGAGGCGGTGATGCAATGGAAGTCTCCAAAGACGCCATCCGAGATTCGTAGTTTCTTGGGTTTGGCGGGCTATTACCGAAGATTCATTCAAGACTTTTCCAAGATCGTCTCTCCACTAACCAAGTTGACCCGAAAGGATGTAGAGTTTATATGGGGCCAAGCTCAAGAGCAAGCATTTAGGAGTTGAAGGCAAGGTTGACTCAAGCTCCTGTCTTGTCATTACCCGAAGGAAGCGAGGACTTGGTGGTCTATTCAGATGCTTCCTACTCGGGGTTGGGTTGCGTGTTGATGTGGCGAGGTAAGGTGATAGCTTACGCATCCCGACAATTGAAAGTGCATGAGGTCAATTACCCTACTCATGACTTGGAGTTAGCGGCGGTGGTCTTTGCGTTAAAGATTTGGAGGCACTATCTCTACGGGACGAAGTGCACCATATTCACTGACCACAAAAGCTTGAAGTACTTCTTTGAGCAAAAAGATCTGAACATGAGGCAGAGAAGGTGGTTAGAGCTCATAAAAGATTATGATTGCGAGATCCTTTATCATCCGGGGCAAAGCCAATGTGGTGGCTGATGGCCTTGGCCGGAAGGAGAGACCCGAGCCGATTCGGGTGAAAGCATACCAACTGATCATGACCTCTGACGTAATGAAGCAAGTCAAAGAGTTTCAAGAAGAGGCACTGAAAGAAGATCATCTTAACTCTGAAATGATGAGAGGTCTGGTTGGGGAATTGGGTGAAAACACACTTGGTGTTAAAACCCGATTTGAGCGAGTATGGATTCCTCGTTTTGGGGATCTACGGGTGAAGATTATGGATGAAGCTCACAAGACTCGATACTCCATTCATCCTGGTGCCACGAAGATGTATCAGGATATGAAGAAAGATTATTGGTGGCCGGGTATGAAGCGTGAGGTGGTGGAGTATGTGAGTAAGTGCCTTACTTGTTTACAAGTGAAGGCTGAGCACCAAAAGTCGTATGGGAAGATTCAACCTTTGGATATACCGGAATGGAAGTGGGAGCACATCACCATGGATTTCATTACGAAGCTGCCGCGTACTCCGAGAGGATACGATGCCATATGGGTGATTGTTGACCGTCTGACGAAGAGTGCCCACTTCCTACCGATCCACGAGACATATTCATCTGAGAGGTTGGCTGACCTGTTTATCAAGGAAATTGTAACTCGTCATGGTGTGCCGGTGTCTATCGTGTCTGATCGTGACACCCGGTTTACCTCTAAATTTTGGAAGAAATTCCACGACGCCATGGGGACGAGGTTACATATTAGCACGGCCTATCATCCCCAAACTGATGGTCAGTCAGGAAGGACCATTCAGACATTGGAAGACATGCTTCGGGCATGTGTGATTGATTTTGAGGGAAGTTGGGATGACCACCTACCATTAGCCGAATTCTCGTACAACAACAGCTATCATGCCAGCATTGGTATGCCACCATATGAGATGCTATACGGTAGGAGATGCAGAACACCCGTTTGTTGGGGTGATATTGGTCAGAAGGAATTGGGGAGCGTCGAGGTAATTGAGGCTACGACTGAGAAGCTTGAGAAGATTAAAGCCTTCATGAAGGCCGCCAAAGATAGACAAAAGTCGTATGTTGATAAACGACGTAGACCGATCGAGTTCCAGGTGGGTGACCGGGTTATGTTGAAGGTCTCACCTTGGAAAGGGATCATCCGATTCAAGAAGCGGGGCAAGCTGAGCCCAAGGTATATAGGCCCTTTCCGAATCATTGCTCGAGTTGGAGAGGTGGCCTATAGATTGGAGTTACTAGAAGAGTTAAGTGGAATTCACCCGACATTCCATGTATCTCACCTGAGAAAGTACTTAGCTGATGAATACATGATTGTTCCACTGGAGGATATCGAAGTAGATGAAAAGCTCAATTATGTGGAGCAACCAGTGGCAATCATCGATAGAAAGAGACAAGAGGCTGAGGAATAAAGTGGTTCCTCTTGTGCGTGTACAATGAAAGCATAGGAAGGGATCCGAATCTACATGGGAGACTGAGAAGGAGATGAGGCAGCATTACCCTTGTCTGTTTGAGGAATAACAGGTTTCGGGGACGAAACCTATATAAGGGGGGTGGACTTGTAACACCCGGTTATTTCTTAAAAAGAAAAGAAAGAACAAGAAATGAAGAATAAAAGAAAGAAAAGCAATAAAGTCCAAGTAGAGGGACTAAAAGTATCCAAAAGGACAAAATCTTTGAAAAGTTGGTGTCAAGGTGGGCATGGTCGCCCACCCTCTTTTCATACCACCTTTTTCATTTTGGTTTTAGAGAGAGAGAGCAGAAAACTCTCGGTTGAAGAAGAAGAAGAAGAAGAGGATTAAATTCAAGGTAAGAATTCGAAGTTTTTAAGTGTTTGTGTTGGGTTTTGTCTCGGGTATGTGCTTATATGCTTGTGTGTGTTCGTGTATGTGTGTTTTGCGGGTTTCTAGGTGTTTGAACTCAGTTGCAAAAAGGTTAGAAGGAAGAAACACCCAAAGTTGTATCAGGTGAGTTTCTAGACCCCGGTTTCTACTTGTTTTAAACATCTTTGGGGCTGAAAAATGTATTTACAATGTTATGTATGTTTACCCGTATGTATTATGCATGTTGGATGTTGGTTCTTAGATGCTTATAGGTTGTTCATGTTTAGAATAGCCATGTTAAGCTTAGAACAGATAGGTATGAGAATCGGGTTCAAAATCATGCTAGAAACATGTTGCACAGAATGTCCATGCGCCTAGATAAGGCTCATGCGCCTAGAAATGCCTTAGAAGGAATTAAGTGTAATCCATACGTCTGAACAGTAGCCCATACATCTGAGATTTGCCTTAGAAATGTCCAAGTATAGCCCATGTGCCCAAAGTGGCCCATGTGCCCAAGTGGCCCATGCGCCCAAATGGCCCATGCGCCCAAGTGGCCCATGCGCCTAAGTTTCCAAACGTCTGAAATAATCCATGCGCCTAAGTTTCCAAACGCCTAAACAGGGCCCATGCGCCCAAATAGTGTCAAAGCGCCTAAACCCTTAGAATTTATTACAGAATGTTTGGGAGTCTGTGCTTTTAGGGTTTTGACCGAGGTTTGACTTGGGCTTATTAATGATGGGTTACATGCATGATTATGATTGCCTTATGATTATTGCTAATGTTATTATTAATTATAGAATGTGACTTTACGTGGTTTGTTTATTATCATAACGTAAAGTATTACTAATAATTAAGTGAAAGAGTAATAAAGAAGAGAAGTGGAACCTAATTTAAAATTATAACAAGTCTTGCAAGCTCATAGGAGGGTCACGACCATGAAGTCGTTAGCTCAACCGTGATGCGGGTTAGCTACCTTAAGATGCACATGGGGCCAGTCAATTGAGACTGGCGGACCTTTGCAGCATACCCTAGGTGTCTGGGTCAGCCTTGTATATAGTATGTAGAGCCCCTTGTGGGAAAAAAAGGGCCCAACACCATTTCCCCTGCGCACATAGTTTAGGGTATTGCTCATTGGTCCACATAGACAGTGAAAGATAAATATAAAAGAGTACAAAGTAAACAAGGCATACTGTAAAGAGAGAAAGCATTATCTGATTGTATAGTTAATGCGTGCTCATGTATAAAGGGATGAAGTTTTCATAAAAAGAGTATTTTCATATGTATACCTTACAGAAAGTATTTTATTACTTTTGAAACTATAGCTCACTCAGCAACGCTGACTTTTATACATTTTCAGTTGGCATGTAAATATTGCTGAGGGTTGCACGAGGGTGAAGCTACTCGGCAGGGAAAGACTGACATCCATTCATACCTATTATTGCTGTTGTTTCGTAATGCAATTAAACAGTTCTTTTGTATACGATCAAACAATAGTGTATTGCTTAACAATAGTGTTTAATGAAATGCAATGAATGCTTTTTGTTAAAATGATTCCGCTGCTTAAGTATGTAAATTTTATAATGTTTAATGTATTTAATGCTGTGAATGACCAACTGTGAGGTCTCCGGGAATGGGGCCTTACAATATATATGTGTACAGTTAGTTTATTAGTAATTTAAATTTGTTAAATTTTTACGGCAACGGTTAGTATAAAGATTCAAAGATGTTATTTTTATTCACTATTACCTCATACTTTAAACTTTATTTAACATAAAGAAATTAACTTCATTTATTAGTAATTCAAATTTTTTAAATTTTACGTAAGTTAATATAAAGGTTTAAAGTTGTTTTTTTATTCACTATTACCTCATAATTTAAAATTCATTTAATAGAAAGAAAATAACTTTACTTATTAGTAATCAAAATGCTTATATGATCCATCTAATAATTAGCTACTAAATCTTTAAAACAATGGATATGATTGAATAATTGGTTCTTAAATTCCTAAACTAATGCAAATTTAAAATATTAAGTAGTTGAAATTTGTTAAATTTTTATGTAAGTGTTAGTAAATGTGGGGTTATTATGCAATTAATTGTAAGGGGGTAATCCGTACATAATGATATAATTATTATTTCACCCTAAAAAATGGTTGTACCTTATGCATTGAGACAAGTATGTGTACTTAATTTTAGTATATCTTAAAAAACCCCTAAATGTTTATATATGGTATAGATATACATATAATTTAATATATGTTATAGGTAACATATCAATAAAATACCTATTTATAACAAACATATATAAATTATAAACAATAATATAAAAAGGAAAAAAATTATTATCTTCTTACTCTAATAATCTTCTTACTCTAATAAAAGGGTATATTGGAATGACACGTGTCAACGTCATAATCATCTTCATCAAAAATTTCCCGCATCTCTCTCCTATTAAATATTACCTTAATTACTAATAATATTATTTAATACTTTTTTAAATTTAATAAATTAAGAAAGAGATATATTTATTAATGTTATTTCTAATTAAAGAAAAAACTTAAAATAAGTTTTTAAAAACTTAATATAACTGTTTTATTACTTATAGTTATTTCACATATATAATTTCAGGTATATCATATCTTAGAATATTATTTTATAATTAATAAATTTTATTATATTAATATTTTATTTTTCAACCCGTGCAACACACCGGTTTACTAAAGCTAGTTCATAAGTATACATAAATCTTTTTATATATCTTTTTATAGTATTTTAGTTTTAATAATGATTAGCTACAACTTAAACTATATTTTAACAAAATTAAGTCTTATTAAAGTATTTGAAGAAAAAATGTTATTTATCTCTAGAAAGAAATTATCTTAATTATCCTACTATTAAATGATAGTTATTAGGGAATCTGTAATTTGAAGTCAAAATTTCTACCAAAATTATAAATTATTATGCTGATGACACATGAACATTATTAGATGGAGCATAGGTGGAGATAATGTGAACATATTAAAAATGACCACATAACTGATATTTTTTTGTTGTAATATAATAGATAATTTATAACATCTAATAAATGAGTAAATATTGTTCACAGGTTTTTAATTAAGTTGTACACCTATGCTTTATGTAGCCACATATGATTTGTCACATGTCTTCATCATATAAATCCTCAAATTTTTTCACTCTAAAACACATGGGTCATACCGTGAATACAATACAGTTTTGTAGGATTGATGTTTATGCATGACTTTAACATGAATCAATTGTATTAGGCTTCGATTGAAACATAGTTTTATTTTGAGGTTTATTTAGTTATCTTGCGGTTCAATGTGAAATACCATACAATCATCATCTTTGTCTTATGATTAATTTTATTCTTTTGTGTATTCATAAGTAAGTGTTTTACGTCTTCGTTGACCTGTGCTATCAAGTTTTTGATTTGATTGACTTCAATTTGCTACATAGTTTCATCTTCACAAAGGCGTCTTAAAATCCAAGTATGTGTGTGTTTTTGTAGTATAACTATTATGATTTCTTATTATCTAATAATTATTTTGTTTGATTTTAATTAGTGCTTAAATTGAAGAACTCATTCACTGTTTTTTATAATCTTGCTGATTTCATAATATTTGTCTACTCGAATGCCCACAATGTAATGTCTCATCCATTGCTTTTGTACTCATATGATTCACATGCATTTTGTTTGTTGACTATTGGTTAATTCCAATTTTGTAATTTAGATTTGTGTGGTTTTCTATTTTGGAATTTGGTAAACAGATTACAATAAAACAATTGTTTGTTGATTATGACTTTAATAAAATTAATGTTAATCGATCTATAATCAATATGTAAACTAATAATCTGATTTGGGTTTTATTGACTACTAATTTGTTGTGATAATGAAAATCAAGGCAGCTATTGTTTTTTATCTTCTAATATTTATTTGTTGGTTGTGGAACTTAATTACACTACATATGAAGCAAATATATTGGGTTGCCTTGATGATTATGATGAGTTTTTCTATTGCTTCAACCAGTAGAGGTAATAATTCATGGAGTGATGGAGACTATGTTCTGATTTTTAAATGACCAAAGTGTTTGTGTTTCATTGAACATAATGGGTTCTTGAGTGTTGACTATTTGAGTCAATTACGGATAGGAGAGTGATGATAGAGTGGGCTAGTACCCACCTAAAAAGCCCAACAAAAGTGACAAGCCCAACCCAATATACATTTCTAAAACCCATCTCCCTTATATAAATAGGGGCTCACCCCACACACTTCTGATCCATCCCATTTGCAGTAACAACAACCACTATATGCTTACTTGCATGCTTGATAATTGGTTATCATAAATATAATTCACTGACTTGAGCATCGGAGTGCCCGTGTGGTAAATGCCCCCGGACCCTTTAATGTATCTTCTTTGTTGTTACAGCTCAGATCCAAGCTCGAGATAGCTAGGCACAGTTCAACCCAACATCAAGCCCAACTTGGATTTTGTTGTAGCAACAAGTGACGCCATCCGTGGGACCTGTACAAAAAGCTCGTCTCTTCACTATATACTCCACCTCGTGGATTCAAACCAATGGCTCAAAAGATTCGATTTACATCATCAATCTATAATGTTCATGCTCCTTTCCTAAAGAATCTATCTCTCGATGACTATCTTGTCTGTCACACCAAAGTGTACGAAATTCTCCTACAAATATGGTACACATGTATTCGATCTCGCTATATCATACCATATACATATGTTATTGCAAAAATTGAATTTGCGCGTACTATCTCATAAAGGCCAGCTATGCTACTTGTTTTTGCATGTGTGAAAACATATCATGCTCCTTTATATCTTGAAATAGATCATTTATACTTAACTCTAAACATTGTCTGGTCAAACACTTAAAGAGCTTAAGGGATGAATAACATTTTTCCTATTTTAATGTACTAGAAATACTTCACAACGTACAACGTTATAGGAAGTCTTATGTACATTGCTATTCGTCTTCACCTATGAAAACCTTTGCCACACTTTTACCTTTTTATTGTACTGTATGTGTAAGAATCCTCTAAAGCTAGCTATTATTAGCATAGTGCTTCCTACATGAAACACAAATCTAATTTTATTTTTACCAATAGTTAATAAGGAAACTTCAAAATGGTAGTTAGTCTATTCACTTATTTACAAATGATAAAGCTATTCAACTTCTTTTAAAAGAACTTTAATATAGATTATAAAAATATTACCATGGAACAACAAAAGGAAAAGAGAAACCCACTGAAGTGGGCAGGGGGCGGCGGGGAAGAAAGGATCAGACAAACAACAAAGCATGGGACACAAGGGGGGCGGAAGAGAACAGAGCGAGCGACGGGGCGAGGAGCAACGGGACGGACAGGGAGGACCACAGAGGGAAAAGAAGAAGAAGAAGAAGAAGAAGAAGAAGAAGAAGAAGAAGAAGAAGAAGAAGAAGAAGAAGAAGAAGAAGAAGAAGAAGAAGAAGAAGAAGAAGAAGAAGAAGAAGAAGAAGAAGAAGAAGAAGAAGAAGAAGAAGAAGAAGAAGAAGAAGAAGAAGAAGAAGAAGAAGAAGAAGAAGAAGAAGAAGAAGAAGAAGAAGAAGAAGAAGAAGAAGAAGAAGAAGAAGAAGAAGAAGAAGAAGAAGAAGAAGAAGAAGAAGAAGAAGAAGAAGAAGAAGAAGAAGAAGAAGAAGAAGAGAAGAAGAAGAAGAAGAAGAAGAAGAAGAAGAAGAAGAAGAAGAAGAAGAAGAAGAAGAAGAAGAAGAAGAAGAAGAAGAAGAAGAAGAAGAAGAAGAAGAAGAAGAAGAAGAAGAAGAAGAAGAAGAAGAAGAAGAAGAAGAAGAAGAAGAAGAAGAAGAAGAAGAAGAAGAAGAAGAAGAAGAAGAAGAAGAAGAAGAAGAAGAAGAAGAAGAAGAAGAAGAAGAAGAAGAAGAAGAAGAAGAAGAAGAAGAAGAAGAAGAAGAAGAAGAAGAAGAAGAAGAAGAAGAAGAAGAAGAAGAAGAAGAAGAAGAAGAAGAAGAAGAAGAAGAAGAAGAAGAAGAAGAAGAAGAAGAAGAAGAAAAGAAGAAGAAGAAGAAGAAGAAGAAGAAGAAGAAGAAGAAGAAGAAGAAGAAGAAGAAGAAGAAGAAGAAGAAGAAGAAGAAGAAGAAGAAGAAGAAGAGAAGAAGAAGAAGAAGAAGAAGAAGAAGAAGAAGAAGAAGAGAAGAAGAAGAAGAAGAAGAAGAAGAAGAAGAAGAAGAAGAAGAAGAAGAAGAAGAAGAAGAAGAAGAAGAAGAAGAAGAAGAAGAAGAAGAAGAAGAAGAAGAAGAAGAAGAAGAAGAAGAAGAAGAAGAAGAAGAAGAAGAAGAAGAAGAAGAAGAAGAAGAAGAAGAAGAAGAAGAAGAAGAAGAAGAAGAAGAAGAAGAAGAAGAAGAAGAAGAAGAAGAAGAAGAGAGAAGAAGAAGAAGAAGAAGAAGAAGAAGAAGAAGAAGAAGAAGAAGAAGAAGAAGAAGAAGAAGAAGAAGAAGAAGAAGAAGAAGAAGAAAGAAGAAGAAGAAGAAGAAGAAGAAGAAGAAGAAGAAGAAGAAGAAGAAGAAGAAGAAGAAGAAGAAGAAGAAGAAGAAGAAGAAGAAGAAGAAGAGAAGAAGAAGAAGAAGAAGAAGAAGAAGAAGAAGAAGAAGAAGAAGAAGAAGAAGAAGAAGAAGAAGAAGAAGAAGAGAAGAAGAAGAAGAAGAAGAAGAAGAAGAAGAAGAAGAAGAAGAAGAAGAAGAAGAAGAAGAAGAAGAAGAAGAAGAAGAAGAAGAAGAAGAGAAGAAGAAGAAGAAGAAGAAGAAGAAGAAGAAGAAGAAGAAGAAGAAGAAGAAGAAGAAGAAGAAGAAGAAGAAGAAGAAGAAGAAGAAGAAGAAGAAGAAGAAGAAGAAGAAGAAGAAGAAGAAGAAGAAGAAGAAGAAGAAGAAGAAGAAGAAGAAGAAGAAGAAGAAGAAGAAGAAGAAGAAGAAGAAGAAGAAGAAGAAGAAGAAGAAGAAGAAGAAGAAGAAGAAGAAGAAGAAGAAGAAGAAGAAGAAGAAGAAGAAGAAGAAGAAGAAGAAGAAGAAGAAGAAGAAGAAGAAGAAGAAGAAGAAGAAGAAGAAGAAGAAGAAGAAGAAGAAGAAGAAGAAGAAGAAGAAGAAGAAGAAGAAGAAGAAGAAGAAGAAGAAGAAGAAGAAGAAGAAGAAGAAGAAGAAGAAGAAGAAGAAGAAGAAGAAGAAGAAGAAGAAGAAGAAGAAGAAGAAGAAGAAGAAGAAGAAGAAGAAGAAGAAGAAGAAGAAGAAGAAGAAGAAGAAGAAGAAGAAGAAGAAGAAGAAGAAGAAGAAGAAGAAGAAGAAGAAGAAGAAGAATAAGAAAGAAGAGAAGAAGAAGAAGAAGAAGAAGAAGAAGAATAAGAATAAGAAGAAGAAGAATAAATAAGAAGAATAAGAAGAAGAATAAGAATAATAATAAGAAGAATAATAAGAATAAGAATAAGAAGAATAATAATAATAAGAATAATAATAATAATAAGAATAATAATAATAATAATAATAAATAATAAGAAGAATAATAATAATAATAATAATAATAATAATAATAATAATAATAATAATAATAATAATAATAATAATAATAATAATAATAATAATAATAATAATAATAATAATAATAATAATAATAATAATAATAATAATAATAATAATAATAATAATAATAATAAACTATGACCAAAAAAGGAAATATTAATAATTCTTTACAAAGGAATCATCAATTTTTGACTCTTTTTACCGAAACAATCTGTGTAATTACTTTCTTACACGTGTAACATACGTGACGACATAAGAGATATGATACCACCGTCCTTTTTTTCCATTTGGTTATGCCACAACATGCAACAGAGACAAGGAAACTAGCACAACGCTTATGCCTTGGCCATTGATTGGGGACGCTAGCCGGATCTTTTATGACGGTTACATCGCCACCGGAGAAAGTGATTGGGGAGTGTTTGGGAACAATGGGTGGCAGCAAACGGTCTACATTTTATATGCAATGGTAGAATCTTCTTCAACCAAAGGTCATATTAATTCTTAACTCTAATTTTTCCTTCACATGTATGATTTGTATAGAAGGGAATCTAGAATGTGATTGACTCTTTTTACCGAAGCAATGTGTGTAATGACATTAGTCTTTAAGTGTTCTGAACAGTGTCAATAAAGGGATCTTTTACACGTCTTCATGGTTCAAAAGAAGCACACTTACCTTTTACATGAAATAGGGGATTAGTTTCATTTATGTGTTAAGTAACAAAATTAATTACAACTCTTTTATTTAAGAAATAGGATTATAAGTGTAACAGTGATTTAACAAAGTTTATTTAACCAAAGCTGATGGGGTGAATGAATGTTGGTCTGCAATGTATTACTTATATCAACATGTCTTTTTCAATGGAATAATTTTAATTTTTACCAATTATATATTACAGCTAGTTTGTATGAAAATATGTGTTCTGCATATTTGAAGTTCTGATGCATTTATTTAGTTTCACTATTGCTCTCAGATGATGTATGATAATTGTTTAGTGGTTTCTAAGTCTTAATAGATTCATTACTTTTTAAGTGCAGACAACTACACTTTCTTCGTGAAACATTAGTCGCCAACTACTCACTGCTAGGCCCTTAAATAGGTAAGGTACTTCAATCATTATGTATCTGATTTTGTCTGTTGATGTGCTTATGTTTCCACGGATAACTTAACGTTGCTTGAGATGACCGGCCTTCACAAAGTATTGTTTGTTATGTGTGGACTGGTCTGTTTGCTAATTTCTTTTGTTGTTCCTATAAGTTAGCTTGGGCATGTGTCAACTTTCATGCTCTTATGTTGCCTATGCGTCCACCCTTGAAACATATGGCATCATTTAGCGCTACCGATGTCAGTGAACCTTCATCTTTGTTATTGATATGCACGTATCTACAAGGCATTGCAACTTAAATAGGCTTTCACAATGTGGGGTTTCATGGTAAACGAGGGGGCAGATTTACAGACCCACTTTCAAGGGTTTGTGCTTCCGTTTGTTAAGTCTGATTAGTAACAGAATTATATACTTTAATTGTTGTCTTTGGAATTAGAAGTTCTAAGTTTGAGATTGGAATCAACAAAAATAGAGTGCATATCACTTGTCTGATCTAAAGTTCCAATGCATTTTATTTTATTGAAAAAACTATGATTTGTATACACTCTCTTATATGGATAATGTATGTTATCATTTTATAGTTAGTGGATTCTCATGTAGGTTTGAAATTCTACTTAATAAATTCAATTTAAATTGAAAACAACATATGAACGGTAGTTATTACATCTTCATATTGTTTATTAGAAGTTTATTGATTTCAGCTTTTTAAAGTCTGTTTTTTAGTTTGCAAGTAATCTGGTGGTCTTTCCATTTGGCGTGTCAAGATAATACATTTATAGGCTCCACACTTTGCCAATGATATTTAAAAGCATATTTAATTAGAAACCGCGCAACGTGCGGTCAAACCTACCTAGTTATATTGAGTTATATAAGTTAAAAGTCAACATAAGTCGATGTAATAAATTAGATAAAAGTTTTAAATATTTTCTAAAGTAGTTTAGTACCCCGTGTATTATACGGGTTAAAATAAATAAATATTAATGTTATTAATAAAACTATCAATTATAAATATCTTTTAATATAAACATTATGACTTACGATGAGTGATAAATAACGATATATTTCTTAACTTTTTTTTGTTTTTTTTAAGAAAAGTTGGTTTTTAAACAAATTATTTCAAAACAAACCGTTTATAAAAAAGTGCCATTTTAATTAATTATTTATTATAACTTTGAATTTAATTACTTTGTTTTTATAAGAATTTTTATTTTTAAAAACCACAGGTTTTAAAATATATTGTGTTTTTTAAAAGTTTGATATCTTTTTATAAAAAAGTTATTTTTTTCAAATTGCATTTGTAGAAATATATCTTTTTATAAGATTTATGTTTGTAACATGAAAAAATTAATTTATAGTTATGTAATATTTATTAGAAGAGAGAAGCGGAAAAATAAAACTTAGCTCTAGAATTGTGACAAGTGCATATAAAAATCTTCTTTTATTAGTATTGATAGATTGATAGATAAAGGAATAGATAAAAAAAGATTTACTTTTAACCCATATGAAAACTAATAAATCAAATAAAAAATAAAAAAAAACCCTGAAAGTAAAGGTAATTATTTTATGGTATGTTTAAAAGCTTAGTACGTGTTGATTAAAATGATGAATATTTTATTTTTATGTATGCATATTTATATTTATGTTTTAAATATGTAAAGTTTAAGGTAAATAAACTGTTAAAAAATTAGACTGATAAAATGCTATAAAAATACTTAACGTGAAGAAACATGCTAGTATAAAGTGTAGCTTGATTATATCTAAGATTGTTTTGAAAAACTAACCATTTAAAGCATGCTAGTTTGTTCAAATTATAAAAGTATCAAAACATTTTTCAAATCATCTTCTATATATATTCCGGATATAAAATATAAATGTAACTAATACAAATTACTTTCATAAACATATTATTATGCTTTTCAAACCAATTAGGAGGAAGTTTAGGACTTTATTGTTCTCATGTTTACTTTTTAATTTATTTAAAATATTCACATAATTAAATCAGTATTTGAAAATAAAGGAGGTGTTACAAAGTGAGAAAATTAATATAAATTATTAACAAGCGACAATTGTGGCTTGATAGTTTGACTAGTGGCCGCATTTTCTTTTTATTATATATAAAAGATAGAAGATACAAACATCAATAATGAATATAAAATAGAAAAAAATACAAACAATTATTTAAATCCAAAAACAACCATGAAAAAATAATATCAATTAAAGAACATATAGTTTTTATCACTCAAGAACCCTAAGTTCTCTCCAATATATATTAAGAACATTACCTTAAAAGGGAAGAAGCACTAGAGAAAGACCTATATCGACTTGGGATAAGTAGATTATACAAAATTTAATAAAGTTACACCTCTCGGAAGACATGATCACTTTTGCCTAAGAATGGTATATACGACCTTAGCTTCTTTTTAAATTGGGCGCCTTAGCTCACTTTTGCCTTAGTTTGGCACTTTGAGGATACAAAAAGTTCTAATTTGTGTGCCTTTGGCTCACTTTTGCTTTTATCTTGTTCCTACACTTCTATTCCAAACTACACATTTGTTTTGTTTTAAATTAACGTTTAATATGCAGGAATTCAATGTCATTTAATGGAAATGGAATCTGAATTCCGTGGATCATTGTATTGGTTGGTAGTAATTCGTTGAAATTAGAATTTTAATTTTCATTCTTAACGTGTTTGGTTGCGAAAGTAATTAGAATTAGAATTAATTCCCTTATATCCCTTTAAATGAAGGATTTTAAAATCCTTCCAAAATTTGAAGTATTTCAAATTCCATCAACCGCCGCCGACCCCTATCGCCGACGCCCTGACCGCCGCCAAACTGCTGACCTCCGCCCGCCGCCTCCGCCGACCTTCGATCGCCGCCGCCACCGAGCGCCATCTCCGACGGTCAACAATTGTCGCTAATCGCACCTGCCCCTACAAGCACCTGTCTCCACCGACCACGGCTACGACCGACTACTGACCGTTGTCGGCAACCCGCGTCGGTTTTAGACGCGCTCGAGGCGACTGTTGGTTCTCGGGTTCGGGCATGATCGGTTGGTGACGGCGGTGGGGTACGACCAATTTTCGGTAACGGGTGAGGTTGGTGGTTGCGGTCGATTGTTGGCGGTGATGGCGGCGGCGGGCAGTGGTATGTTGCGATGATGATCGGTGGTCATAATGGTGATGGCGATATGCAAGTATAATAAATTCAATTCATTTATAAGTGTCTTGTTAGTAAAAATAAATTTGGAATTTAAATCGTTAAGAATTTATAGATTCCAATTCTTTTAATTGTAAATCTTTAGAAAAATATTAAATTCCAAATATAATGCTTCTAATTCCAATTCAAATTCAATTTCAATTTCAATTTTAATTTTAACAAATTCCCCAAACAAATACCGAGTTTCCTTGTACGTTTTATTCTTTGTACACTACCTTCTTAAATGGTGTTATATGTTCTTATTGTAGTCAAAATATCACTGTGCATAGAAATAAATAAAATTTGGTTTACAAAAAAATAACTACATTTTACAAAATAAAATCATGTTTACAGCCATGTGAACACAGTTTACTTATTTATAAAAAGCAGCTTAAAAGATTAAAAGAATGATGCGTATGGCATAGAACCCATAAATAAAATGCTTTTTTTGAAGCCCGGGTCCTCAACATGAACGGCTCGCAAACACATCACATCGATACATACGACCACTGGTTTAGAGTTGTTTCTAAACTAAAGATGTTGATAGTTGAAAACAACCCAACCTGTGTCATCAAAAGAAACCTCAAGTAACACTTTATAGAAAGTACACAAACTTTACCACTATACACTAAACAAACCAACCAATAAATAAAAATTATAAATCATTAAAACATATCTCAAGTACAAGACTAAAACAACCATCATCCATTTTTGACTAAAAAAAATATATATTTAACTTGCCTTTGGCCTAATCTCAATCCCTTGAATGATCAGCCCAGCCTTCCAGTTCCCTCCTTTCACCTCCATTATGTTCATATCAAGCTCCCCATCTTTCCCGTTTTCGTTATAAAACTCGCCCAACTCGATCTCCAGCCACCCATCTTCCCTGGGCTTCGGGCCGTCTTGAGGTGGGTCTGTATTCAACCGACTTCCTATGCGTCTTAAATGGCCGAACATCCCCATCCGTCTTCTTCCTGGTAGCGTGTACCCATACTCATACCTTTGTCTCTGGCTGGCTTCAGGGTCAAGGAAAACCGTTTTGACTTGACTCTCGGATTGATTCTCAACACCGCTTAAACCGATTGAAACTTCAGCAGGATGGTATTCGAATCCATAAGTGTGTGGTGTTGATTTATATACGAGGTAAGCTGCATACCGTGTGTTGGTTGACAGCAAGGAAGTATTTATTCTACCATGAACTTCAAGCCAACATACACTAATAAGTTCAGCCACCTCAGAAAACCTGCAGTTAGGGTCAAATCTATAATTTTAGAATCATGTTGTGTTGACCATCAATGAAAAGTCAAATCTGAAAAGGAGTGAGATATAACCTTGAATCCGGGACTGAAATCCATCGCCAGTACCTAGGGTATCGCCCCAGATGATCGAGAGGTCTCGTGCAGCCACCATGTAGCATTTTTTTCCAGTCAATTTATGTAACCAGAAGCTCTGTAACAACAACAGACATTGTAATCATAAACTTGTATCTATTTATGGTCAAAATACTAGAAGATTGAAGAATGTATGAAGCTTCTGCTTATTATACAGGCCAAACTACATAAAAATATATCCAACTTTGGATATTATTATATACCAAACTCTTAATTCTTGTTATTTTATGCATAGGCGTGGCAGCCATCTACGTTGCAATGTCATGATAGACAAGCAACACATCATCAATTTACAAGTTATAGATCAAGAACTGAAAGCTTGGTACATTAAAAGGTAAGTTTTAGAGTCCAATATATACAAATAACAATTACTGCAATGTTGGATGCATTTTTAGCAGCTAATCCAATATATACAAATAACAATTAACCACATTCAAAAGAAACAAACAACCAGGATATCCATAACTTGCATACCATAACTATGCCATAATAACTGATTTTTAGATTAACTCTAGGGGTAGAGTTTTCAAATTCAATGTCTATGTTAATTTCCATGAAAGAAGACAGAAAATATGGAAAGATCTAGGGCGAATAACGACAAAGATCAAAACAATTTCCTCCAATGTAAGATCGCGTAATGTCATTACGCACTTAGTATGCAAAACCAAATCATAACATGTGATGAATTCGATCGAGTGGTTCACTTATTACAAAGAGCCAAATTTATCAATATAACTTATGCACTGCAATAACTAAACCAAATCCTACTCAAATTTGTGAATAGACAAATATGTTCATTTCGGTATACTAATCCACATTGCATTAAGGATGTAACCCTTGTAAGGATCATCAAGTGGTTCAAGAACAAAAGTTCTTCCAATTCTAAGCAAACAAAGAACACCATTTGAGTGCAGTACTGCATTTGAAATGCAATAAAAATGCCATGTAGATACCATTTCATTCATCCACATTCGAGACACAAATCGACACCAATTCGGTCATAAATTCACATTTTCTCCTACAATCCAAGTTAGAAACCCAGTATAGACCTCAAATTATGTTCCAAAAGCACCCATAACAACTCATAAATCATATAGCAGATCATATTCACATCCAATGCAAAATTTTCAAAAAGAATACACAAATCAGCATATATATATGCTATTGAATCATGAAAAACACGACAGACTATAACATTAATTCAAAAACCAAAAGGATGATCCTAATTCGTCAAACATAAAAACAATCAATAGTCAGTCGAAAACCACAAATCTCGAAACAAACAATTAAACAAATCACAAACAAAGGATGAAGAATCAACCTTATTTCCCCCATCAAAGATCACGGGATTATCACATAGCCACATATACAACTCCTTCTTCGAACCACCGCCACCGCCACGGCCACCGTCGTCGGCCGCCGGTAGAACCTTGTGGTAATCGGGCGGGAGGAACTTCTCCCACACAGCGTCCCATTCAGCGGCTGATCTGAAAAGCGAACAGACCAAGGACAGCGTACAGACGTCCCTAGGGCTCGTACGAGCCATGGCGTTTGCGATGAAGCCTTCGGGCAACGATTCGAAGAAATTAGCATCGATTTCAACGTTTTGATTCTCCATTGAGTGAATCTGTGTGGATGATAGATAATATATATGATGATATGGTTGAAGTATGTAGGTATATATATATATATAGAGAGAGAGAGAGAGAAGGGGGGGTGTGGTGTGGTGTGATTGTGAGATAGCTTAGGGGTGAAGGATATGGTGTGGGTTAAGGAATGAAAAAAAGAGTGTGGTGAAAAGAGGATGAATGAAAGTGAAAAGGGGCTTTTAAATGTTAATGTTAGTCTGACATGTGAATTGTGATGTGGTTCCACCGGGTGAGATTGAGATTGAGATTGAGAGACAAAAAGCGGCTGAGAATCGTAGGATACGACGTGGACGATTCTCTTTTACCCGGTCTGGTGACGTGGATAACATGGTGGATTTCTATTCAACATGTAAAGTTCATTATTATTGTTTTATTAAAAACTAAAGATTAAAGACTTTTTTTTGTTTTCTTAATTTATAGGTTTTTGTTAGTCGAGTATGATGACCCACACTCATCCCACTCGGGCTTTTGATATCTACACAATAAAGGGGCATAAAGTGGGGGGGAAATCCTAGGGAAGTTCGGGAGGCTGGGAATACCGCTTCCCCGATCTTGCGAGGTGCTACAACGCGGTGCATATTCACCGGGATTTACCAGGCCACACATTAACCTTTTGAAACTTTTTCTTATTAAATAGAAACCAGAAAAAACTAAGATGACACAATGTAAAGCGAAAAAATGTGAAAAGTTGAGGAAAATGAGAAAAATTGGTGTGACGTTGATATGTCACATGGGAAAGAAAAGGACATGGGATGGTTGTCAGTGGTTTAAGAAAACATTGTTTGCTTTACCTTCAGATATTATGCATACAACTTATCTTCGACAAGAGAGTATGTATCAATGATATATCTGTGTTGAGACAACAAATAAGGGCAGATGAGGGGTCTAACATTTTTAGTTATTCCATTGCACCAGAAGAGTGGGCTTCCTACGATCAACCCTCTACGTGAGAATAAGTTAGACGTTATTTGAAAGATAATTTGAGAAGAGGGTGGATAGGGGATACAACATATGGATGTACTAGGGGACCATGTGTTACCTAGACAATACACTTTTATAGTGGAGTATTTCTACACATTACGAGCTTACCGGATTGCTCTTTGCTTTATATGGATGTATGATCCGCTCATTTATTTATTATAGAACTAATCCTTGCATTATTGGTATAAAGATTTAAATTGGCCATAATTTGGCCTTGTTGCAAATAGTTATATGCTTTGGTAGGTGTGCTTTGTTTATACACGTTAACCCTCAAAGATGCTATGTAAGTAGCTCTCATCTGATCCTTATGGGCTATGTCATCTTTCGACTGTAAAACTAGCTTCATTCAATTACCAAGTCAGCATACTACTCACGTCATTAGCCCCTCGTCATAGTTGGTCATTGCATAGCTAGGGGTAAGTCTGGCTTAGCATTTTTAGCTTTTTAATCTCATTCATTCGGTTGCTTCCAACGATTTTTTATATGACAATATCACGAGAGCATAGGGAAAGGTGTCCATCAATCTCTTTATTGTTGTACCTTACTTCTTGAAGTTTAAATCTCTTTAAATGGGGTTTCATATATATTTTAGTTATTTTGCCTTCTTCTTCGAATAGAAACTCTAAATTTGTGTTTGTCCTATCGCATTCTTAGTTCTTTGATCAGTTTTTTCTTTTTGTTTATTAAGTTAGTAACTTTATTTTATCTTCCTTCTCCATCAATAGATTCAGAATGATGTGAGTATTCATCAGTGTAATCTTGATCAATCCACTATTGAGGAGTTTCACTCAGAACATGGATCAATCTTAAGTTGACTCTTGATCGTGCTCGAACAGGATTGATCACATTGTATACTTTCCATTTTATAATCTCAAATCTAAGATATCCATTTTTTTATGTTTTTCTTGGATGTTCTTAGTATTATCGTCCCTTCCCTTGTTCAATTTTCTCTCATTGGCATTGCCAAGGCGAGGCATTTTGAACCTTGATGTTGGGTGCTTGGTCATTCTCACAATCTTTTCATGTTTTGTCACTTTTTTTGTCTTGTACGTGAAGAATGACGATTGGTAAATTATGATAAAAACCAAATGCAAGATGTTTATGACTAACTTTGCTTTGTTGCTAGAAGGATCATTTCCTTTGGGATTTTGAGGATATTTTTCAATTTAAAATGCCTTGTAAGAATATGATGTCATTCTAAATGATAAAAACTCTTGTGTTGGTGAGAGAGAAAGTAGAGAGAGATATAAGTAATAAGCCCAAATCCCGTACTTTCTATTTAAAGCATGCTTGATCAATGACACACCCCACAACACTAAGCCCGCATAAGCCCGCATCGCATATTAAACTGCTGCCTTGTAATTTTTCTCTTTAATGCGCCCCACGTCAAAAAATGATTTTTCTTACATTTTGTCCGGTATAAACCAGCAAGGGGCTTTGCCACTTGCACCCCACCAGGGGATGTCACCCTTTAGACCCCGTTATTAAGGGATGTCGCCCCCAAACCTCTACTGTCCTATGGATGTTTAAGTCCTAAATTTAGTTTTAACTTGGGGTTTTACAAATTCGGTTTTACAAACCTCTACTGCCTTTGTTGCTTTGAAAGGAAAAGAAGTTTGGAGTAGAGAGCATTTGACTTAAGTTTTGTTTGTCCTAGGAGCATGTAGATTAGGTCCACTTGGTGAAGTGCAAGTGGATGTTAGTGGTGAAGTGCAAGTGTGTGGATGTAACCTCCATAGGAATGTTGGTACGGGCGCAAGTGCGGAGGAGCAAGCTATTTTCTTTTTGGAGGCCTAAGATCGCTTTTCCAGAGGGGCTTCACTAAAATGACCATAACTTGGGCTAGAAGTCTCTGTTTTGGGTATGCGACCAGTCAAAACGACTGTTGGATTGAGGGAGACGTTTTCACAAACTATTCAAGATTTTTGGACTTAATATTTGACCCAGATTTCGGCTCGTTTATGTTTTGTGGCCCATTTGATTTTTGCTTTGATTTTTATATGCATGTAAGTAATGGGAGAAGTTTAGTTTCAAAGTTTATAAAAATACTATTTCTCTCTCTATCATAGTGTTTGTTAGTGTGTGAAACCCTGATATTGGTATTCTTTGTGAATCAACGATAGTTAGAAGAGTTTTCCTAGTATTCTCAGTGAATCAATAGGTTTAATTATTATATTTTGCTTTCGCATACATCAAATGCTCTCACCTGACATAATTATAACAAAAGGAGCTAAAAAATAAAGGATCTTCCATACTTAGTAGTGAGCCCCATGGTGGGCACCAACTTGTTAATATAAAAAGAAGGGCCTGATGAGTGGTCCAATGTTCCTAGGTCTTTGATTTCTTGGTGGGATCCGAATTAGATAAAAGAAACCATTAGTGTCATCGTATGATGGGGACTTCTACCATTAACCTTAGGTTTGAGAATAAGTTAGATGTTCTCTAGGAGATAATTTGTGAAGAGGATGGATAGGGAATATAGCATATGGATGTTTTAGTGAGCATGTGTTACCAAATGCCCAAGAAATCCTTTAATAGTAGAGTTTTTCTACTAATGGAGAGCTTTGATGGTTAGCTACTTGCTTTATTTGGAGGTATGGTCCTTTGCCTTTTTAGCATAAAGAGCTAAAATCTTTTGACTTTTTTCCTAATACATGTATGTTCTTTGGTAAATGTCTCTTTTTATACAATTAACCCTTACAAATGATTACAAGTCATTATCATCATATGCTCATGAGTTATGGCATCTGTTGCTTCAGGCTTCGTTCATCAATGTGTATTTAATGAATCACTTTGTCGAGGGCTATTTTTAGAGGGCATATACATATGCATTTATAACATGTGACTGTATAGATATTTATAAGCTAGTAATATGAATGTTTGTATGATTTGTAACTCTTTCCATGAGCTTGAGAATTAATTTTTAGTGAAATTTTTTTTATTAATTGAAACAATCTTTCCATGGAGTCCAAAGGGGCACATGATACTTTCACATATGAAGTTGATAGCTTGCCTCCTTGTAGTCACTTGGTAAATCTATACTACTATATAATACATTTTAGAAGGATAATATGATAATTTTATTTAAAGTGTAAGACACCTATACAACATTTTAAGCATAGAGTACAAGTGTTTTATGCAATAGTTCCACTTTTGTTCCATTTAATTAACTTCTCTAATCATTATATTATTTAATACACATTATTAATACATTATTTAATAATATGATATTATTTAATTCACTTCATTAAAATTTATTTTATTTATAATAATATAAATTAACATTTAATTTTATAGTTACTAATCATATTTTTATAACTAAATACTATATAAATTAAGTATTATTTCATTTAAATACTTATGTCTATACTATAATACATCTCTTTAGATAGAGATATAATTTTGCCAAGCATACAAGTTTTAAAGCAACATGTATAAAAAAATGCAAGGTATTTAAGAGGGCTAGAATAAATAATTAATTAAGATTTTAAGACACTTTACGGGAAATATGTTAAATTTATCCATTAAATTTATATACCTTGATATTTTTGTCATTGTCTCTTTCATGTATTTAATAAATATTATTAATACATTATTTAATAATATGATATTATTTATTTCACTTTATTAAATTTTATTTTATTATGATACTCTAAATTGACATTTAAATTTATATTTACTAATTATATTTTATAACTAAATAATATTTAAATTAAGTATTATTTTATTTAATTTAAATTAAGTATTATTTTATTTAATTATTTAAGAATAACTTATATATATATCTTTATATTTGTAATAACTATAATATAATATTTTTCTAGGGGCATATTATGAGTTTAATAATTTTAATATTTATTTGTATCTATTATAATAAAAGTGAAAAGAGGATAGAATGATAATTTTACATAAGGATTAAAACACCCATATAAAAAGTCATGCTTAAATTTAAAAAAATTAATCATTTTATTCTATTTATGCACTTACAATAAAGTATAACATATGATGCTCATAATACAAAAATGTTAAAGCATATACACATGGCCAAACAAAATCGTCAACTTTCAATGTCGTTCATTCATTGTGATTAAGCACTAATCCCTCTTCCATTTCCCTTACCGGTTATTAACAGCCCAATAACAATCAAGATGGTAATTTGTATGACAATTTCTCCATTAACTTTCTCTAATGATTATAAAACTCTAACCTACATTCATAAAACAAAACCCCCCTTAAAATCTAGGTAATAAGTGATTTCCGACCACAAATACCACCTATGTTTTCACTAATATTGTGGGATAATATAGTTTTCTTAATTACTTTTGTAATATACGTAATTGTTTATTTCATTCAATTTTTTAAATAATTATATTTTGATTTTTTTTGATTTATTTCATAACGCACCCAGGCGATAGTGACTATAATCGGATTCCCACAAATTCACGAAACAGCCGTATCGGCGCAACACGCGACCATTTCCACTATTAACCTACTAATACAATTCAGATTTGATGAGATGTGAGCATAAAATGACGTGAAATGCTAACCTTGTTTTTGGAACAGCCAAAGATTTGTTTACTAAAACGAATAAGATGATTATATTATTAAATGGAACTAGGAAGAGCTAGAACTTGGGATTTCGCTATAATGTGAAATGTGGATCAAATAAAAACCTACACCAATCTAGCCAAATCATATCCTTGTTATGTGATCCATTCTTATTTATAAAACCTGGCCTTAAGTTTGTGATGTTCTTATTAAGTTTATGAACTTGTGGCTTCTTGTTGCAGAAAACATTATCATTTTGCAACTCTTTATAAACACCAGCATGCATCAAGAACAACCGTCTGCACCATCTTCCTTTTGGATATACCAATTCGGATAGTTCTAAAGATCTTTATTAGTTCTCTTATTGAGATGTGTAAACTAAGGATAGACTACACCATGAAGTACATATTACCATACTACTATTGCATCACAAGTGAACTTAAGAGATGTTCTTTTGTTTCAAAAGCTATTTACATGCGGTATAGAGGTTAGAACTTATCGTAACATTTTTTAATTAGAGGTTCAAGGTTGGAAATCTTTCAATTCATGCTCTCGGTGCAAAGACATTAGCTTTTATCGAAACCCAATTACACTAACTAAAAACATATTCTTGTGAGGTTGGATCGAGCACTACTTAAACCCCTCTTAATTTAGATGAACCCCCCCTTGATTATTACCTTCCATACCCATTTGTCTTTGGTTTAAATGGTGGTTTAGCCGGTCCATCTCACTTGATTTCTTGTTCGTCTCAAACTGCCTTTTCCATTCAATGGACGAAAGAATAATGTGACTATGCTGCGTAAATTGATCACCGACCAAAACTAGATTTGTGTTGGTCCAGCCTAAAGAGGCCTAGAAATTTAATGTAAAAAGGTCCATTATTTGACCATGAATAGATTGCTTTTGCCATTCCAATCTCACTAATAATTAAAGATTTCAAGTTGATGTTAAGCTCTGATAAAGCTAAGAAAATTTTCATTATGTTCCTCCAAATGCTTGTGTAGAATTGTTTACAAAGAAAGGAACAGGGACTATTTCTTAATGATGTCTCCATACGTCATTTTTCCAAAGACTATGTGGTCATTATCTTAAAAGAGCACCACCACATAAAGACTAGCTTAAATATTCATAGATTTTTAGGAATCGATACCAAGACCTCCCCCATGTTTCAAGGTGTGGTTACTTTCTCTAAACTTACACCCAACTGAGATTTAAATTGTGGCTAGCACCCCCAATAGGACATTTCTCCTAAGTTTCTTAATTGTTTTAATAACTTCCCCAAGGCTTTATACAAGAAGTCTATTCATGGGAAATTTAATCAAGACAAGATAACCCACGATGGAGAGATGTTTAGCCTTCCATAATGATAACCTTTCTTTGAATGCTTCAATAACCGACCTCCAATGTTTAGCCAAATATATATTCTACGTATGTTTACTTGTAGAAGTATATATTGTTTTACATACTAGAAAATTTTCTGAGTATGTTTAATTATAGAGGACAAATTTGTTTGCATACAAGAAGATATTTAAGTATGGCGTGTTACTTGTATGAGAACAAATTCTTCATAATAGGAAAAAATTGTTTACAAAATGAAACACGTTTTCATCAAACCTACCATGACGGATAATATATACCTTTAAGATAGTTCAATCAAGACAATAATATCCTTTATATTGGGATGAATATCCCATAAATATACATGAAATTCTCAGAGGATCTAACTTATATCCAGCATAATCAAGAACAAAAGAAATGCTTTGCAAATAAAACGTAAAAGTTTGTATATATACGTTGTTAGGAGAAGAGCATTTCAAATGAAGACCAACCTATCAAAAACTTTTGTGGGTAGGCGGTTAATAGTGTACACGATCGTACTATATGCCTCAACCTAATAGTGTTTAGGAACTTGACCATTGAAAAGCATTGCGATCCTATTTTCGAAAATATGTCGGTGATTTCTTTCAACTCGACCATTTTGTTATGGGTGTATGAACATGATAACCAATGAAAAGTGCCATTGGCATCAAACAGTTTCCAAAACATGATGAATTAAGAATTTCATACCACCATCACTTTGAAAGACTTAATTTTTTTGTGAAAATCAGGGTTATACAAATTTCATAAACGGAGATAATGCAAATTTCATAAAAGTTTTACTTGCATGGATAACCAAATAAAACGTGAGAAGTCATCAACAATATGGCATAATATTAAAACCCATTAACCGAAATCACTAGGGATGGTCCCCATAGGTCATGATAAATCAATTCCAAAGGTTGAATAACTTAGTTGTGGAGTTACAAGCTCACATATGGAGGTACAATTCCACTTATGGTTGAATAACTTGACTTACAAAGATACACTCCACTTTTTTTATCACTAAGATTTTGTCCTTAGACTCAAATAATTTCTACTTGTATTGTAACACACGAGTGGGATCATGTCTTTCATCCTTCAAAGAGTTTACTATCAGTATCAAATAACACTACAACTGAATTTCATAACCCTTTTTATTTATTTACTTAATTTGTTTTCGTGGGGGAACATTCTTGCCATTATACCATCTTGTTGTTTCGACGTGTATTAAACTGGTCATACTTGTTATCACATACATTCAAGTCCCCTCAAACATGACCAATTCGTGAGTCGTAAGATTAGTACTATTGGGTTGATGTCTGCATTCATCAAGTTGATCTCGCTAACTATGTTGCTTCTCATAATGCATATTATCTTTATACATTGGTGTTTGTGATAAGGCACCGAATAATGACACAAATAGGTAGTAAAGTTTTGGTTATATTTCATTTTAATTTATACATCTAACGTATACATCTATTTATAATTATTCACTTGTGTCATTAAAAGTGTAAACTCACTAATGTTTTAGTTGACAGGTTTAAGCATGTTTTTCAAAAAATAGAAATTAAGTTATCAGGGCCGGTCATACTTTTTGGATAGCACTCAAGAATAGAGGTACAAGGCGGAGATTATCGAAAATTTCCTTTAAAGTTAACTTAAACTATATCTAGGAATCTTTGTAATTTGACTTGACATATATTTTCTTATGTTCACATAACGTTAAACGTTAGGAATCTTAGATATTGTAAACTATTTCATTAAAGGGATGATTATAAAATTATGTATACAGTTTTTAATAACTTTATAATTTATAAAAGAGCAAAGTACTATTTTGGTCCCTGTGGTTTGGTTATTTTAACCATTTGAGTCCAAAAACGAATTGCCTAACAAATCAAGCCCCATGGTTTGTACTCTGTAACTCTTTCAGTCCAATACACTAATAGAGTTACATTTTTCAGTTAGTTTATAACAAAATGACCAAAATGCCCTTGATAACGGTTATTTTTAATAACAAATGAGCATTTTGGTCATTATCTTAGAAGCTAACTGAAAATTTTACTTCGGTAGTGTATTGAACTGAAATAGTTATAGAATACAAACAATGAGGCTTGATTTGTTAGAAAATATTTTTTGGACTAACAAATGATTAAAATAACCAGACCACAGGGACCAAAATAGTAATTTACTCTTTCTAAAATAAATGTTTATAAATTTACTAAGTTTATTTATTAATTATGAGTTTTAATCATTAAATTAAAAAAATAATTAAATTACAAATTTTTACAAGACATATCAAAGATATAAATATTTTATAAAATAATTTTTTATTGATTAAAATTAGGGTTTATAAGTCTAGGGGTAAAGTGTAATTCTTTGAAAGTTAATTAAAAACTTTTTTACATAAATATTAACTTTTTAAAAAGACAAGGACCAAAGCTGTAATTATTTTGAAACCCAACGCCCACCCCGTCAACCCTGTTCCGGCCATGTTCCTAGCCACCCATCCGGCGACACCTAAAATCGCGCCAAACCATCATTTTCACTCGAGTAAACCGTCCTGTTCATCTCGCATCTTGTTTCCATTAAATTGATCAAATTAACCAAGTGGAAACGTTTTGTCAATCATTGTAAACTTAACACCTAAAGCAATTGGCTTGTAACATCTCAATGATAATCAAATCACATTCAAAATCCCCGAATCAACACCATAACTCATCGATATGAAACAGCTAAAATCAAGCCTATATAAGTGAGGGGAAATCATCCATTCTAACCCTTTGAACTCTCTGTACCTCCAATTACACTCGAAACACACACACATATCGTAATCATCTTTGTGTTCTCATTGCACCCGCATCATAATCGAGATGAACTCTCGAAGTATTTTAAACCGAAATTAATCGGGGAATAATATATCCTATCCTTATCTAAGGCTTTTCAGAAAATCAATTGAGTTGGTAACACCATCAACACACCACATATTGTATCACCTCTCTGTCGCGACCTCATTACTTTCTACTATCATCCATTCCATCTCAATCCGGGTAACTAAATACATGTTAGGTTCGATATGCAAGGGAACCAAAGCCCTAAAGTTAATTTCATTAACACAATCAAATCGATGTTCAATTTGGATCTAATCGAAATCTAGGGTTCTTGTGATTGGGAATTTTATTGATTAAGGTTTTTGTTTTTCAATAAGCTTGGTTAAGACAGATCTAGGCTTGTAGCCACTAGGAGCACCTTACACATACAACCTTTAGGTCCCGAGGCCTCCCCAATATCCTTTTTAATGCTTTTTAAGCTTTTAAATTTTAGGGAAACTTATTATTCTATTATGAAATTAATATAAAAATTAAATTGTTAACTTAATCAATTTCAAAAATTTCTAATTTAATTTTTGAAAAATTCTAAAATTATAATTCCTCATTCTACATATATCTTTTTTTTTAAATGTTATAAAAGTTTCATAAAATTCATTTATAAGTTCTAAATTCTATAAAAATTATACTAAATTAAATATAAATTATTTCAAATGATTTTTAAACTTACATTTTTATAAAACATCTAAGTAATTAATTATTTAATTAATTGTTTCTTTGACCAAATATGCGCACTTTATTGCTTTACCTACACAATACACAGCCGCTTCATTGGCTATTTTGTTCTGCGGAAGATCTACAGGTTGCATGGGTTACCTAATCAATTGTCTCGGATCGCAGCCCCCTCTTCGTCAGCAGATTCTGGAAGGAGTTGTTTAAGTAGATGGGTACCAAGAAGCTGCACTCTAGTGCGTACCATCCCTAAATGGATGACCAAACGGAGGTCGTCAATCGTTGCTTGGAATCTTACTTGCGTGCCTTTGTTTTCAATGAACCATCGGCTTGGAAAAGATATATTTATTTGGCTGAATTCTCTTACAATACTAGTCATCACACTTCAATCAACATGACTCCGTTCAAAGCCGTTTATGGCTGTGACACCACATTCATCCATGATTACCAGCCCGGTTCCAACAAGACAGCCTCGATTGATGAGTCCCTTATTGAGCATCAGTGCTTGTTCACAGTCCTAAAAAAAACATCTTGTTGTTTGCGAGAGAAAGAACGGTGAAGCAGGCGAACAAGTAAAGATTGGACAAGGATTTTGAGGTGGGTGACTTTGTCTACCTTCTTTGTCTTCAACCGTATCGGCAGCAATAAGTGGAATCTCGCAAAAATCAGAAGCTATCTAGACGCTTTTATGGGCCTTACAGGATTCTTGAACATGTGGGTAATGTTGCTTATAGGTTGGAACTACTGTTGTCTCTCGCATTCACCCGGTATTTCATGTTTCATTACTTAAGAAGGCGTTTCAATTAGCATCACAGGTGCCAATGATCTTCCCAATGTAGAAGAAACTAGTGAAGTTGCGTACTTGCGGAAGATGTTTTGAAGTCTCGCGACAATTCAGAAGGTTCAGAAGAAGTATTGATCAAATGGGAGAACAAGCCACTCGAAGAAGCCACATGGGAATTGAAACATGAATGCAACTTAACTTTCCTTTCTTTAACATTGGAGACAATGTTAATTCTAAGGGGGGGAGTATTGATACGTCTGGGCTAACTCAGGATGTTACGGGCCCGTTAGTTTCAGCAGCTGAGTTACGTGAAAGCCTGCCCAAGAGAACCATCTCAAAGCATGCTCGTTTTATGGAGCAGTCTCCAATTGACTTTGTCTTCATAGCACATGTTTTATTTCTTTTCAAGTTGCATTTAGTGAAATAATGGAATCGTGGATTCCTTAGATTAAGTTTAGTGGGCAGGGTAGTTGCATTTTTGCATGTTTAAATTCCATGTGTTTTTTTATTTGAAGGATACTTAGAAATTTGCTCCAATGTCCTCCTTTGTTTCTTGGGAGTTAGCCTACTCAAAATGGCATATCATAATTGTTGTAGGAAAAAGGCCGAGTTTTTTTGGTAGTGTCATGGACTAATTTTGCTACATTAGACCAAATTAAGGTTTGGTTAACTCTGTTTGCCCAAACATATCTTCTAGTTGTGTTATTTTAATAAAATGATCCAAACAAATTTTTATTCAACATAAATGTATATCCTAGGACACAACAATCGGCCAAAAAAATTTAGACTAGAGATAAGCACAATTATTAAAATCAATTAAACCACGTCTGACAATTAACCACTTTTGCCTGCTTACGATTTAACTACCACATTTCTGCAATCTAGATAAGTAATTAGAAAAATATAACATCCATCAAAATCTGTTTTCTACAAAAAGATAGACATCTAAGAGAATGTCCACACAATCTCCAAAAATTTCTCCATCAAAAAGCTTTGTCAAATCCATGGAACTTATCTCCTCTCCTAATCTTTCATTTTGGTAAACTCTTACACGTTTCGGTTAGGTGCATTACGGGTCCTTCAAGTCCCGTGTTCGGAGCGTGGAGGACCCTTTTCATCCTCTTTTCCACCATCCCTTGGCTTTTGGAAATACGTCGTGTTTTCTTTTCAATGTTGTCTTTAACAATTTTAGATTTTTGTCCCCTCTAAAACTCTCGTGAAACATATTATGTGTCAAAGGAGTTATATAGGAGTTGATAAAACCGTGATATCGGTTGTAATTTGAAGAACTTCCAAAATATACAAATTTCCAATTTCTTTTCATTTTGAGGAGATTATATATCTTCGCTTGTTTTCTCCTTCGTTAGTATTCTTGTTTTATCGTTCGAAAAAGAACTGTATTATAATATTAGCGTAAAGAATGAACTGTTTGCCATGCCTTAGAAGAAAGGCTTCAGAAGAGAAAAAATCAGATGAAAAGAAGTCAGATGAGAAGGAAGATGAGGAGTTGCCTGTGGCACAACCTAAAGAAGATCCCATTTCCAAACAACCTTCTGGTTTGTTTTTCTTTAAAATCCATTATATAATTAAAATTTAAATATAGTTATATTAACTGTGTTGATTATCATCTATGACTATTATTTGCCATTGAAAGATCATGATTTCTTGATGCAATGTAAAACTATGAACTTAAATTACTATGCCGCTCAGTAATTAAGTTCATATTTACATTGATCAAAGAAATCATGATCTTTCAATGGCAATAATAACATAGATGATAATCAACACAGTTAATATAACTATATTAAATTTTAATTATATTAAGATTTTAAAGAAAAACAAAAAAGAAGTTGTTTTGGAAATGGGGTCTTCTTTAGGTTGTGCCACAGGCAACTCCTCATCTTCCTTCTCATCTGACTTCTTTTCATCTGATTTTTTCTCTTCTGAAGCCTTTCTTCTAAGGCATGGCAAACAGTTCATTCTTTACGCTAATATTATAATACAGTTCTTTTTCGAACGATAAAACAGAATACTAACGAAGGAGAAAAACAAGCGAAGATATATAATCTCCTCAAATGAAAGGAAAATGGAAAATTTGTATATTTTGGAAGTTCTTCAAATTACAACTGATATCACGATTTATCAACTCCTATATAACTCCTTTGACACATAATATGTTTCACGAGAGTTTTAGAGGGGACAAAAATCTAAAATTGTTAAAGACACATTGAAAAGAAAACACGACGTATTTCCAAAAAGCAAGGGATGGTGGTGGAAAAGAGGATGAAAAGGGTCCTCCACGCTCCGAACACGGGGACTTGAAGGACCCGTAATGCACCTAACCGAAACGTGTAAGAGTTTACCAAAATGAAAGATTAGGAGAGGAGATAAGTTCCATGGATTTGACAAAGCTTTTTGATGGAGAAATTTTTGGAGATTGTGTGGACATTCTCTTAGATGTCTACCTTTTTGTAGAAAACAGATTTTGATGGATGTTATATTTTCTAATTACTTATCTAGATTGCAGAAATGTGGTAGTTAAATCGTAAGTAGGCACAAGTGGTTAATTGTCAGACGTGGTTTAATTGATTTTATAATTGTGCTTATCTCTAGTCTAAATTTTTTGGGCAGATTGTTTGTGTCCTAAGATATACATTTATGTTGAATAAAATATTTGTTTGGATCATTTTATTAAAATAACACAACTAGAAGATATGTTTGGGCAAACAGAGTTAACAAACCTTAATTTGGTCTATTAATCACTTGTAGCAAAATTAGTCCATGACACTACCAAAAAAACTCGGCCTTTTTCTACAACAATTATGATATGCCATTTTTGAGTAGGCTAACTCCCAAGAAACAAAGGAGGACAATTGGAGCAAATTTCTAAGTATCCTTCAAATAAAAAAACATATGGAATTTAAACATGCAAAAATGCAACTACCCTGCCCACTAAACTTAATCTAAGGAATCCACGATTCCATTATTTCACTACATGCAACTTTAAAGAAATAAACATGTGCTATGAACACAAAAAGTCAATTGGAGACTGCTCCATAAAACGAGCATGCTTTGAGATGGTTCTCTTGGGCAGGCTTTCACGTAACTCAGCTGCTGAAACTAACGGGCCCGTAACATCCTGAGTTAGCCCAGACGTATCAATACTCCCCCCTTAGAATTAACATTGTCTCCAATGTTAAAGAAAGGAAAGTTAAGTTGCATTCATGTTTCAATTCCCATGTGGCTTCTTCGAGTGGCTTGTTCTCCCATTTGATCAATACTTCTTCTGAACTTCTGAATTGTCGCGAGACTTCAAAACATCTTCCGCAAGTACGCAACTTCACTAGTTTCTTCTACATTGGGAAGATCATTGGCACCTGTGATGCTAATTGAAACGCCTTCTTAAGTAATGAAACATGAAATACCGGGTGAATGCGAGAGACAACTAGTAGTTCCAACCTATAAGCAACGTTACCCACATGTTCAAGAATCCTGTAAGGCCCATAAAAGCGTCTAGATAGCTTCTGATTTTTGCGAGATTCCACTTATTGCTACCGATACGGTTGAAGACAAAGGTAGACGAAGTCACCCACCTCAAATTCCTTGTCCAATCTTTACTTGTTCGCGTGCTTCACGTTTCTCTCGCAACAACAAGATTGTTTTTTGGACTGTGAACAAACATTGATGCTCAATAAGGGACTCATCAATCGAGGCTGTCTTGTTGGAACCGGGCTGGTAATCATGGATGAATGTGGTGTCACAGCCATAAACGGCTTGAACGAAGTCATGTTGATTGAAGTGTGATGACTAGTATTGTAAGAGAATTCAGCCAAATAAATATAACTTTTCCAAGCCGATGGTTCATTGAAAACAAAGGCACGCATGTAAGATTCCAAGCAACGATTGACGACCTCCGTTTGGTCATCCGTTTAGGGATGGTACGCACTGGAGTGTAGCAGCTTGGTACCATCTACTTAAACAACTTCTTCCAGGATCTGCTGACGAAGAGGGGGCCGCGATCCGAGACAATTGATTTAGGTAACCCATGCAACCTGTAGATCTTCTGCAGAACAAAGTGGCCAATGACGCGGCTCTCTATTGCGTAGGTAAAGCAATAAAGTGCGCATATTTGGTCAAAGAAACAATTAATTAAATAATTAATTACTTAGATGTTTTATAAAAATGTAAGTTAAAAATCATTTATTTTAATTTAAAATAATTTTTATAGAATTTAGAACTTATTTTATGAAACTTTTATAACATTAAAAAAAAAGATATATGTAGAATGAGGAATTATAATTTTTAGAATTTTCAAAAATTAAATTAGAAACTTTTGAAATTGATTAAGTTAACAATTTAATTTTTATATTAATTTCATAATAGAATAATAAGTTTCCCTAAAATTTAAAAGCTTTCGGGACCTAAAGGTTGTATGTGTAAGGTGCTCCTAGTGGCTACAAGCCTAGATCTGTCTTAACCAAGCTTATTGAAAAACAAAAACCTTAATTAATAAAATTATCAATCACAAGAACCCTAGATTTCGATTAGATCCAAATTGAACATCGATTTGACTGTGTTAATGAAATTAACTTTAGGGCTTTTGATTCCCTTGCATAATCGAACCTAAACATGTATTTAGTTACCCGGATTGAGATGGAATGGATGATAGATAGAAAGTAATGAGGTCGCGACAGAGAGGTGATACAATATGTGGTGTTGATGGTGTTACCAACTCAATTGATTTTATGAAAAGCCTTAGATAAGGATAAGGATATTTATTCCCCGATTAATTTCGGTTTAAAATACTCCGAGAGTTCATCTCGATTATGATGCGGGGTGCAATGAGAACACAAAGATGATTACGATATGTGTGTGTGTTTCGAGTGTAATTGGAGGTACAGAGAGTTCAAAGGGTCAGAATGGATGATTTCCCTCACTTATATAGGCTTGATTTTAGTTGTTTCATATCGATTGAGTTATGGTGTTGATTCGGGGATTTTGAATGTGATTTGATTATCATTGAGATGTTACAAGCCAATTGCTTTGGGTGTTAAGTTTATAATGATTGACAAAACGTTTCCACTTGGTTAATTTGATCAATTTAATTGAAACAAGATGCGAGATGAACGGGACGGTTTACTCGAGTGAAAATGATGGTTTGGCGCGATTTTAGGTGTCGCCGGATGGTGGCTAGGAACATGGCCGGAACAGGGTTGACGGGGGGGGGCGTTGGGTTTCAAAATAATTACAGCTTTGGTCCTTGTCTTTTTAAAACGTTAATAATTTATGTAAAAAAGTTTTAATTAACTCTCAAAGAATTACACTTTACCCCTAGACTTATAAAACCCTAATTTTAATCAATAAAAAATTATTTTATAAAATATTTATATCTTTGATATGTCTTGTAAAAATTTGTAATTTAATTATTTTTTTAATTTATGATTAAAACTCATAATTAATAAATAAACTTAGTAAATTTATAAACGTTTATTTTAGAAAGAGTAAATTATTATTTTGGTCCCTGTGGTCTGGTTATTTTAATCATTTGTTAGTCCAAAAAATATTTTCTAACAAATCAAGCCTCATGGTTTGTATTCTATAACTATTTCAGTTCAATACACTACCGAAGTAAAATTTTTCAGTTAGCTTCTAAGATAATGACCAAAATGCTCATTTTGTTATTAAAAAATAACCGTTATCAAGGACATTTTGGTCATTTTGTTATAAACTAATTGAAAAATCTAACTGTTAGTGTATTGGACTGAAAGAGTTACAGAGTACAAACCATGGGGCTTGATTTGTTAGGCAATTCGTTTTTGGACTCAAATGGTTAAAATAACTAAACCACAGGGACCAAAATAGTACATTACTCTTTTATAAATTATAAAGTTATTAAAAACTGTATACATAAATTATAATCATCCCTTTAATGAAATATTTCACAATATCTAAGATTCCTAACGTTTAACGTTATGTGAACATAAGAAAATATATGTCAAGTCAAATTACAAAGATTCCTAGAATATAGTCTAAGTTAACTTTAAAGGAAATTTTCGATAATCTCCGCCTTGTACCTCTATTCTTGAATGCTATCCAAAAAGTATGACCGGCCCTGATAACTTAATTTCTATTTTTTGAAAAACACGCTTAAACCTGTCAACTAAAACATTGGTGAGTTTACACTTTTAATGACACAAGTGAATAATTATAAAGACATGTATACGTTAGATGTATAAATTAAAATGAAATATAACCAAAACTTTACTACCTATTTGTGTCATTATTCGGTGCCTTATCACAAACACCAATGTATAAAGATAATATGCATTATGAGAAGCAACATAGTTAGCGAGATTAACTTGATAAATGCAGGCATCAACCTAATAGTACTAATCTTACGACTCACGAATTGGTCATGTTTGAGGGGACTTGAATGTATGTGATAACAAGTATGACCAGTTTAATACACGTCGAAACAACAAGATGGTATAATGGCAAGAATGTTCCCCCCACGAAAACAAATTAAGTAAAAAATAATTAAAAGGGTTATGAAATTCAGTTGTAGTGTTATTTGATACTGATAGTAAACTCTTTAAAGGATGAAAGACATGATCCCACTGTGTGTTACAATACAAGTAGAAATTATTTGAGTCTAAGGACAATATCTTAGTGATAACAAAAGTGGAGTGTATCTTTGTAAGTCAAGTTATTCAACCATAAGTGGAGTTGTACCTCCATATGTGAGCTTGTAACTCCACAACTAAGTTATTCAACCTTGGAATTGATTTATCATGACCTATAGGGACCATCCCTAGTGATTTCGGTTAATGGTTTTGATTATTATGCCATATTGTTAATGACTTCTCAGGTTTTATTTGGTTTTTATCCATGCAAGTAAAACTTTTATGAAATTTGTATTATCTCCGTTTATGAAATTTGTATAACCCTGATTTTCACAAATATTTAAGTCTTTCAAAGTGATGGTGGTATGAAATTCTTAATTCATCATGTTTTGGAAAACTGTTTGATGCCAATGGCACTTTTCATTGGTTATCATGTTCATACACCCCATAACAAAATGGCCGAGTTGAAAGAAATCACCGACATATTTTTGAAAATAGGATCGCAATGCCTTTCAATGGTCAAGTTCCTAAACACTATTAGGTTGAGGCATATAGTACGATCGTGTACACTATTAACCGCCTACCCACAAAAGTTTTTGATAGGTTGGTCTTCATTTGAAATGCTCTTCCTAACAACGTATATATACAAACTTTTATGTTTTTATTTGCAAAGCATTTTTTTTTGTTCTTGATTATGCTGGATATAAGTTAGCTCCTCTGGTAATTCATGTATATTATGGGATATTCATCCCAATATAAAGGATATATTGTCTTGATTGAACTATCTTAAAGGTATTATTATCCGTCATGGTAGGTTTGATGAAAACGTGTTTCATTTTGTAAACATTTTTTCCTATTATGAAGAATTTGTTCTCATACAAGTAACACGCCATACTTAGAATATCTTCTTCTATGCAAACAAATTTGTCCCTCTACAATTAAACATACTCAGAAAATTTTCTAGTATGCAAAACAATATATACTTCTACAAGTAAACATACGTAGAATATATATTTGGCTAAACATGGAGGTCGGTTATTGAAGCATTCAAATAAAGGTTATCATTATGGAAGGCAAAACATCTCTCCATCGTGGGTCATCTTGTTGATTAAATTTCCATGAATGAATAGACTCTTGTATAAAGCCTTGGGGAAGTTATTAAAAACAATTAAGAAACTTAGGAGAAATGTCGTATTGGGGTGCTAGCCACAATTTAAATCTCAGTGGGTGTAAGTTTAGAGAAAGTAACCACACCTTGAAACATGGGGGTCTCGGTATCGATTCCTAAAAATCTATGAATATTTAAGCTAGTCTTTATGTGGTGGTGCTCTTTTAAGATAATGACCACATAGTCTTTAGAGAAATGACGTATGGAGACATCAGTAAAGAAATAGTCCTGTTCCTTTCTTTGTAAACAATTCTACACAAGCATTTAGAGGAACATAATGAAAAATTTCTTAGCTTTATCAGAGCTTAACATCAACTTGAAATCTTTAATTATTGGTGAGATCGGAATGGCAAAAGCAATCTATTCACGGTCAAATAATGGACCTTTTTACATTAAATTTCTAGGCCTCTTAGGCTGGACCAACACAAATCTAGTTTTGGTCGGTGATCAATTTACGCAGCATAGTCACATATTCTTTCGTCGATTGAATGGAAAAGGCAGTTTGAGACGAACAAAAGAAATCAAGTGAGATGGACCGGCTAAACCACCATTTAAAACAAAGACAAATGGGTATGGAAGGTAATAATCAAAGGGGGGGGTTTCATCTAAATTAAAGAGGGTTTAAGTAGTGCTCGATCTAACCTCACAATGAATATGTTTTTAGTTAGTGTAATTGGGTTTCGATAAAAGCTAATGTCTTTG
Source organism: Flaveria ramosissima (assembly GCA_025215565.1). Taxonomy (NCBI): domain Eukaryota; kingdom Viridiplantae; phylum Streptophyta; class Magnoliopsida; order Asterales; family Asteraceae; genus Flaveria; species Flaveria ramosissima. Next base: position 29,437 of record JACVEC010000325.1, on the reverse strand, counting down.
CACCGAGAGCATGAATTGAAAGAATTCCAACCTTGAACCTCTAATTAAAAAATGTTACGATAAGTTCTAACCTCTATACCGCATGTAAATAGCTCTTAAAACAAAAGAAACATCTCTTAACTTCACTTGTGATGCAATAGTAGTATGGTAATATGGTACTTCATGGTGTAGTCTATCCTTAGTTTACACATCTCAATAAGAGAACTAATAAAGATCTTTAGAACTATCCGGATTGGTATATCCAAAAGGAAGATGGTGCAGACGGTTGTTCTTGATGCATGGTGGTGTTTATGAAGAGTTGCAAAATGATAATGTTTTCTGCAACAAGAAGCCACAAGTTCATAAACTTAATAAGAACATCACAAACTTAAGGCCAAGTTTTATAAATAAGAATGGATCACATAACAAGGATATGATTTGGCTAGATTGGTGTAGGTTTTTATTTGATCCACATTTCACATTATAGCGAAATCCCAAGTTCTAGCTTCCTAGTTCCGTTTAATCAATATAATCATCTTATGCGTTTTAGTAAACAAATCTTTGGTTGTTTCAAAAACAAGGTTAGCTTCACGTCATTTATGCTCACATCTCATCAAATTCTGAATTGTATTAGTAGGTTACTAGTGGAAATGGCCGCATTGCGCCGATACGGCTGTTTCGCGAATTTGTGGAATCCGATTATAGTCAGTATCGCCTGGGTGCGTTATGAAATAAATTAAAAAATCAAAATATAATTATTGAAAAAATTGAATGAAATAAACAATTACGTATATTATAAAAGTAATCAAGACAACTATATTATCCCACAATATTAGTGAAAACATGGGTGGTATTTGTGGTCAGAAATCACTTATTACCTAGATTTTAAGGGGGGGTTTGTTTTATGAATGTAGGTTAGAGTTTTATAATCATTAGAGAAAGTTAATGGAGAAATTGTCATACAAATTACCATCTTGATTGTTATTGGGCTGTTAATAACCGGTAAGGGAAATGGAAGAGGGATTAGTGCTTAATCACAATGAATGAACGACATTGAAAGTTGACGATTTGTTTGGCCATGTGTATATGCTTTAATATTTTTGTATTATGAGCATCATATGTTATACTTTATTGTAAGTGCATAAATGGAATAAAATGATTAATTTTTTAAATTTAAGCATGACTTTTTATATGGGTGTTTTAATCCTTATGTAAAATTATCATTCTATTCTCTTTTCACTTTTATTATAATAGATACAAATAAATATTAAAATTATTAAACTCATATATGCCCCTAGAAAAAATATTATTATTATAGTTATTATAAACATGAAGATATATATAAGTTATATCCTTAAATAATTAAATAAAATAATACTTAATTTAAATTTAAATAAAATAATACTTAATTTAAATAGTATTTAGTATAAATATAATTAGTAAATATAAATTTAAATGTCAATTTATAGTATCATAATAAATAAAAATTTAATAAAGTGAAATAAATAATATCATATTATTAAATAATGTATTAATAATATTATTAAATACATGAAAAGAGACAATGACAAAAATATCAAGGTATATAAATTTAATGGATAAATTTAACATATTTCCCGTAAAGCATCTTAAAATCTTAATCAATTTTCTATTCTAGCCCTCTGAAATACCTTGTATTTTTTTATACATGTGCTTTAAAACTTGTATGCTTGGCAAAATTATATCTCTATCTAAAGAGATATATTATAGTATAGACATAAGTATTTAAATGAAATAATACTTAATTATATAGTATTTAGTTATAAAAATATGATTGGTAACTATAAATTTAAATGTCAATTTATATTATTATAAATAAAATAAATTTTAATGAAGTGAATTAAATAATATCACATTATTAAATAATGTATTAATAATGTGTATTAAATAATATAAATGATTAGAAGAAGTTAATTAAATGGAACAAAAGTGGAACTATTGCATAAAAACACTTGTACTCTATGCTTAAAATGTTGTATAGGTGTCTTACACTTTAAATGAAATTACATATTATCCTTCTAATATGTATTATATAGTAGTATAGATTTACCAAATGACTACAAGGAGGCAAGCTATCAACTTCATATGTGAAAGTATCATGTGCCCCTTTGGACTCCATGGAAAGATTGTTTCAATTAATAAAAAAACAATTTCACTAAAAATCAATTCTCAAGCTCATGGAAAGAGTTACAAATCATACAAACATTCATATTACTAGCTTATATATCTATACAGTCACATGTTGTAAATGCATATGTATATGCCCTCTAAAAATAGCCCTCGACAAATGATTCATTAAATACACATTGATGAACGAAGCCTGAAGCAACAGATGCCATAGCTCATGAGCATATGATGATAATGACTTGTAAATCATTTGTAAGGGTTAACTTGTATAAAAAGACACATTTACCAAAGAACATACATGTATTAGGAAAAAAGTCAAAAGATTTTAGCTCTTTATGCTAAAAAGGCAAAAGACCATACCTCCAATAAAGCAAGGAGCTAACCATCAAAGCTCTCCATTAGTAGAAAAACTCTACTATTAAAGGATTCTTGGGCATTTGGTAATACATGCTCACTAAAACATCCATATGCTATATTCCCTATCCATCCTCTTCACAAATTATCTCCTAGAGAAATCTAACTATTCTCAAACCTAAGGTTAATGGTAGAAGTCCCCATCATACGATGACACTAATGGTTTCTTTATCTAATTCGGATCCACCAAGAAATCATCAAAGACCTAGGAACATTGGACCACTCATCAGGCCCCTTTTTTATATTACAAGTTGGTGCCCACCATGGGGCTCACTACTAAGTATGGAAGATCCTTTATTTTTTAGCTCCTTTTGTTATAATTATGTCAGGTGAGAGCATTTGATGTATGCGAAAGCAAAATATAATAATTAAACCTATTGATTCACTGAGAATACTAGGAAAACTCTTCTAACTATCGTTGATTCACAAAGAATACCAATATCAGGGTTTCACACACTAACAAACACTATGATAGAGAGAGAAATAGTATTTTTATAAAACTTTTGAAAACTAAACTTCTCCCATTACTTACATGCATATAAAAATCAAAGCAAAAATCAAATGGGCCACAAAACATAAACGAGCCGAAATCTGGGTCAAATATTAAGTCCAACAAAATCTTGAATAGTTTGTGAAAACGTCTCCCTCAACAACAGTCGTTTTGACTGGTCGCATACCCAAAACAGAGACTTCTAGCCCAAGTTATGGTCATTTTAGTGAAGCCCCTCTGGAAAAGCGATCTTAGGCCTCCAAAAAGAAAATAGCTTGCTCCTCCGCACTTGCGGCCCGTACCAACATTCCTATGGAGGTTACATCCACACACTTGCACTTCACCACTAACATCCACTTGCACTTCACCAAGTGGACCTAATCTACATGCTCCTAGGACAAACAAAACTAAGTCAAATGCTCTCTACTCCAAACTTCTTTTCCTTTCAAAGCAACAAAGGCAGTAGAGGTTTGTAAAACCGAATTTGTAAAAACCCCAGTTAAAACTAAATTTAGGACTTAAACATCCATAGGACAGTAGAGGTTGGGGGCGACATCCCTTAATAACGGGGTCTAAAGGGTGACATCCCCAGGTGGGGTGCAAGTGGCAAAGCCCCTTGCTGGTTTATACCGGACAAAATGTAAGAAAAATCATTTTTTGACGTGGGGCGCATTGAAGAGAAAAATTACAAAGGCAGTTTAATATGCGATGCGCTTATGCGGGCTTAGTGTTGTGGGGTGTGTCATTGATCAAGCATGCTTTAAATAGAAAGTACGGGATTTGGGCTTATTACTTATATCTCTCTCTACTTTCTCTCTCACCAACACAAGAGTTTTTATCATTTAGAATGACATCATATTCTTACAAGGCATTTAAATTGAAAAATATCCTCAAAATCCCAAAGGAAATGATCCTTCTAGCAACAAAGCAAAGTTAGTCATATAACATCTTGCATTTGGTTTTTATCATAATTTACCAATCGTCATTCTTCACGTACAAGACAAAAAAAAGTGACAAAACATGAAAAGATTGTGAGAATGACCAAGCACCCAACATCAAGGTTCAAAATGCCTCGCCTGGCAATGCCAATGAGAGAAAATTGAACAAGGGAAGGACGATAATACTCAAGAACATCCAAGAAAAACATAAAAAAATGGATATCTTAGATTTGAGATTATAAAATGGAAAGTATACAATGTGATCAATCCTGTTCGAGCACGATCAAGAGTCAACTTAAGATTGATCCATGTTCTGAGTGAAACTCCTCAATAGTGGATTGATCAAGATTACACTGATGAATACTCACATCATTCTGAATCTATTGATGGAGAAGGAAGATAAAATAAAGTTACTAACTTAATAAACAAAAAGAAAAAACTGATCAAAGAACTAAGAATGCGATAGGACAAAACACAAATTTAGAGTTTCTATTCGAAGAAGAAGGCAAAATAACTAAAAATATATATGAAACCCCATTTAAAGAGATTTAAACTTCAAGAAGTAAGGTACAACAATAAAGAGATTGATGGACACCTTTCCCTATGCTCGTGATATTGTCATATAAAAATCGTTGGAAGCAACCGAATGAAGATTAAAAAGCTAAAAATGCTAAGCCAGACTTACCCCTAGCTATGCAATGACCAACTATGACGAGGGGCTAATGACGTGAGTAGTATGCTGACTTGGTAATTGAATGAAGCTAGTTTTACAGTCGAAAGATGACATAGCCCATAAGGATCAGATGAGAGCTACTTACATAGCATCTTTGAGGGTTAACGTGTATAAACAAAGCACACCTACCAAAGCATATAACTATTTGCAACAAGGCCAAATATGGCCAATTTAAATCTTTATACCAATAATGCAAGGATTAGTTCTATAATAAATAAATGAGCGGATCATACATCCATATAAAGCAAAGAGCAATCCGGTAAGCTCGTAATGTGTAGAAATACTCCACTATAAAAGTGTATTGTCTAGGTAACACATGGTCCCCTAGTACATCCATATGTTGTATCCCCTATCCACCCTCTTCTCAAATTATCTTTCAAATAACGTCTAACTTATTCTCACGTAGAGGGTTGATCGTAGGAAGCCCACTCTTCTGGTGCAATGGAATAACTAAAAATGTTAGACCCCTCATCTGCCCCTTATTTGTTGTCTCAACACAGATATATCATTGATACATACTCTCTTGTCGAAGATAAGTTGTATGCATAATATCTGAAGGTAAAGCAAACAATGTTTCTTAAACCACTGACAACCATCCCATGTCCTTTTCTTTCCCATGTGACATATCAACGTCACACCAATTTTTCTCATTTTCCTCAACTTTTCACATTTTTTCGCTTTACATTGTGTCATCTTAGTTTTTTCTGGTTTCTATTTAATAAGAAAAAAGTTTCAAAAGGTTAATGTGTGGCCTGGTAAATCCCGGTGAATATGCACCGCGTTGTAGCACCTCGCAAGATCGGGGAAGCGGTATTCCCAGCCTCCCGAACTTCCCTAGGATTTCCCCCCCACTTTATGCCCCTTTATTGTGTAGATATCAAAAGCCCGAGTGGGAGAGTGGGTCATCATACTCGACTAACAAAAACCTATAATTAAGAAAACAAAAAAAAGGTCTTTAATCTTTAGTTTTTAATAAAACAATAATAATGAACTTTACATGTTGAATAGAAATCCACCATGTTATCCACGTCACCAGACCGGGTAAAGAGAATCGTCCACGTCGTATCCTACGATTCTCAGCCGCTTTTGTCTTGTCTCAATCTCAATCTCAAATCTCACCCGGTGGAACCACATCACAATTCACATGTCAGACTAACATTAACATTTAAAAGCCCCTTTTCACTTTTCATTCATCCTCTTTTCACCACACTCTTTTCTTTTCATTCCTTAACCCACACCATATCCTTCACCCCTAAGCTATCTCACAATCACACCACACCACACCCCCCTCTCTCTCTCTCTCTCTCTATATATATATATATACCTACTTCAACCATATCATCATATATTATTATCTATCATCCACACAGATTCACTCAATGGAGAATCAAAACGTTGAAATCGATGCTAATTTCTTCGAATCGTTGCCCGAAGGCTTCATCGCAAACGCCATGGCTCGTACGAGCCCTAGGGACGTCTGTACGCTGTCCTTGGTCTGTTCGCTTTTCAGATCAGCCGCTGAATGGGACGCTGTGTGGGAGAAGTTCCTCCCGCCCGATTACCACAAGGTTCTACCGGCGGCCGACGACGGTGGCCGTGGCGGTGGCGGTGGTTCGAAGAAGGAGTTGTATATGTGGCTATGTGATAATCCCGTGATCTTTGATGGGGGAAATAAGGTTGATTCTTCATCCTTTGTTTGTGATTTGTTTAATTGTTTGTTTCGAGATTTGTGGTTTTCGACTGACTATTGATTGTTTTTATGTTTGACGAATTAGGATCATCCTTTTGGTTTTTGAATTAATGTTATAGTCTGTCGTGTTTTTCATGATTCAATAGCATATATATATGCTGATTTGTGTATTCTTTTGAAAATTTTGCATTGGATGTGAATATGATCTGCTATATGATTTATGAGTTGTTATGGGTGCTTTTGGAACATAATTTGAGGTCTATACTGGGTTTCTAACTTGGATTGTAGGAGAAAATGTGAATTTATGACCGAATTGGTGTCGATTTGTGTCTCGAATGTGGATGAATGAAATGGTATCTACATGGCATTTTTATTGCATTTCAAATGCAGTACTGCACTCAAATGGTGTTCTTTGTTTGCTTAGAATTGGAAGAACTTTTGTTCTTGAACCACTTGATGATCCTTACAAGGGTTACATCCTTAATGCAATGTGGATTAGTATACCGAAATGAACATATTTGTCTATTCACAAATTTGAGTAGGATTTTGGTTTAGTTATTGCAGTGCATAAGTTATATTGATAAATTTGGCTCTTTGTAATAAGTGAACCACTCGATCGAATTCATCACATGTTATGATTTGGTTTTGCATACTAAGTGCGTAATGACATTACGCGATCTTACATTGGAGGAAATTGTTTTGATCTTTGTCGTTATTCGCCCTAGATCTTTCCATATTTTCTGTCTTCTTTCATGGAAATTAACATAGACATTGAATTTGAAAACTCTACCCCTAGAGTTAATCTAAAAATCAGTTATTATGGCATAGTTATGGTATGCAAGTTATGGATATCCTGGTTGTTTGTTTCTTTTGAATGTGGTAATTGTTATTTGTATATATTGGATTAGCTGCTTAAAAATGCATCCAACATTGCAGTAATTGTTATTTGTATATATTGGACTCTAAAACTTACCTTTTAATGTACCAAGCTTTCAGTTCTTGATCTATAACTTGTAAATTGATGATGTGTTGCTTGTCTATCATGACATTGCAACGTAGATGGCTGCCACGCCTATGCATAAAATAACAAGAATTTAAGAGTTTGGTATATAATAATATCCAAAGTTGGATATATTTTTATGTAGTTTGGCCTGTATAATAAGCAGAAGCTTCATACATTCTTCAATCTTCTAGTATTTTGACCATAAATAGATACAAGTTATGATTACAATGTCTGTTGTTGTTACAGAGCTTCTGGTTACATAAATTGACTGGAAAAAAATGCTACATGGTGGCTGCACGAGACCTCTCGATCATCTGGGGCGATACCCCTAGGTACTGGCGATGGATTTCAGTCCCGGATTCAAGGTTATATCTCACTCCTTTTCAGATTTGACTTTTCATTGATGGTCAACACAACATGATTCTAAAATTATAGATTTGACCCTAACTGCAGGTTTTCTGAGGTGGCTGAACTTATTAGTGTATGTTGGCTTGAAGTTCATGGTAGAATAAATACTTCCTTGCTGTCAACCAACACACGGTATGCAGCTTACCTCGTATATAAATCAACACCACACACTTATGGATTCGAATACCATCCTGCTGAAGTTTCAATCGGTTTAAGCGGTGTTGAGAATCAATCCGAGAGTCAAGTCAAAACGGTTTTCCTTGACCCTGAAGCCAGCCAGAGACAAAGGTATGAGTATGGGTACACGCTACCAGGAAGAAGACGGATGGGGATGTTCGGCCATTTAAGACGCATAGGAAGTCGGTTGAATACAGACCCACCTCAAGACGGCCCGAAGCCCAGGGAAGATGGGTGGCTGGAGATCGAGTTGGGCGAGTTTTATAACGAAAACGGGAAAGATGGGGAGCTTGATATGAACATAATGGAGGTGAAAGGAGGGAACTGGAAGGCTGGGCTGATCATTCAAGGGATTGAGATTAGGCCAAAGGCAAGTTAAATATATATTTTTTTTAGTCAAAAATGGATGATGGTTGTTTTAGTCTTGTACTTGAGATATGTTTTAATGATTTATAATTTTTATTTATTGGTTGGTTTGTTTAGTGTATAGTGGTAAAGTTTGTGTACTTTCTATAAAGTGTTACTTGAGGTTTCTTTTGATGACACAGGTTGGGTTGTTTTCAACTATCAACATCTTTAGTTTAGAAACAACTCTAAACCAGTGGTCGTATGTATCGATGTGATGTGTTTGCGAGCCGTTCATGTTGAGGACCCGGGCTTCAAAAAAAGCATTTTATTTATGGGTTCTATGCCATACGCATCATTCTTTTTAATCTTTTAAGCTGCTTTTTATAAATAAGTAAACTGTGTTCACATGGCTGTAAACATGATTTTATTTTGTAAAATGTAGTTATTTTTTTGTAAACCAAATTTTATTTATTTCTATGCACAGTGATATTTTGACTACAATAAGAACATATAACACCATTTAAGAAGGTAGTGTACAAGAATAAAACGTACAAGGAAACTCGGTATTTGTTTGGGGAATTTGTTAAAATTAAAATTGAAATTGAAATTGGAATTTGAATTGGAATTAGAAGCATTATATTTGGAATTTAATATTTTTCTAAAGATTTACAATTTAAAAGAATTGGAATCTATAAATTCTTAACGATTTAAATTCCAAATTTATTTACTAACAAGACACTTATAAATGAATTGAATTTATTATACTTGCATATCGCCATCACCATTATGACCACCGATCATCATCGCAACATACCACTGCCCGCCGCCGCCATCACCGCCAACAATCGACCGCAACCACCAACCTCACCCGTTACCGAAAATTGGTCGTACCCCACCGCCGTCACCAACCGATCATGCCCGAACCCGAGAACCAACAGTCGCCTCGAGCGCGTCTAAAACCGACGCGGGTTGCCGACAACGGTCAGTAGTCGGTCGTAGCCGTGGTCGGTGGAGACAGGTGCTTGTAGGGGCAGGTGCGATTAGCGACAATTGTTGACCGTCGGAGATGGCGCTCGGTGGCGGCGGCGATCGAAGGTCGGGGGAGGCGGCGGGCGGAGGTCAGCAGTTTGGCGGCGGTCACGGGCGTCGGCGATAGGGGTCGGCGGCGGTTGATGGAATTTGAAATACTTCAAATTTTGGAAGGATTTTAAAATCCTTCATTTAAAGGGATATAAGGGAATTAATTCTAATTCTAATTACTTTCGCAACCAAACACGTTAAGAATGAAATTAAAATTCTAATTTCAACGAATTACTACCAACCAAATACAATGATCCACGGAATTCAGATTCCATTTCCATTAAATGACATTGAATTCCTGCATATTAAACGTTAATTTAAAACAAAACAAATGTGTAGTTTGGAATAGAAGTGTAGGAACAAGATAAAAGCAAAAGTGAGCCAAAGGCACACAAATTAGAACTTTTTGTATCCTCAAAGTGCCAAACTAAGGCAAAAGTGAGCTAAGGCGCCCAATTTAAAAAGAAGCTAAGGTCGTATATACCATTCTTAGGCAAAAGTGATCATGTCTTCCGAGAGGTGTAACTTTATTAAATTTTGTATAATCTACTTATCCCAAGTCGATATAGGTCTTTCTCTAGTGCTTCTTCCCTTTTAAGGTAATGTTCTTAATATATATTGGAGAGAACTTAGGGTTCTTGAGTGATAAAAACTATATGTTCTTTAATTGATATTATTTTTTCATGGTTGTTTTTGGATTTAAATAATTGTTTGTATTTTTTTCTATTTTATATTCATTATTGATGTTTGTATCTTCTATCTTTTATATATAATAAAAAGAAAATGCGGCCACTAGTCAAACTATCAAGCCACAATTGTCGCTTGTTAATAATTTATATTAATTTTCTCACTTTGTAACACCTCCTTTATTTTCAAATACTGATTTAATTATGTGAATATTTTAAATAAATTAAAAAGTAAACATGAGAACAATAAAGTCCTAAACTTCCTCCTAATTGGTTTGAAAAGCATAATAATATGTTTATGAAAGTAATTTGTATTAGTTACATTTATATTTTATATCCGGAATATATATAGAAGATGATTTGAAAAATGTTTTGATACTTTTATAATTTGAACAAACTAGCATGCTTTAAATGGTTAGTTTTTCAAAACAATCTTAGATATAATCAAGCTACACTTTATACTAGCATGTTTCTTCACGTTAAGTATTTTTATAGCATTTTATCAGTCTAATTTTTTAACAGTTTATTTACCTTAAACTTTACATATTTAAAACATAAATATAAATATGCATACATAAAAATAAAATATTCATCATTTTAATCAACACGTACTAAGCTTTTAAACATACCATAAAATAATTACCTTTACTTTCAGGGTTTTTTTTTTATTTTTTATTTTGATTTATTAGTTTTCATATGGGTTAAAAGTAAATCTTTTTTTATCTATTCCTTTATCTATCAATCTATCAATACTAATAAAAGAAGATTTTTATATGCACTTGTCACAATTCTAGAGCTAAGTTTTATTTTCCGCTTCTCTCTTCTAATAAATATTACATTAACTATAAATTAATTTTTTTCATGTTACAAACATAAATTCTTATAAAAAGATATATTTCTACAAATGCAATTTGAAAAAAATAACTTTTTTATAAAAAGATATCAAACTTTTAAAAAACACAATATATTTTAAAACCTGTGGTTTTTAAAAATAAAAATTCTTATAAAAACAAAAGTAATTAAATTTCAAAGTTATAATAAATAATTAATTAAAATGGCACTTTTTTATAAACGGTTTGTTTTGAAATAATTTGTTTAAAAACCAACTTTTCTTAAAAAAACAAAAAAAAAGTTAAGAAATCATATCGTTATTTTATCACTCATACGTAATGTCAATAATGTCTTATATTAAAAGATTATTTTATAATTTATTAAGTTTTATTAATAACTATTTAATATTTTATTTATTTAACCCGTATAATACACGGGGTACTAAACTACTTTAGAAAATATTTAAAACTTTTATCTAATTTATTACATCGACTTATGTTGACTTTTAACTTATATAACTCAATATAACTAGGTAGGTTTGACCGCACGTTGCGCGGTTTCTAATTAAATATGCTTTTAAATATCATTGGCAAAGTGTGGAGCCTATAAATGTATTATCTTGACACGCCAAATGGAAAGACCACCAGATTACTTGCAAACTAAAAAACAGACTTTAAAAAGCTGAAATCAATAAACTTCTAATAAACAATATGAAGATGTAATAACTACCGTTCATATGTTGTTTTCAATTTAAATTGAATTTATTAAGTAGAATTTCAAACCTACATGAGAATCCACTAACTATAAAATGATAACATACATTATCCATATAAGAGAGTGTATACAAATCATAGTTTTTTCAATAAAATAAAATGCATTGGAACTTTAGATCAGACAAGTGATATGCACTCTATTTTTGTTGATTCCAATCTCAAACTTAGAACTTCTAATTCCAAAGACAACAATTAAAGTATATAATTCTGTTACTAATCAG
>JACVEC010000325.1:0-12500 GCA_025215565.1 Flaveria ramosissima | reverse complement strand
CTTCATATGTAGTGTAATTAAGTTCCACAACCAACAAATAAATATTAGAAGATAAAAAACAATAGCTGCCTTGATTTTCATTATCACAACAAATTAGTAGTCAATAAAACCCAAATCAGATTATTAGTTTACATATTGATTATAGATCGATTAACATTAATTTTATTAAAGTCATAATCAACAAACAATTGTTTTATTGTAATCTGTTTACCAAATTCCAAAATAGAAAACCACACAAATCTAAATTACAAAATTGGAATTAACCAATAGTCAACAAACAAAATGCATGTGAATCATATGAGTACAAAAGCAATGGATGAGACATTACATTGTGGGCATTCGAGTAGACAAATATTATGAAATCAGCAAGATTATAAAAAACAGTGAATGAGTTCTTCAATTTAAGCACTAATTAAAATCAAACAAAATAATTATTAGATAATAAGAAATCATAATAGTTATACTACAAAAACACACACATACTTGGATTTTAAGACGCCTTTGTGAAGATGAAACTATGTAGCAAATTGAAGTCAATCAAATCAAAAACTTGATAGCACAGGTCAACGAAGACGTAAAACACTTACTTATGAATACACAAAAGAATAAAATTAATCATAAGACAAAGATGATGATTGTATGGTATTTCACATTGAACCGCAAGATAACTAAATAAACCTCAAAATAAAACTATGTTTCAATCGAAGCCTAATACAATTGATTCATGTTAAAGTCATGCATAAACATCAATCCTACAAAACTGTATTGTATTCACGGTATGACCCATGTGTTTTAGAGTGAAAAAATTTGAGGATTTATATGATGAAGACATGTGACAAATCATATGTGGCTACATAAAGCATAGGTGTACAACTTAATTAAAAACCTGTGAACAATATTTACTCATTTATTAGATGTTATAAATTATCTATTATATTACAACAAAAAAATATCAGTTATGTGGTCATTTTTAATATGTTCACATTATCTCCACCTATGCTCCATCTAATAATGTTCATGTGTCATCAGCATAATAATTTATAATTTTGGTAGAAATTTTGACTTCAAATTACAGATTCCCTAATAACTATCATTTAATAGTAGGATAATTAAGATAATTTCTTTCTAGAGATAAATAACATTTTTTCTTCAAAATACTTTAATAAGACTTAATTTTGTTAAAATATAGTTTAAGTTGTAGCTAATCATTATTAAAACTAAAATACTATAAAAAGATATATAAAAGATTTATGTATACTTATGAACTAGCTTTAGTAAACCGGTGTGTTGCACGGGTTGAAAAATAAAATATTAATATAATAAAATTTATTAATTATAAAATAATATTCTAAGATATGATATACCTGAAATTATATATGTGAAATAACTATAAGTAATAAAACAGTTATATTAAGTTTTTAAAAACTTATTTTAAGTTTTTTCTTTAATTAGAAATAACATTAATAAATATATCTCTTTCTTAATTTATTAAATTTAAAAAAGTATTAAATAATATTATTAGTAATTAAGGTAATATTTAATAGGAGAGAGATGCGGGAAATTTTTGATGAAGATGATTATGACGTTGACACGTGTCATTCCAATATACCCTTTTATTAGAGTAAGAAGATTATTAGAGTAAGAAGATAATAATTTTTTTCCTTTTTATATTATTGTTTATAATTTATATATGTTTGTTATAAATAGGTATTTTATTGATATGTTACCTATAACATATATTAAATTATATGTATATCTATACCATATATAAAACATTTAGGGGTTTTTAAGATATACTAAAATTAAGTACACATACTTGTCTCAATGCATAAGGTACAACCATTTTTTAGGGTGAAATAATAATTATATCATTATGTACGGATTACCCCCTTACAATTAATTGCATAATAACCCCACATTTACTAACACTTACATAAAAATTTAACAAATTTCAACTACTTAATATTTTAAATTTGCATTAGTTTAGGAATTTAAGAACCAATTATTCAATCATATCCATTGTTTTAAAGATTTAGTAGCTAATTATTAGATGGATCATATAAGCATTTGATTACTAATAAGTAAAGTTATTTTCTTTCTATTAAATGAATTTTAAATTATGAGGTAATAGTGAATAAAAAAACAACTTTAAACCTTTATATTAACTTACGTAAAAATTTAAAAAATTTGAATTACTAATAAATGAAGTTAATTTCTTTATGTTAAATAAAGTTTAAAGTATGAGGTAATAGTGAATAAAAATAACATCTTTGAATCTTTATACTAACCGTTGCCGTAAAAATTTAACAAATTTAAATTACTAATAAACTAACTGTACACATATATATTGTAAGGCCCCATTCCCGGAGACCTCACAGTTGGTCATTCACAGCATTAAATACATTAAACATTATAAAATTTACATACTTAAGCAGCGGAATCATTTTAACAAAAAGCATTCATTGCATTTCATTAAACACTATTGTTAAGCAATACACTATTGTTTGATCGTATACAAAAGAACTGTTTAATTGCATTACGAAACAACAGCAATAATAGGTATGAATGGATGTCAGTCTTTCCCTGCCGAGTAGCTTCACCCTCGTGCAACCCTCAGCAATATTTACATGCCAACTGAAAATGTATAAAAGTCAGCGTTGCTGAGTGAGCTATAGTTTCAAAAGTAATAAAATACTTTCTGTAAGGTATACATATGAAAATACTCTTTTTATGAAAACTTCATCCCTTTATACATGAGCACGCATTAACTATACAATCAGATAATGCTTTCTCTTTACAGTATGCCTTGTTTACTTTGTACTCTTTATATTTATCTTTCACTGTCTATGTGGACCAATGAGCAATACCCTAAACTATGTGCGCAGGGGAAATGGTGTTGGGCCCTTTTTTTCCCACAAGGGGCTCTACATACTATATACAAGGCTGACCCAGACACCTAGGGTATGCTGCAAAGGTCCGCCAGTCTCAATTGACTGGCCCCATGTGCATCTTAAGGTAGCTAACCCGCATCACGGTTGAGCTAACGACTTCATGGTCGTGACCCTCCTATGAGCTTGCAAGACTTGTTATAATTTTAAATTAGGTTCCACTTCTCTTCTTTATTACTCTTTCACTTAATTATTAGTAATACTTTACGTTATGATAATAAACAAACCAGTAAAGTCACATTCTATAATTAATAATAACATTAGCAATAATCATAAGGCAATCATAATCATGCATGTAACCCATCATTAATAAGCCCAAGTCAAACCTCGGTCAAAACCCTAAAAGCACAGACTCCCAAACATTCTGTAATAAATTCTAAGGGTTTAGGCGCTTTGACACTATTTGGGCGCATGGGCCCTGTTTAGGCGTTTGGAAACTTAGGCGCATGGATTATTTCAGACGTTTGGAAACTTAGGCGCATGGGCCACTTGGGCGCATGGGCCATTTGGGCGCATGGGCCACTTGGGCACATGGGCCACTTTGGGCACATGGGCTATACTTGGACATTTCTAAGGCAAATCTCAGATGTATGGGCTACTGTTCAGACGTATGGATTACACTTAATTCCTTCTAAGGCATTTCTAGGCGCATGAGCCTTATCTAGGCGCATGGACATTCTGTGCAACATGTTTCTAGCATGATTTTGAACCCGATTCTCATACCTATCTGTTCTAAGCTTAACATGGCTATTCTAAACATGAACAACCTATAAGCATCTAAGAACCAACATCCAACATGCATAATACATACGGGTAAACATACATAACATTGTAAATACATTTTTCAGCCCCAAAGATGTTTAAAACAAGTAGAGAAACCGGGGTCTAGAAACTCACCTGATACAACTTTGGGTGTTTCTTCCTTCTAACCTTTTTGCAACTGAGTTCAAACACCTAGAAACCCGCAAAACACACATACACGAACACACACAAGCATATAAGCACATACCCGAGACAAAACCCAACACAAACACTTAAAAACTTCGAATTCTTACCTTGAATTTAATCCTCTTCTTCTTCTTCTTCTTCAACCGAGAGTTTTCTGCTCTCTCTCTCTAAAACCAAAATGAAAAAGGTGGTATGAAAAGAGGGTGGGCGACCATGCCCACCTGACACCAACTTTTCAAAGATTTTGTCCTTTTGGATACTTTTAGTCCCTCTACTTGGACTTTATTGCTTTTCTTTCTTTTATTCTTCATTTCTTGTTCTTTCTTTTCTTTTTAAGAAATAACCGGGTGTTACAAGTCCACCCCCCTTATATAGGTTTCGTCCCCGAAACCTGTTATTCCTCAAACAGACAAGGGTAATGCTGCCTCATCTCCTTCTCAGTCTCCCATGTAGATTCGGATCCCTTCCTATGCTTTCATTGTACACGCACAAGAGGAACCACTTTATTCCTCAGCCTCTTGTCTTTTCTATCGATGATTGCCACTGGTTGCTCCACATAATTGAGCTTTTCATCTACTTCGATATCCTCCAGTGGAACAATCATGTATTCATCAGCTAAGTACTTTCTCAGGTGAGATACATGGAATGTCGGGTGAATTCCACTTAACTCTTCTAGTAACTCCAATCTATAGGCCACCTCTCCAACTCGAGCAATGATTCGGAAAGGGCCTATATACCTTGGGCTCAGCTTGCCCCGCTTCTTGAATCGGATGATCCCTTTCCAAGGTGAGACCTTCAACATAACCCGGTCACCCACCTGGAACTCGATCGGTCTACGTCGTTTATCAACATACGACTTTTGTCTATCTTTGGCGGCCTTCATGAAGGCTTTAATCTTCTCAAGTTTCTCAGTCGTAGCCTCAATTACCTCGACGCTCCCCAATTCCTTCTGACCAATATCACCCCAACAAACGGGTGTTCTGCATCTCCTACCGTATAGCATCTCATATGGTGGCATACCAATGCTGGCATGATAGCTGTTGTTGTACGAGAATTCGGCTAATGGTAGGTGGTCATCCCAACTTCCCTCAAAATCAATCACACATGCCCGAAGCATGTCTTCCAATGTCTGAATGGTCCTTCCTGACTGACCATCAGTTTGGGGATGATAGGCCGTGCTAATATGTAACCTCGTCCCCATGGCGTCGTGGAATTTCTTCCAAAATTTAGAGGTAAACCGGGTGTCACGATCAGACACGATAGACACCGGCACACCATGACGAGTTACAATTTCCTTGATAAACAGGTCAGCCAACCTCTCAGATGAATATGTCTCGTGGATCGGTAGGAAGTGGGCACTCTTCGTCAGACGGTCAACAATCACCCATATGGCATCGTATCCTCTCGGAGTACGCGGCAGCTTCGTAATGAAATCCATGGTGATGTGCTCCCACTTCCATTCCGGTATATCCAAAGGTTGAATCTTCCCATACGACTTTTGGTGCTCAGCCTTCACTTGTAAACAAGTAAGGCACTTACTCACATACTCCACCACCTCACGCTTCATACCCGGCCACCAATAATCTTTCTTCATATCCTGATACATCTTCGTGGCACCAGGATGAATGGAGTATCGAGTCTTGTGAGCTTCATCCATAATCTTCACCGTAGATCCCCAAAACGAGGAATCCATACTCGCTCAAATCGGGTTTTAACACCAAGTGTGTTTTCACCCAATTCCCCAACCAGACCTCTCATCATTTCAGAGTTAAGATGATCTTCTTTCAGTGCCTCTTCTTGAAACTCTTTGACTTGCTTCATTACGTCAGAGGTCATGATCAGTTGGTATGCTTTCACCCGAATCGGCTCAGGTCTCTCCTTCCGGCCAAGGCCATCAGCCACCACATTGGCTTTGCCCCGGTGATAAAGGATCTCGCAATCATAATCTTTTATGAGCTCTAACCACCTTCTCTGCCTCATGTTCAGATCTTTTTGCTCAAAGAAGTACTTCAAGCTTTTGTGGTCAGTGAATATGGTGCACTTCGTCCCGTAGAGATAGTGCCTCCAAATCTTTAACGCAAAGACCACCGCCGCTAACTCCAAGTCATGAGTAGGGTAATTGACCTCATGCACTTTCAATTGTCGGGATGCGTAAGCTATCACCTTACCTCCACATCAACACGCAACCCAACCCCGAGTAGGAAGCATCTGAATAGACCACCAAGTCCTCGCTTCCTTCGGGTAATGACAAGACAGGAGCTTGAGTCAACCTTGCCTTCAACTCCTTAAATGCTTGCTCTTGAGCTTGGCCCCATATAAACTCTACATCCTTTCGGGTCAACTTGGTTAGTGGAGAGACGATCTTGGAAAAGTCTTGAATGAATCTTCGGTAATAGCCCGCCAAACCCAAGAAACTACGAATCCTTGATCGTGACTTTGGCTTTTGCGATCACCGCCTCCACCTTTGCGGAGGGCTACAATCAATCTCACTGATAACACCAGACGCACTAGAATTGACTCTTCCATTGCATCACCGCTCCACCTTGCGTCTACCATAATCCCCTCGGGATTTACCACATGACCTAAGAATGAATTCGCGCAACTAGAACGCGCACTTGGAGAACTTGGCATATAACTTCTCCTTTCTTAATGTCTCCAACACCTCCCGAATGTGACCGGCATGCTTTCTTCGCTCTTCGAGTAGATCAGGATATCATCAATGAACACAATCACTGACCTATCCAACATCGGTCGGCACACTCGATTCATCAAATCCATAAAGGCAGCTGGCGCATTAGTTAGACCAAAAGACATATCGAGGAACTCGTAGTGTCCATAATGCGTACGGAAAGCTGTCTTAGGAATGTCTTGTTCCTTCACCTTCAATTGATGGTAGCCAATTCGTAGATCTATTCTTGAGAACCAACTGGCACCTTGGAGCTGGTCGAACAAATCATCAATCCTTGGTCACGGGTACCGATTCTTCACCGTCAACTTGTTCAGCTCTCGGTAGTCAATGCACATTTGCATACTTCCGTCCTTTTTCTTTACAAACAATACCGGAGCACCCCACGGAGAGATACTTGGTAGAATGAATCCCTTATCCATTAACTCCTGCAATTGGCTAATGAGTTCTTTCATCTCAGTCGGAGCTAATCGATATGGTGCTTTGGCGACGGGTTGAGCACCGGGTATCAAATCAATTCGGAACTCAATCTCGCGATCCGGTGGTACACCAGGTAAGTCTTCCGGGAATACGTCCGGAAAGTCACACACCACTGGTACCTAGATAGTTGTGGTACTAACACATCCACATCTTTTACGTAGGCCAAATAGGCACTACATCCACGTTTCATGCACCTCCCCGCCACCGCCATCGAAATCACCTTCGGGAACGTAGTAACGCGATCTCCATAAATCGTAACCAAAATCCCATCAGGTGTAACTAATCGAATCATCTTCTTGCGACATACGATGTTTGCTTCATAGGTTGCTAACCAGTCCATCCTAGTACTACATCGAATCCACCCAGGGGCATCACGTGTAACCTAGCAGCAAACCTATGACCTTCTAGTTCTATGGCACAGCCATCTATCACATCAGTAATTCTAGTGGACTTACCAATAGCGGTTCTACATCGAATGGTTCACTGACGCCTACTACTAACAGGCAACTTAGCACAGAAAGTAGTGGAAATGAAACTCCTACTAGCACCGGAATCAAACAATACAGAGGCACAAGTTTGGTTTACTAGAAACATACCTGACACGACATTGGGATCAACTCTGGCTTCCTCCCGGGTCATAGTTTAAGCTCTAGCACTTGCCCTCTGCCCTCCTTCCTCCGGCTTCTTCTTCGCTCCAGAGCTCTCCGCTATCGGCTTCTTACAGTCTTTGGTCGCGTGGCCCTCCCCGCCACAGTTATAGCACTTCAGCACCCTACAGTCTCTAGCGATGTGGCCAGGCTTGCCACATCTGAAGCATACATTCATTCCCATCCTGCACTCTCCGGCATGCTCCCTTCCACATCTGCACACTTTTTCAGCCCTGATCTTGACGACGCCCCCACGGTCATCCACCTTCATCTTTGTTGTTTGGAGTAAACCAGCACGTCCAAAACTCTTCCCATTCCAGTTCTTACCATCCCCACTCATCTTCTTCACCTCCACCACAGTCTCCTCTCGCTCATCATACAATCTACCCGCCAAATCCACCACCGATCGAAAGGTACCTGGCCGAGCAGCAATCAGGTGTCTGCGAATGTCAGCCGGCAGTCCCTGGATGTACCTCTTCATCTTCCTTGACACCGGCGTCACCTGATCCGGCACCAGCCTCGCCATCTCATTGAATTTAGCGGTGTACTGCTGGTGGGTCATGGTTCCCGCTTCAAGTTGCAAGAACTCCCTCTCGATTTTATCGAGTTCCCTGTGAGGACAGAATTCCTCGATTACAAACTGCTTAAACTCCTTCCATTGCATTTTCCCGATGGCTCTAGCACCCTCATCTTGGACAATATTGTCCCACCAACACAGCGCTGAGTCAACGAATGAGGGAGTTGCGAACTTCACCTTCTGGTCCTCGCGGCACTCACTGATCTCCAAGACTGCCTCCATCTCCCTCACCCAATGGTGTGCGGCAGCAGCATTGCCATTGCCATTGCGAAAGTCGGGGGCTTACACCTTTGGAACGCCCCATAACTGCACCCTCTGGTCGCTACCCCCACTACATCATCCTCCTCCTCATCGGACAACACCGTCTCAGGCTCCGGTTGTTCCTCCTCCCCTCTACTTCCCTGCCCGATGATCCCTTTCTAGCCTCCTTCTCCTTCCTCTCCTCGCCTTCACAGCCCTGATGACTTCAGTCACCACAGACGGTAAACTGTCTGCATAACCTGGTGTAATTCATCAGCAATTGCCTCCCTAGCTGAGGCATTCAAGCTAGCATTCTCATTCTCTTCGCTCCGGCCATGAACCTCAGGGTTATCTGGGTCGTCTCAGGAGCCTTAGCACTACTCCTAGTCACACGCGGACGGCCTCTGCCTCTAGGAGCCTTGGAAGATTTCTGCCCAGCCATCCTCTAACACACTATAAGATTCAAACACCAACACGGTCATTCAAGGTAATAACTCAGTTTATGTCAAGTATAGTAAGTCCTTAGTTACAGTGGCCAGTTGTGATTAGCCACTTACTTTACTCCTCATACCCCAAGCATTTCCTATCCTGACTTAATCAGTATCTAAATCTACTAAGAGCACATAAATCAAATAGCATGCGCACATAATACCGGTTAACATTAAGAAAAGAAAACATACCTGATGGCACGTAGCTACTCGGGCTGACATCTCTTCATTTGTCCCATTTTCAGTTTAAGTTTAGGTTTTAAAAATTTATTTAACCCAATTCTTTTAAACTTTGGCTCTGATACCAACTTGTAAGGCCCCATCCCGGATACCTCACAGTTGGTCATTCACAGCATTAAATACATTAAACATTATAAAATTTACATACTTAAGCAGCGGAATCATTTTAACAAAAACCATTCATTGCATTTCATTAAGCACTGTTGTTAAGCAATACACCATTGTTTGATCGAATACAAAAGAACTGTTTAATTGTATTACGAAACAACAACAATAATAGGTATGAATGGATGTCAGTCTTTCCCTGCCGAGTAGCTTCACCCTCGTGCCACCCTCAGCAATATTTACCTGCCAACTGAAAATGTATAAAAGTCAGCGTTGCTGAGTGAGCTCTAGTTTTAAAAGTAATAAAATACTTTCTGTAAGGTATACATATGAAAATACTCTTTTATGAAAACTTCATCCCTTTATACATGAGCACGCATTAACCATACAATCAGATAATGCTTTTTCTCTTTACAGTATGCCTTGTTTACTCTATACTCTTTTATCTTTATCTTTCACTGTCTATGTGGACCAACGAGCAATACCCTAAACTATGTGCGCAGGGGAAATGGTGTTGGGCCCTCTTTTTCCCACAAGGGGCTCTACATACTATATACAAGGCTGACCCAGACACCTAGGGTATGCTGCAAAGTTCCGCCAGTCTCAATTGACTGGCCCCGTGTGCATCTGAAGGTAGCTAACCCGCATCAAGGTTGAGCTAACGACCTCATGGTCGTGACCCTCCTATGAGCTTGCAAGACTTGTTAACATTTTAAATTAGGTTCCACTTCTCTTCTTTATTAATCTTTCACTTAATTATTCGTAATACTTACGTTACGATAATAAATACACTATGTAAAGTCACATTCTATAATTAATAATAACATTAGCAATAATCATATGGAAAAATCATAAGGGAATCATAATCATGCATGCAACCCATCATTAATAAGCCCAAGTCAAACCTCGGTCAAAACCCTAAAAGCACAGACTCCCAAACATTCTGTAATAAATACTAAGGGTATAGGCGCTTTGACACTATTTGGGCGCATGGGCCCTGTTTAGGCGTTTGGGAACTTAGGCGCATGGATTATTTCAGACGTTTGGAAACTTAGGCGCATGGGCCATTTGGGCGCATAGGCCACTTAGGCGCATGGGCCACTTTGGGTGCATGGGCTATACTTGGACATTTCTAAGGCAAATCTCAGACGTATGGGCTACTGTTCAGACGTATGGATTACACTTAATTCCTTCTAAGGCATTTCTAGGCGCATGGACGTTCTGTGCAACATGTTTCTAGCATGATTTTGAACCCATTCCTCATACCTATCTGTTCTAAGCTTAACATGGCTATTCTAAACATGAACAACCTATAAGCATCTAAGAACCAACATCCAACATGCATAATACATACGGGTAAACATACATAACATAGTAAATACATTTTTCAGCCCCAAAGATGTTTAAAACAAGTAGAAACCGTGGTCTAGAAACTCACCTAATACAACTTTGGGTGTTTCTTCCTTCTAACCCTTTTGCAACTGAGTTCAAACACCTAGAAACCCGCAAAACACACATACACGAACACACACAAGCATATAAGCACATACCCGAGACAAAACCCAACACAAACACTTAAAAACTTCGAATTCTTACCTTGAATTCAATCCTCTTCTTTTTCTTCTTCTTCAACCGAGAGTTTTCTGCTCTCTCTCTCTCTAAAACCAAAATGAAAAAGGTGGTATGAAAAAGGGGTGGGCGGCCATGCCCACCTTTACACCAACTTTTCAAAGATTTTGTCCTTTTGGATACTTTTAGTCCCTCTACTTGGACTTTATTATTTTCTTTCTTTATTCTTAATTTCTTGTTCTTTCTTTTCTTTTTAAGAAATAACCAGGTGTTACATATATCATTGAGTAATAAATAACTTTAAACCACTTTAAATATTTATACTAACTATACACATATACTAACTTTAAAGATGAAATGTACCACCATTGATGCTGTCGTAAAAATTTTAACAAATTTGAATTACTAATAAACTAATTGTACACATATATAGCATTGAGTAATAAATAACTTTAACAACTTTAAATATTTATACTAAATGTACACATATACTAACTTTATAGTTGAAAGGTACTATTAAATTACAATTGTAACGTGTATTTTTTTTAAATGTTTTGGTGTAAACTTTTTGTTGAACCGATTTGTATTTTGTGATGTACAATAAGTTAATGTACAAATGTACAAGTAGTCATTCAAAACCTGTATATTTGGTGTTATAAATTTTAACTTAGAAAAAAAACATAATAGTCTTTTGTAAAAATATTACAAGAATAACAAAATATTAGAAACACATACCAGATAAAAAATATCGTTCCGCCGCATTGCGCGGGCACACTTCTAATATATGTAATCTGTTATATTATTTTTTATTTAATTCGTGTAACACGTGAGTATTTAAATTAGCAGTTTTGACTCTTACCAACTTAGTACTAATCTATTTTATGATCATAAAAATAAGTTATATGAACCCTCCCATTTGTTTCCTGTAATTCTCCATGCAAATCGGGAGATCCTCCATCCCTCATCTCCATCTTTTAGGTTTCCTACCATTTCCATTAAATCCAATGTTGAAGTCGTTGGGGTCCAAAAATCTTCATCACTTTCATAATCTGTAATTAACGTTAAGGGATTTCATATTTGAATCTTTTTTAATCTGAAAATACCTACTTATATAGAGCATAACATTGGTGAAACGGATCTTGTTGGGTTCAATGAAAGACGATGGCTTCAAGATTTGTAAGCACCATTTGTCTCTGTTCCCATCACTCATGCAATGATGCAGATCTTGTGAAATTTGGAGTTAATTCATGAAATGTGATTACCCCTGATGTTATTTGAGTTTGATTTGAATCCTGAGTTGTTTTATATCTACTGTAATTGTCTCATATTAATGTGGTTCACATAGCAATTTTGTTACAATATCTTGCTGGTTTCTAATCATGGAAATGTTTCAAGATTCAGGTTTATGGAAAAGGAGAGAATTTTGAGTTTTGAGGAAATGGGTCGATATTCATCTTTGAAAATTGATGTTTTGTTTACGTTTATTTAATTTTTTTTTTTGAGAAAATTGATAATACTTGTATCACAACCCTGAAAAGTTATCATCAAAACCCAATAAGAATTTCATCGTTT
>JACVEC010000324.1:0-61087 GCA_025215565.1 Flaveria ramosissima | reverse complement strand
AAACCGGCTCTGATACCATTTGACAGGATCAAAGATCACAAGTTTGAAGTATTAGAGTGTAATGCAGCGGAATGAAGAGAAGAATTAGTCAAATTATAGCAAGAGTTTGTTACTTGTAAACAAAAGCGAGAGAATATTTTTCTGTGATTAGGAATGTTTCAATAATGCCCAATATTATTGCTAAATCATTCACAGTTACAATAAGGTTGGCACTCCTTATATAGAGTGCATCACTGCTGTAATCACGGGATGGTGATTACTAGCAGATCTAGTACAAAAATAACTAATTCTTAATAAACTACTGAAATGTTCACAACTACTGAGAACATGTCAGAGTGCTAAGTATAGAACATGAAACAACTGAAAATAAACTACTGATACTACAACGATTGAAGAACAAACTCTTCAGTCGTTTTACAAAACTACTGAAAAGAGAAAATATAAAACTACTGAAAGCAAACCGTCACAACTACTGAAGAAGTCCTCTTCAGCTGTTGTGACAACATCTGATACTTTGTCTTCAGCACTTGTCTTCAGACTTTGTCTTCAGCACTTGTCTTCAGACTTTGTCTTCAGCACTTGTCTTCAGACTTTGTCTTCAGCACTTGTGTCTTCAGACTTTGTCTTCAGCACTTGTGTCTTCAGACTTTGTAATCAGTTGTTGTCTTCAGCTGTTGTGGACTTCAGTAGTTGTTGTGACGTCTGTGGGACTTAAAGGTTTTTCTGATCCGGCTCATTGGTTCTTTTGGTCTAACAAAAACCTTGGCTGAAGGCCCAGTGATAGAGCCTGAGAGCCCTGTCACACCAACAACTGCTTTAGAAATTCATTCCCTCAGTGAAACACCTGCTGGTGAAGGTGTCTCACAGCCTCTCTCTGGCCAGAGCTTGGATGCTACACCAAGCAATGAAGGCCAAACCTCTATCCACCCTGAGTCACAAAGGTCTATGGGTGACAAAGGGAAAAGGATTTTGACTCCTGAGGAGATTGAGGAGGAGGAGAGAGAGAGGAAGAGGAAGCTAAGGGGAGAAAGTTCCCCTGGATCTTCAGGATTTATGCAAGCTGCAATCAGGGCTGCTCCCAGACCAAACACTCAAGAAGATGAGTTGAGGGCAGTCAGGATTACTTACCTACAGACCAGGAACTATGACATAGATGAGATTATATCTCTCCCCTTAGAGCAATTAAATGAACTGGCTGACATGAAAGTGTCAAGAGAGATGAAGGAAAAAGAGGATGCAAGATTACTTCTCTAATACAAAGAAGATAAGAGACAGAAAAGATTATACAAGCATGCTCCAACTCTCTCCCCAGTTCAGGAAAGTCCTGTGCAAGAGGATGTGGCTGCTACACAAGAACCTCAGGTAGACAAGAAAACAGATAGGCAAAACATGATCAACTACCTGAGTGCCACAGGTCTCTACCAGGCATCTGCACTTCTTCCCTTGTTCTTTGAGTACATTGAGTTTGAGTATCTCAAACAGCTTGAACTTCAAGTGCTCAAAGAACAAAAGGCAACAAAGAGAAAGATGAGGGAAGATGTTGCAAAGTCAAGAGCTATCATCCAAAAGAGTATGAAAAAGTCTACTGACAGACAAAGGATGATGAGCTTCTTGAAGCTGTATGGATTCTCCGGAAGGAGAATTGGCCCTATGTCTCTATCCATAATGGATAAGCATATCAGGGTAATCAAGTAGAAGATCAAGAGTGGAGAGCTAATTGACTTATACTCTCTTCCAAGTCAAATCCCACCTAAAGTGGAGGTTAAGGTTGAACAACCTGAGACAACACAACCTGGACCTCCTGCTGAGCCTCAGCAAGCTTCATCTTCTGATCCACAGCAGGGTCAAACTCCCTCTCCTTCTGAACCTGTGAGGGAGGAACACCTAACTGAGAAAGACAAGGATGATCAACAAGGTGCTGCAGACCAATCTTCTCAGTTAAATTCTTCTAAGAGGAAGAAGAGGATGGCTTCTAAACCAAAGTCTAAAAAGAAGAAGCCTGAATCATCCACCGCTACACCTCAGGCTGAGTCAGATCAACCTGAGGAAGTGCATGAAGAGGCAGTCCAATCAACTCCAATTCAAGTGGCTCCTTTTGAAGCTGAGACACCCATCTTATCCTGGACCTTCACTACTAATCCAGGAGATGGCATGTGATCAGAGATCAAGGTGTTGAGAATGTCTATACATGGCAAGACATAATCAACTTACCTCTGCATGATCTCTTTGAGATGAGAAGATATTATGAGAGTCTGAATGATCTTGACCATCTAATGAAGAAGGGTATGGTCATCCTTGTGTTAAAGACTACAAACATCTGAAGATCTTCTAATGTTTTGGTAGCATCAGCCTAGGGGGAGTTTGTAAGGATTCCTATAAGTCTGATGCAGCCAAAACATCAAAAGTCTCTCTGCAAGCATGCACTAAAGAACTGAAGTAGAAATGCTTTGGAAGTTTTACACCATGCACTAGAAATATTCTAAGTGTAAAATCTTCTGAAGCCAAGACCAATATCTTCCGAAGCCAAAAGTGAAGTCTTCCGAAGCCTCAAAGACAAAGTCTTCCGAAGCCAAAGAGTGAAGGCAGATTTCTTTCGAAGACTTTTAGAGGTATGCCTTTATCTGATGTACTTTACCATAAAGCTGGACCACCTTTCCGCTGCAACTCTGTAAAGTCACCAACTTACATGAGTTGGTGAAAGGTCCATGCTTTTGGTAACTATACATTGAGGTCTTGAGTCCATGCTTTCTACTTTATGTACTTTTATCCTTTTTGTAATATATTAGGATGTGAGCTATGGCATGTCATAGTCACAAGTCAAAAGGCATATATGCCTTTTGACTCTACATTTGATTTTGTTGTTCTCTAGTCAATTGTATCCAGCTGGCCTTCAAAGTATGGCCGGCTGTAGGATGTAGTATAAAGTATTTCAAGTACTTGTAACTTTCTATCGATGCTTTGTAACTTGTATTAGAACTTGAGAAGCAATATACAGCATTCTTGAAAACCAAATACTTGTGTTGTTTGCAATCTTGTTCTGTCTCACTTTTACTTGTGCTCTTAGCATCTTTTATTAACAAGTTAACCAGTTCTCTATTTGATATGTTAAGTGTTCTAAGAAACTCTCCTCATTGTGTTGTTGTGTTGTAAGTGCATACCCTTCACCGGTCCTGCAGTTTGGATACAATATTTTTCTATTTTGGATTGAATGGGCAACATCATAATAGAGAGCATGTCAAAATGAGTTGCCTAAAAACCTCGTGAGCTTGGAATGGATTCAAATGAGTAAGAACAAGTTATAAAATGGGCAAGCATGGGTAATTGTTTCTTGAGAAGAACAAGTGCAATAGTTGATTAAATATAGAGAGAGAATCATCGCCTTCAACTAACCACGAGTGCCACTCAAAAACATTAACCACCACCTCACCTCCACTATCTACGAACCACCACCTACCAACCATAAACTACCCAAACCATTGCACCACCACTAACCAAAGTAGCCGCCAGCGCTACCAATCAGTACCACTACAACCACCACCGACTACGGCAGGCGTAACCACCAACAACCAACGCCATAGAGAACCATCACCGACTGTCGCTGCCTCAACCACCACCACCGACCACCGCTACCGTAACACCACCACCAACCAAGGCCACAAAACCAACACCAACTAATGCTAACCTAACAACCAACTATAGGGCATGCCTTCCATTTTGCTGCAAAATTTTAAAAAAAAATTCTTAAGTAGCCATGATAATTTGTGCATCATCGGAGAAGAGCGTGTAATTCTTGCTCTTTAGCAAACTAAGGTAACTCGTATTTAAGTTTCAAATTTTTATTAAAATAGTGTGATACAACTGCTTGTTTTAATACATAGGTTAGAGAAATCCCGGACTTACTTTCAATTGTCGAATTCTACTAGTTGCTGAACCATCTACCGATTAGCATATGCTGAATGTCTGTCGATCAGTATATGCTGAGCAACTACCGATTAACATATGCTGAGCAACTGCCGATCAACATTCTACTGAAGAGCTGCCGATTGACTGCTGCCGATCAGCAGTGAACTCCAGAGCTGCTAATCAACTGTTACACAAGACAAGAGTGTTGTACTAACAGCTAGTGTGTTCTGTCTTTTGGAGACAACATAATACTAAAGCTGCCTAACTCTGATGTTTATTCTTATTGTTTAGATTTTATAGTATAAAGTCTTCATACTTATATAATAGAGGCAACTATTTCAAGCCACTTGATTTTATATGCCGATTGTATCATTTGTGCTCAAACGATTAATCAAGTAAATACTTTAAGAGAAGAATTTGTGTATTTAACTTTTCTCAAAGTATTTGTGTTTTAATAGTAAGTAATTAACTTAGATTCTGCATTCGTTGGCTACTGGTCAAAAAAGGAAGTTCTTGTTAATCTAACACCATCTGATCCAACACACATATTCATCCTGGCCTTTTTACTAGTCGACCCATCCTAACCAAAACCTATCCTAACCTGACACCTAATCCAATCCAATCCATCCATTTTGCAACCTCTAACCCATACCATCCAGGTACTCAATCCGTATACCCTTCAGCTATTAACCCGCTCATTAGGGCTGTTCAAAGCGCTTGCCACTCGATACTCGCTCGAAGTTTGTTCGGAATTTGCTCGAGAAATGCTAGTTTGAACTTCTGCTTGGTTGTAAACGAGTCGATCGGCTCGGATTGGTTTGTAAACAAGCCGATCACGAGCAAAGGTCCGCTCGGCTCGGTTCTCCTCGAATTATCTTTTATATATGTATCTATATATATATATATATATATATATATATATATATATATATATATATATATATATATATATATATATATATATATATATATAGTATATATATATAGTATGTATATATATATGTAGGAGATATATATATATATGGAGGTATGGATAGATATAGAGATATATATATATAGAGAGATAGAGATATATATAGATATAGAGATATAGAGATATAGACACACACACACACAGAGATAGAGAGATAGAGAGATAGAGATAGGTTTATATAGATATAGATATATCTAATAATATATATGTATATATATGTATATATATATCTATCTCTATATATATCTATATATATACATATATATATATATATATATATATATATATATATATATATGTTTTCTTTTATACATACCACTCTTGTAGATTAGGCCCACAATATCCAAATATACAATTATATTTATACATAATAGATCAATCAACATAATAAATAATGTTACACTAAATATAAAAGTGAAACCCAAAGCCGGTAAGATACAATTTTTTATCTCACTCTTACTCTTAGTCGTTCATCTCTCGCTCTCACAATTATCGTACTTTGCAATATGCTCCAGTCTCATGGGCTACAGCCTTAGCCTCGATGTTAGCTACAACATATTAAGATTCATGAAAATGTTATGTTATAAAATCTTGTTGCTTTTTAATTCATTAAAATTAGGACTTAACATTGTTACCACCTCTCATGGCAATATAAGTCAGATGGCATACTAGATAGTTAGATTGTAAAAATGGTTTGATGTTTGTTTGCGCTCGCTCGACGCTTGTTTGAAAAATTAACGCTTGATAAATGTTCGTTAGATCTTTCGGTCAGTTGTAAATGAGCCGATCGGCTCGGTTCAGTTTGGAAACAACCCAAGCACGAGCAAGGTCCGCACAGTTCGGCTCGGCTTTTGAACAGCCCTACTGCTCATTTGGATTTATTTACCCAGTTCTTCTTAAAATCCCAAACCTACGCTAAGACTAAGATTTACCTCTTAGATGTAACAAAATTAGTTTAGATTGGTTCCAACACCCAACTGGACATTTAAACAAACTTAAAGTTTTATTCTCAATTAAGACCACCGCTTCCTATTTATATGATGTTTCTTGAGCCCTATGGGACCATAAGGTCCAGAGGTTATGACTCGTAACCTTTTTAAAAGCCTCATCACCGATACACATCAAATATTTGATCGTTACATAAAGTAACAATGTTACGGACCGCATAGGAAAGTGGTTTTGGTTTGCAACCTTGCCCACTATTTTATGTGTGTGTTAAGTAAGGTGGTTGAATTCCATAACCTTTCTATTTTTATGTAGTTTGTCAAGTGATTTCCATTAACTTGTAATCGGTCCCGTAATTTAATTCCTAACTTGAGCAATGCCTACTGTGAAATGTTACAACCCTGCTTTTAATAAAAATTATAATTTATCAGAATGTGTTTCAATGTACCATAAAACCCTTGACTATCAAGAGTTGAGCTCCATTCTCTTTATAAGAATATTAAAATTTTGTTTTTATGTTTCATGTCTAATCGTGACCGGATATTCTTTGATATAAGCTCATTGTTTTTTTCTACAGTCATCGTTCCAAGTTGTAAACTACTACCCTCTTTTGTCGAGACATCCAACTAGCCGATGTTCCTCTGACTGTGTAACTTCTAGTGCTCTTACTAGAAAATCAACATCCACCAAAATCTATGCTTATGGAGAACTTTTCAAGATAATTTATTTCCTATTAACAACCACTCTCTTGAATTATATATCAATTGAGTGATGTATTCACTATATGAAAAATAATTAGTTATGTCCATAACATAAAACAGACTACCAACACCATCAGAACTTTGCTCATGTGAAATTATCCTAATGGTAGGTACTTAAAGGAAATTCAAGCATACAAAACCAATATGTGTGCGCCCTACACAATGATGTTACACATAGTAGCCAACATACTTTTGCTAAACCTATCAAAGTGTATCCTTATGAAACAAATTTAAGGTCCTACAAATGTCATTTTCATGACAGCTATCCGGATATATTATGATACATGAGTTTTATGTTATCACAAAATATTTGGCTATCTTTTTAATTAATCATACAAAAATAACATCATATGGATTGATTTTTTAAGCGGAAAAATATCATGGCTTCTAAAGGGTACTAGAGGCACTACCCTAAGTACCCCAATTACCCTCATTACTTCAACCAATCACACACGATTCACCTTTATCTTTTATCTAAACTACCCTAAACTATTGAAATAACTAGAAACACGATCCTAGACATCATAATCTTTTTTCTTATTTTTTATATTAAAACTAGAATATATATTGAAAATCACTTTAAAACTAATTTCCTTACTTTAAAACAATAAAATGCTACATAAAAGTAAATATAAAATATTGCATAAATATAAAATAAAATAAGCTACATAAAAAGCTACATAATTACTTAAATAAACTACTCTTCATAAGACATCAGGATGTTAAGAGCTGCAACATGTTTCAAAAGATCATATCAAAGTCTTAATGGCCCATTTATATCATGCAACTCATAACATATCATCATTAATAAATGGATCGATTGGAGGATCCCTCGTGTAGACAGTTAATATAGAATTCTTGTCATCTTTTGAGATAATATTGTGCGACAACATGTACACGCACCAAGTTCCTAGTCTTACCAGGCTTATAAGCCTAAAACATGCCCCAAAATATAGCTTCATTGTATTTTGGGTTATCTATGATATAAACTTCCGGTAGATATACTCTAGAGCTTTTGCATTGTCATGTGGCGTGTGTGTATTTGATGTTGTCATGCCTTCAACTTGCTTGGGTGACAAAGTTCGTGAGAAACTCAAGTGTTACTAGAGACACCTTCATTTAAAATGAACTCATCTAAGTTGTCAGATGGAAGCCATAACTTACGATCCATCTTGTGGTTAAAATCCGAATGAAATATTGTTTGTGGATAGAAAGAATGTGAGTATAAAATTAATATTCTTGGTGTAAAAGAAAAATGGAAATGAATTTTCTTTGGGTTAAATGAGAATTTAAAAGTTCAAATTAAATTAATTATTTTATCTAATTTCAACAATCTTGTGACCATTACCAATGTTCACATCAATCTACCCTCACTCGGCTTTTCCTACATGATTTCCTTTGCCGAAACCAAGCGGGGTTGG
Source organism: Flaveria ramosissima (assembly GCA_025215565.1). Taxonomy (NCBI): domain Eukaryota; kingdom Viridiplantae; phylum Streptophyta; class Magnoliopsida; order Asterales; family Asteraceae; genus Flaveria; species Flaveria ramosissima. Next base: position 53,084 of record JACVEC010000324.1, on the reverse strand, counting down.
GGCTTACGGTAGTGTAACGGTGCTACCCGCGAACCCTAACCGTGATACGCCTCGAGTACCCTAAGTATGTAAATTTTTTTAAAAAATTACTTACATGACTACGAACTTATCAAGGGTCATAGTTTGGTTCGGTTTTGAGACCTAACCAAACCGAAATAAATATTTTCACTCATGGATATTGAAAGTCGATAACGCATTAAACTATATATTAATTGTGCATGTCGGTGTGCATAGTGAGTTTTGTGTGATTTATATTTTGACCACTATTATTCAGTTTGCATATTAGCCTCAACTTACCCCTCTTAAGCATAACGTAAAATAGGTTTTTAATGAACAATTGAATTCATTATAAGTATTTTTATTTAGCTTAACTGACTAAATAGTATTAGTATTATTATTAATATAATTTTTATTACTTTGTTTTACTGTACTTAAGTTACTTTATGAAACATGATAGATGTGTTTTTGTTACAATTATTAGTCGGTTTATCACGTATTTTATGTGTATATCTTACCATAAGACGTTGGGACAAATTATTAGTCGGTTTATCACGTATTTTATACTCACATTCTTGTAAAATCGTTGGGACATAAGACGTCGAGGTATTGTTATGTTTAAAAATGTTATGACATTTATTTTAATGATTTCTTACTCTTTTGTATTAATATGGTTTTCAAAGCGTTGCGAAAAGATCACCCCGCGGCAACGCGCGGGGGGTTACGATCCTAGTTAATCTATAATTAATTATATGAGTAGAAACTATGTATCTTATCAAGAATGGTAAAACAGATATTGGTGTCTCGTGAAAAAGATACATAGCTTACTTACATATATTTACATAGAACACTTGTTTTGTTGCGATAAATTACACCTAGCAATACATTTTACGACACACATATATAATTAAATATAATATAATTTTTAAAGCATAGGTTGATGACTAATAATTTCAAGAGAAAACCACATATTTATAACAATTTTTAACCAGTGTGCCAAAAGATTGGTAGGGAATGATTAAAGAAAGTTATCTAAAATCATATGGATTTACCACTACTGCATATATTGTCTCTATAAATTGTTGATTAACAGTAACATATAGGCGTATAATTTGCTACACATGTAGACTACATTGATTAATGATGGGTACATATGCAAGTTTGACTGTACAAGAAATTGAAATAAATAAAATAAACCTACCAACATAAAGATATTACTCTCCTTTTTCCACATCTAGTACAAACGCATCAATTTCTTTAAAGGTTTTGTCGGTTAATTTTATCTTCTATTGTACAAGGCTGGTCTGGTTTACACAACTGGTTTCTTGATGAAGTTTTTTTTAAAAAAAAAAAGCTTCACACACACACACGCTTGTACTCTCAATCCGATTTACACGGCTGGTTTTACGTTCCAAACCACAACCGGACAAACATTTACGGTCTGAATAGTTGATTTATACGTTTTAAACTATATATTTTAAGTCGGCCAGGCCAGCCAACAAGCCTTCTGTTCGGCCGGTTTGAAAGGTTTATGAACACCCTATCAATCACTAGTTTTGGAAGGTTTATAAGCTTTTTTAATGTTTTTAATGGGTCAAGTGCCCACTGTAATTCTTACGCTGTGTTTCCGGGTCACATTTAAGGAGAGAAAAGAAAGGAGGTGGAAGGAAAGAAAAAATAGTTGTGTTCCAGAGTTTTTTTTAATGGAAGGAAATTGAAGGATCGTTAGAAATTTGTGTTGCCGATTTTACTTAAGGAGGAAAAAGAAAAGAAATGAAAAGAAAAATAAAGGCTAAAATCAATCCTTCCAAAATGGAAAATGGAAGGAAATAAAGAGAAAAGAAAAGAAAGAGAAGAAGAGAAAGAAAGAGAAAGGAAATTCAAGTGTTTCATTTCTTTTCTCTGGTCAAGTAAACTAGGAAACACAGTATTAAGTACCAACGCCGATGAACTTGTTTGTTTTTTTGTTTTTTTTCTTGTTTTCTTAATTACCATTTAAAGAAATTAAGAAATCAATAAAAACAAGATCGATACTTTAGTCCATTAGTTTCCTTTTTTATCATATTTGTTGGGTATCCAGTGGCACAACTTAAATACTCTCACAGAGGGGGCGAAAGGTGAAATTAAAATTTTTTAACGGAGGGCAAAATTGATATATATAAAAAAAAGTTACACTATCATGCAAAAAAATTACACTACTTGGTAAAAAAATTACACTACTGAATAAAAAATTAACACTATCGATGAAAAAAGAAGGGACAGTGTCCCCGCTTGGTCCCTATTATCCTTCACCCTTGTGCGTATGCATACAACGGTAATCCATAGCATCGTGCCCGATGAAATTACTAGTTAATATCAAGAGTCATCGTCTAACATATTGATCAATTGCCAAAAAGGCAAATGATACAAGTGCAATATAAAAGAGTCATAGGAATGTTCATTAACGATCTTGTGATCAATTGAAGAAGATTAAGGGAGCGTTTGGTTCGCGGAATTTATTAGAATTGAAAATTGGAATTTGAATTGAAATTAGAAAGAATTGTATTCGGAATTCAATATTTTCCAAAGGAGTTGGAATTTAAGTGAATTGTAATCTATAAAGGAAATTTAAAATCCAAACGCATTTATAGTGATAAAACACTTATAAAGGATTGGAATTTATCACCCGTTAGCAAACCGCTACCACCTCAATTACCATCGATCATCGCCACTACATATCACCGACCGCCGCACCCTCACCGTCGACAATCGACCGCGACCACCAACAACGCCCATTACCGAAAACCAACCGTACCCCACCGCTGCCACCAACCGATAACGTCGTTGAGAACCGGCAATTTCCGGCGAGCGCATCTAACTGACACGGTTCGGCAACGGCGGTTGTCAACGGTAAGGGGTGGTGGTGGTCGACGGTCGGGGCAAACAGTTAGGGGTGGTGGTTGTCTGCGGTCGATGGGCGGCGGCGACGGTGGACGGGGGTAACGACGGTCTGGCGGCGACGGGCCACAGTTGGCGGTGGGGGGCAGCAGCAGTCGGGTTTGGCGACGGTCGGGGTCAACGGTGGTCGGCGGTCGGGGTCGGTGGTGGTAGTGTCGGTTGGCGGTGGGCGGGGTGGTATGTGGGTATCGATGGAGGAGGTGGGGATCAATGGAATTTGAAATCCTTTTATATTTGAAAGGATTTTGAAATCCTTTATTTGAATTAATTTAAGTGAATTAATTCCAATTGTAATTTCAACTTTTTTTTCTCAACCAAATACGTTAAGAATAGAATTAAAATGTAAGATTACTGATTGTAATACTAATTGTGATCATTAATTAAGGTAGAGATTCCTCATTCCTTTACTGTTTCTTCTAGCGTTGATTGCTATGATGTTACTCTTGCCAAATGCTTTTGAACATGATTTGCTTTTATCTTTAGATGTTTTTATATGTTTTTGACCATTTGATTTGAAATTTTACTTCCATTAACCACTTCAATCAACAATATGCACCATTTGAAATAATATGAAGTCGGTAAAAACTCAAACATCTTGAATGAGATCTTATAATATGTATTATAACTGTTACTTCCATGGAAGATATGCTAACAAGTTAAACAAATAGGGGATCATGATTCAAGATTCAAATTATCCTCATCAGCTTTGTTTGCTGATCAAGAATTGTATATATTCTTTTTTTTTATCAGATGTCATATCAAAAAACCAAAACATTACTTAATCGGGTGGCCTTGATGGAGATGTGCCAAAGAGGGTAAGAGAGAGGAGAGTTGTCCTTAGTTTTCCTAAAGTGTCTTCATCCCGTTAACTCATGGGTTGTGAAGTTTTTATATCTAGTATTATTATTATTATTATTATTTTGTAACGGCAAACCGCAATTGTACGAACTTGCTTCGGATGATAAGTGTTATTTTAATCAGGTTCACCTATCAATTTTTAAGCAAGGACGACACCCCCAATACCCACAGAAGAAACTCACAACTAGAAAAACCTCATGCCCTTAACCCTAAGCATTTTTTATTCAAAATGTGACTTAAATTCAAAACCTTATATGTTTAATTTCTTGAGTAACTCATATTAAGTAATTGGGCTAAGCATCATTGTTATCTACTAATGTAAAATATATTTGTAAAAATTTCAGTAATAACAATACTATGACTATTTCATTAGTCACTTCAACTATTTTCTTCATATCAATAAAATCACTCAATTTTTTATAGTGTATTGTAATCATGTGAATGTTTTATAAGCATTAATTGTTTTTTTATAATTATACTAGTTTAGTCCTCGTGTAGTACACGAACTAAATAAATGAAATATTAAATAATTAGTAAAAGTTTATGAATTACAAAATCATGCTTGTAGATAAAATATGATTATAAATACGTATAAATAGCTACTTTAGATAAACAAATAATATGATTTTTTCTTAAACTCTTGTTTTATAAAATAATTGTATTTTTAAATATTTTATTTTAAGAAAAATGAATTTAAAAAAATAGTTCGTTGTATTCTGTATTTTATAAAACCATTTTGTTATAAAAGTGTGCTTTTAATAAAAATATAGGTTTTTAATTTATTAAGTTATATATTTTTTAATTTGAAAATGGTATGAGTAATATTATTAGTATTCAATATTATTATTAATAATATAAAGAAATGATAAAATTAGTATGATGAGTTTTACAATCGTATTATTTCAGTTTTTTTAGATAGATAGATAGATCGATCGATAGACTAAAACCCATTCATGAAACGAATTATAGTTAATAATAAACACGAAGAGTTACAGTATAATATTTTAATATAAAATATAATTAAAATTATATACGTAATAGTTGAAAAAATAAAACAATTATACTATTTAAACCCTTCTTATCTAAATAGTTTATTTAAAACATTCATTTTAAGATTTTTTCATAAAAATTAATTTTTATATAAATTCACTTTTTTTAAAACTTTGGTTTGTAATTATTCTGATTGTTTTAATAAGACTTTTTTTTAAATTACCTTTTTATAATTTTTTAATACCAAACAATTTAAAATATTTTGTTTAAAAAAGGTTTACTGTTTTAGAAAATTTCATATAATATAAATTTTTTGTTGTTTTACTATTTCGGTTTTAAACAAAAGATGTGATTTTTAATTTCCTTAATAGATCTATTTTTAAAAAAGATAGCTTGATTTTAAAAAAATCTAGATAAGAGAGAGAAATATATCAATTAATAATTTTAATAAGAGAGAGGAATTTGTATGAGTCTTTAAATTAATATAATACCCTTTGTAAGGAAAATTAATGTGTGAATGTCTAGAAAAAAAACAAGTGACAAAAAAATGGGTTAAAAGAATGACAAGTAGTATTAAGTTGGCAGATTATATCTATATCCAAATACATGTATTATATAGTAGTATGGATATAAGTATTTAAATAAAATAATACTTAATTTAGATGGTATTTAGTTACTAAAATATGATTAGTAATTATAAATATAAATGTCAATTTATATTATAATTAATAAAATAAAATTTAATAAAGAGAAATAAATAATACCACATTATTAAATAATATATTAATAATATGTATTAAATAATAAAATAATTAAAAAAAGTTCATTAAATGGGGACATAAGTAAAACTATTACATAAAGCACTTGTAATCTATGTTTAAGAATATTGTATATGTGTCTTACACTTTGAATGAAATTATCATATTATCATTCTAATATGTATTATATAATAGTATAGATTTATATTAATTTAACTTACATTAAACAATTATAAAAGTTGACTATTATCTAGTACTAGCTTTAGTAAACCCATGTATTACATGAGTTAAATAAATAAAATATTAAATAAAATAAAATTTTTATTAGTTATAAAACGATATTTTAAAATATATGATTAAAATTACGTATGAGTAAAAATTATAAGTAATAAACAATGATATCAATTTTTATCAAAGTTTTGTATGAGAAAACCATTGATACGTACATGAGTTTAAAATGTTAATTAAATAACCTAACATGACAATATAAAAAAAGTAAAATATTGACTAACCTTGTCTCGAGCAATTGTAAATAACTAAAAACGTAAAATATGATGATGTAAGTAAAAATTGCATGAAAATTTATTAAAGAAAGAGCCTCACACACAGAAGGGTTTGTGATACCTTTTCGTACTAATTATAACATATAATCACGCACATATTTAGTTGAGTTTACCATTAAACTTACGCTCACATGATAATACAACTAAGCATGGACAATGCAAAAATCAACCAAAAAAACCTTCTAAATTTCACATTAAAAAATGACTACTCTATATCTTAATAGACTTAATTAAAGAGTACTACATTAATAAAAAATATTGTAATAAAACTGGATAAAAAGGAAAACAGAAAAAAACGTTATCTAATAAATTGAAAAAAACCACTTATAAAATAAAATAAAATATTTCTAACGAAATAAAAACATGTTTCAAAAATTAGTTAAAAACATCTTAAATTTTGGAAAATAATGATTTTGTTGATGGTAACAAATAAAAAAAGAAAAAAAAAAGAGACGGCAATGAAATAAAGACAATTGAAAATATTGATGTCTAATTTAAATATTTTTTTAATAATATTTTATTTTTAATTTCTAAAACCAATTCTTTGATTTTACTAATAGTAGTTTCTATAGAAAAAACATATAAAACACTATAATTGGTGTGTCTTTAAGTGGTACTATACAATCTTAAAGTAAACATTTAGTTTAGAATTATGACTTATTTTGTCTTTCATAAAATAAAATTTTGATAAGAAGATAATTTTAAAAATTAACCAATAAAGTTTGTTAGAAGTAAAAGTAAGAGTATATGTTTTTTAGTTTAAAATGGAAAGGTTTTTATTTATATCCCGTTAATTTTGGAAACAAAATGTGTATTTAAAAATTTTAATATAAAAATGGTAGATTTAATTCTTTAAGGCGGAAAAAATATTTATTATTAAATGTCAAGATAATATATGTCATTAAATGAGTTTAAAAGTGACATGTGGCAACCATATTTACCCTTTTATTAAAGTAGTAGGATAGTAGCTTTATTTATCTATCTTTAATTCCTACTTCAAGTATATACGCAAAAGGAGGGAGGAAAACGTGAATCATCTATTTGCTAGTTGTATATACGCAAAAGAAGTATGGTGGTAGATATATGTATGGTGTAAACTACCGATACCACATGCATGGTTACAATTGTGCTCAATGTGAAATAAGAGAGGAAAATGTGAACCATCTATTTGCTAGTTGTATATACGCAAAACAAGTATGGTGGCAAATACATGTATGGTGTAAATTACCAATACCACAAGATTTCAATTCAACACAAGATATCACGAAAAAAGATGCTGAAGCATAAAAAGATTATAGAAAAAGAAAAATCATCAAAGGGATTTTCATGACTACAATTTGGGTGATTTGGAAGAGAAGAAACGAAAAGGTGTTTAACAGAAGATCAATTTCTACATACAAATTGGTGGAAGATATAAATGTGTTATATATGATTTCTTTGGGTAAGTAATATATCAAAACTAAAAAAATTAACATGATGTAAGTGGAGTAGTTTTTCGTTATAATCATGTGAAAATGTAATTGTAACAATCACTTACTGGTATCTTGTTAGTAGATGTATTTTATTGAATATTTTGTTATCGTTCAAATCAAACCCACCTACTTCAAGTTATATTTAATATAATAATAATAATCATTAATTAATAATATATGAAATATAAATTGACTATCATCTAGTAGCTATTTTTCTTTATCATTAACTCCTACTTCAAGTTATATTTAAAATAATAATAATCATTAAATAATAAGTAAATTTACATCACTATATTATTTGATAAGAGAGTTAACATTCATAAAATAAATAAAAAAAGAAAAAGAAAAAAAGAAAAGGTTGCCCAACACTAAAACACATTGAAAATTGAAACATTTATTCATAAAAAATGTTTTGAGGATACTTATTTAGTATTGAATTATTCCAATTACCCAAAACTATTATCATATGCTTTCAATATATCATAGTCATTGTCTCTTTACGATGGGTAAACAAGAAAACGCATTCAAAATATCAGAATGTGACGTGTACGAAACATGCAATACTTTGTGAAGAATGTCAACGATACTGCACTCCTATTCCTTTAGATGAAAAGAGTAGGCTTCAATGTTTCATTCAACCAAAGTTTTAGTCAGTACATCAAAGTAGAACACATTTTTTCAAACCACATGTACGTCTACTCATCAACGTACTTATCTATATAACCAATACGGTTTCAAATTGATTCTATAACGCGTACATATATAATAAACAAAAAATCATATCAATTAATATCCCACTTATAAAATAAGATACAAGGAGTGTTAAATGACAATGAACTTTACCTCTATCACAGGAGATATCAAGACTGCTCTAACAAGACGTCTAACAGTTTTTAGCAGCCAAATTTGAGCACAAACATTTAGTTTCCCAATTAAGACATTGTCAATGTGGAGATAAGCGTGTTAGGCATCAGCCTCTAGTTTCCCTGTGTCCATCATTGCATATTTTCAAAAAAAGTTCATAGTCAGGCTGCTAAGCAGTTAAAGAAAGACCACTCATCATAATTCAATATTATCCTACTTGTTAATGTTCTCCCTACAAATACTTGCATATATGGCTTCATTCTATCACACACTGTAACCAAGAATCTTAGTTATTTTAATACACAGACCCATTGATACAAAGTCACAACAAGCACAAACAAGCGTAGATAACTGATCGGGAATACACGTTTGATAAGACAGTGGAGTTGCTGATGGCGAGGGAAGGGAAGAATATGGTGAAAGGGAGAGTGGTGTTGAAGAAGAAGAACGTGATGGACGTCAATGACATAGGTGCGTCGGTTCTCGATGGAGTGTATGAGTTGTTTGGCCAAAACATCTCCTTCCAGCTCATCAGTGCAACTCATCCTGATCGCGAATTATCAGGTCTTTCTTGTCTGTCTATATATGCATATATAATTATAAGCTTCATGTTTTATATAGTTAGCATGCTGACTCATGCATGCGTGGGATTTTGTGAACAAAAGGAAAGTTGAGAGGGAAGGTAGGTAGTCCAGCCATCCTGGAAGACTGGAGTACTACTACAACTCTGGCATTCGAGGAATCGGCGTATGAAGTTAGGTTTGAATGGAACGAAGAGATGGGACTTCCAGGGGCGGTTATTGTTAAAAACTGTCACCACAGTGAATTTTTCCTTAAGACCCTCACCATAGAAGATGTTCCTGGTCATGGTCAAGTCTATTTTGTTTGTAATTCATGGGTTTATCCATCCAAACGTTACGAGAAAGACCGCATCTTCTTCTCCAACAAGGTGACTTTGCTAGTATTTATCATACGATACAACTGATTTCCATCTTTGAACACAAATACTAAAACAAAAGACTTATTCTAGGCGTATCTACCTGGCGAGACACCGGAGTTGCTACTTCCGTATAGAGAAGAAGAATTAATCACCCTGAGAGGTAACGGGTCTGGGGAGCTCCAGGAATGGGACAGAATTTATGATTATGCGTTTTACAACGATTTGGGAGATCCTGATAAAGATATAGATCATGCAAGACCAGTTCTTGGAGGGTCTTCTGAGTACCCATATCCTCGTAGGGGAAGAACAGGTAGACAGTCGGCCAAAAAAGGTTAGTTTGTGCGACCAACATCTGTTTATTTAGTTATTTCATATGGTTATATGCTAATCAGCTAATGAACCCTTGATTTTAACAGATCCTAAAACTGAGAGCAGGCTTCCAATTCTAAAGAGCTTAGACATATATGTTCCAAGAGACGAAAGATTTGGACAGTTGAAGCTGTCTGATTTTCTTGGTAACGGTTTCAAATCCATAATTCAATTCATCGTATCTGAGCTACAGGCTTTAGACACGACTTATGATGAATTTGACTCGTTCGAAGATGTGTTTAAGACTTATGAAGGGGGAATCAAGCTGCCTGAAGGCCCCTTGCTTCAAAAAATAAAGAAAAACATACCTTTTCAGTTGTTAAAAGTTATTTTTCCAGCAGATGGAGAGGGGCTTGCCAAATTCCCCATGCCACAAGTTATTAGAGGTACCATCTTCATAACTTGAAAAATCATGCTTTCTTCATGCACAAGTTATAAGACGTTACTGTTGGCATATGATCAGAGGATAAATCTGCGTGGAGGACCGATGGAGAATTTGCAAGAGAAATGCTGGCTGGTGTCAACCCTGTCTGCATTCGTCTACTGAAGGTAAATTTTAAGTTGTATGATATTTTGCAAGTTTAGAGGTTGAATGGACTTTTAGTGATAGCTTCAATGTTTACTTGCAGGAGTTTCCGCCGACAAGCAAACTAGACTTCAGAGTGTATGGTAACCAAAACAGTTCAATAAACGCGTCCCACATTGAGAAAACTCTTGATGGTTTAGATATAGACGAGGTAAAACTGAAACCCATTACCCGTCAATTACGATATAAGAAACTTGTAAGATGTTCATAAAGTTTGGTCACGCAGGCAATGAAGGCAAACAGACTATTTATATTGGAGCACCATGATTCAGTGATGCCATACGTGAGGCTGATAAATGCAACATCTACCAAGATTTACGCCACACGAACATTGTTGTTTTTGCGAGAAGACGGAACTTTAAAACCATTAGTAATCGAATTAAGCTTGCCTCATCCACAAGGGGATCAATTTGGTGCTGTTAATAAAGTGTACACTCCAGCTGAACAAGGTGTTGAAGGATCAATATGGCAGTTAGCCAAAGCATATGTAGCCGTTAACGACTCGGGGGTCCATCAGCTCATAAGTCACTGGTAAGAACTCAAGACATCTTCAACAAGATTTTATTATATTTATAGTCAGTGTGTCTTCTCAATAACCAATTTGCACTTTCACAGGCTGAATACGCATTGTGTTATTGAGCCGTTTGTGATTGCAACAAATAGGCAACTAAGTGTCATCCACCCAATACATAAGCTTCTTCAGCCTCATTTTCGGGATACGATGAGCATCAATGCTTTCGCCAGGCAAATCCTTATCAATGGTGGAGGGATTCTTGAGCAAACGGTCTTTCCGGGAAGATATGCAATGGAATTGTCATCCTCAATATATAAAGATTGGGTATTCCCAGACCAAGCACTTCCTGCTGATCTTATCAAAAGGTATATGGATTATGGTTATTGGTTAACTTAGCACAACCACCAATCATTTTCTGCTGGTCTTAGGTAAATTTTAGTATATACTGACACGTGTAACAAACAGGGGGATGGCGATTCAAGATTCAAATTCTCCAAACGGATTACATTTGGTGATTGAAGATTACCCATATGCTGTTGACGGTCTTGAAATTTGGTTTGCCATTAAAACATGGGTTGAGGATTACTGCAGCTTCTACTACAAGAGTGATGAAATGGTTCATAATGACAGCGAACTCCAATCATGGTGGAAGGAACTTCGAGAAGAAGGCCATGGTGACAAGAAAAATGAGCCATGGTGGCCAAAAATGCATACTTGTCAGGATTTAATCGACACATGTACTATAATCATATGGGTGGCTTCTGCCCTTCATGCAGCAGTCAATTTCGGGCAATACTCTTATGCTGGATATCTCCCTAATCGTCCAACTTTAAGTCGCCGTTTTATGCCTGAACCAAACACACCAGAATATGATGAGCTTAAAGAAAACCCAGATGGTGTCTTTTTGAAAACAATAACTGCTCAGCTGCAAGCACTTATCGGGGTATCGTTAATAGAGATATTGTCCAGGCATCCATCAGATGAGGTTTATCTTGGGCAGAGAGAGAGTCCAGAATTGATTTTGGATTCAGAGCCTTTAAAAGCATTTGAGAAATTTGGGAAGAAACTTAGGAATATTGAGGATAGAATTGTGAAGAGGAACAATGATGAAACTTTGAAGAACAGAGTTGGAGCAGTTAAAGTACCCTATACTCTTTTGTACCCATCTAGCAAAGAAGGTCTTACAGGAATGGGAATCCCAAATAGTGTGTCGATATGAATCAATATTCGGTTTATGTAAAGTATTGGAATTTCCTTCATTGATTTGCTTTTTTTGTTGTATATTTCTATTGATTGGTCAGGTTCAACTTCCAAGAGATTTAAATAAGGATTTTCTAGTGTAACATTGATCGAGTGTCTAATTGCAAGAAGTTTATATATAGATACATACATATATCAATAGAAAGCGTCTTGGATAAACATACTAATGTTAATACAGGAATTCAACGTTAGTCTAAAATTGAACATGACTAAAGTCTATTAATATAAAATATTATATAGATACTCAAGACCAATTAGTAAAATGAGTTTTACAACGCACATAATGTTTATATCATGTCATAAGATAGAGCATCAAATCATCCATGTTTCTGCCGCTTAAACTTGGACTAATTTACATTCAGAGTAAACGAGAGAAACCTTATTATGGACCAGCATTGAGAAATAAACTTACAGTTTTAGAGTCTCATATATATGCTGATTGAAAAACGGACAACAAAGGGCCAGCTCTGTTACCGAGCTAGGTCGACCGCATCTGCCTCTCCCACCTAATATCCTCTGAAAACTCCATTAGAGCACCTCGGGGATCACCATTTGATAAAGATAAGTAGTACTGTGCAGTACCATCATCAACCTGCATGCTTCTCCTTAAGCTATCAAGTACCCTTCTTTTCCCACGTTCAGATGTCACCTTATTCGACACATGAGCTGCCATTTTCTCAGGTGAACCTTCGGGATACAATACTGCAACTTCCCTTTTTGCATGAGCATCCACTTCTATGTAGCATGTACCGCCAATGAGAATGTCAGGTGTGTTTACAGGGATTAACAATCTGTCCCTTGAATGTATCCCAAAGTCACTCATCATGTTGTTTAACCGTTTTATGTCAGTAACCTAAGAAAGAAACAGAGTTCAAGACAACTTTAGCCACATCACATACATCATATAGCAATCAAGTAGTTCTGACCAAAGATCAGCAAAAACCTGTGAAATTGACAATCATAAATTCACTAAAAGCACAAAATGATCGGATATCATATCCACCGTTTTTATCTACACAACAAGAGCAACTTGATACAGCTTGATGAAGATGAAACTGGAGCAACAACATCAATAACTCAAACAAAACAAAAATATTGTGGATTCAGAGGCCAATTGGAATTCACATGATCTTAAGGCTAATTATTAACATACATAGATGTTCAAACTAACAAATTAGTGAACAAATAAGACCGACAAACAGAAATTGAATATAACCTGAACGGAATACTTGACAGCAAGGCTAGCAACAGTATCACCACGAATCAACCTATGCGAAATCGCGAATCGCGTGAGACTATTATCTCTCCAGAAGCTACCTGAGCTAGGATTCCCGATCAAATCCTTCAGCTTCCACGGCGCCTTGAAAGCCCTAACGTGAATCTCCCTATCAGAAGCCACCGAGCTCCACAGCCTGCATACGCATGCGGATCGTGCTAGGTCTGCCACCGGAAGCTTTTCGAAGATCGTACGGAGGATATCTTTACAAATTAGAGCCTCGAAGTTTGAATTCATCGGAGATATGGTGGTATATGAATCATCGCTGGTAGCTGCGGATGCCATCGGAGATGATGAAGATGATGATGTTGATGGTGGTGATGAGTGTAGGGTTAGGGTTTGTTGTTGGAGTGGTTGGAGGATATCTTCATCTTCTTCTTCGCTGCAGCATCCCATTTCTAGATAGACAAGTTAACGGAGTCGAAAGGGAGTTATGGGTGTTACGTGGATGCACTGCTTCCCTGTAAATTTGATCAAATTCTAGAAGTGTGATAGATATATATATATATATATATATATATATATATATATATATATATATATATATATATATATATATATATATATATATATATATATATGTATATATATATATATATATATATATATATTCATTAGTTTTATTAAACTTGTGTATTACACGTGTTTGATAAACAAAATATTAATAGAATAAAAATTACTAATTATAAAACGATATATTGATTGGAATTATGAATAAGTAATAACTATAAGTAATAAAACAATAATATAAACTTTTTAATGTTTTTTTAAAGATAAAGTAAATATTTTGTTTCAAAACAATGTTTTAAAAAAAATTATTTTTAAAAATTTCCTCATTATAACTTCCTATTTTAATTATTTTTTATAAAAAATTTACTTTAAGAAACCAACTTAAAAATATTGCGTAAAAATAGTTTGATTTTTTTAGAAAATTTATTTTTATAATAACTATTTCTATAGAAACAACATTAATAAAAATATCGCTTCTTAAGTTTTTAAAAAAACTAATTATAATGTAAAAATGAATCAATAATATTATTAGTAATTAATGTATTTATTTAATAAGAGAGAGAAGTAGGAAAAATTTGATTAGAATAGATGTTATGCTAATAATTAATGTAAAGATTTTAAAAAGTTGGATCACTTAGTCATCTGACCTCGAATGATTCCTAGTATTTGAATAAGTTTTACTTTTCGTTACTAAAGTATGTAATCGGCTCCTATTTTAACTCACTTTTTTAGATGAGGTAGTTTTCATGGGCAACTGGTTAGTCTCAAACGCGTCTAATCCACGTCAAATACTCCAGTTTTTTTCCTCGGGCTTGAGAATCAACCTTTTGAAAAGCAGTTTGTACGACACATGTATCTCGGAGACCGAATCTTCTCTTATGGTTGATTAAAGGTTCTTTTCCTTAAAAATATCTAGAGATGTAAGTAGGTGCAAATATGAAGATGGTTAGCAATTGGCGACCAATCATTGAATCATTTTGAAAGAGAATGTCATGCTAGAAGGCAAAAATTTATCCTGCGGTGCAAGAACTACCCAGATCAACGTTGTTCTAAACGGACTACCAACTAATTATTTATCTTCTAATAGTAGTGTTGTAAAAATCGCTAGGCATTAGTCAGGCGGTGAGATACCGACTAGCGATTAATCGAGAGTATTGAGATTAATCGGATTGAAATTTTTATATATAATTTTCAGTTTTATATATAAATAGACATATTTTCATATGTAAATTTAGTAAAAAAGTTCACTTTTATATATGAATACACATATTTGGCCGGAATTCCCAAGTTTAAATAGGATTTTCCAATTTTTAGCCGAATTTTTTGAAGTTCGGCGGAAAGTCGCCGGAATCTCGTTTGAACCTCGCTGGAATCATAGATTTTTGGCCAATTTAGTCCGCCTAGGTTCGATTTTGACCTTCTTCGATCGCTTAGCGATTAATGTTCCAATTAGCAAAAAATTACTAGGTGAGTGGTTGATTTTCGATTAATCCCGATTTTTGCAAGCCCTATAGAGCCCCAAAATAAGTTCTTGATCTATTGCAGAAGTTGTGTAGTGGGAGGGCCAGAAAATAAATAAAAAAATTTAGGTTTCTTGGAACCAAACAACGAAGGACAAGAACCATGGGGTCTTGACCTTGTTCTTTTCAATCTATTAACCTTACAATAGTGGTGGTGGATATGTAAAGTAGACAAGAGTGGTTGTGGCTTATGGTTATATGGTGTATTCAATAATGCACATTCATTGAATCCAATTCTAATTAAACTCCTTATTTCAAGGACATAGAAACAAATCTCTAAAGTAGCATATGACCGGGAATAGTATTGAATAAATTGATTAAAAGTCTTTCTTGTAATGGATCATGCATTTTTTTTTGTTAGACTTCTAAATTGGCACTGAACATATATCTTCTGCTTTTCATGCTCTTTTTGCATTGGATGTATTAACTTTTAGTTTGGTATCAAATAGACTATCTAATTCAAATGGCATAATAGTTTTAAAGCTACAATGGTCTCGAGTACCTTCATCTGCTATCGAGCTTGAGGAGTACAATCAATTTTTATCATTGCTCCAATCAGCCGCTATCACTTGATTCAAATCGTTGGAGCAAGTCATATAATAGCTCTGATTCTTCTTTAGCCAAGAGCATTAAGCTTTTGATCCAAAGTTCCCACTCAATGAAGTCATGTTTCCAATTTTCATAGAATAAATAGGTTCCATCCAAAGTAAGCTTTTTTTGACTTAGAGAGCTAACCAAGATCAGTTGCTTACTCTTGTGTCTCTAGCTTCTAGACGAGTAGTTGTTTATGTGTTTTTTTGTGATGATTATATGAAAAAAACTAAACAATGTCTATTCTCTTGCAGACTTGCACAATTAGTTTGGGATGTTATTGCTCAATTGTGTGGGATTAATCCCTTCATTACGTTCTAAATTAGCGACATTCTCAAAATGACAGCTACTTCAAAAATTTTGGGCAAGAAACAATATTATCTTCAAGTTACTTTACGTTGCACATAAAGGCAAGAAATAATATGATCTTCAATAGCATTCGCGAAAATTCTGCTAGACTACTTGTTAGGACCTGGTATTTGAACGAAATACCGAGTGATTGCGTGTTAAACCAACTCAAATAGTGCGGAATCCTATTTGATTGGTGATCCAATCAGTGAGAACACACGATGAATCAATCAAGAATTGATATCAACGTCAGAAATCGATTAGTAACCGATCTGATGTGTTCTATGAACTTGGAGAACGATTTGGGAGGCTTCTGGACGGCTAGGGTACGTCTGGAGTCGTAATGGGATGAATACTTTCGTTTTCCCACGAATTGGGTCTATTTATAGGTTAGTATTGTTCAATCGTGCGACTGGGCCATAAGTATGGTTCAGTCGTGCGATTGAACCATGCGGTTGATTCATCCGCACGACTGAGTGTTCAGTCGTGCGATTGAGTCAATCTTATGTGTCAATCATACGACTGATCCAGTCTCCTGGTTCAGTCGTGCGATTGAGTCAATCGTATGAAGTTATTCATGCGTGTGGTCCATTCGCATGGGCCATCCGCATGAGAACTTCATTAACTTAAGTTTGAATGTTCTATTTAATATAACTTAATGTGCACTCATTCAAACATACATAAACCCAATCAATTCAATCACAACTCATTAATGAAATATTAAACATTACAAGTAACAACCAATTCATATCATTTCATTAATCAATTACAATTACATCAAAATCAGACAGACAAGTTCATTACATTACAAATCATGATCTAGGGACATACATGTATCAACAAACTCCCCCTTGGACCTAGATCTATCTATTCTCTTGTCTTCTGCATCACCTCCTTATACTTCTTGTACTTCTCCTCTTTAGTGACTCCTGCGTGTATCTCAAAAGCAAAGCAGAGTCTTATGACATTTTGGAATTGGAGGGCTTGTACAATATCTTGCGTGTCATAGAATAGTGGCCACTTATATAATGTGTTGACATCATTAGCAGATAAGTTGGTTAGCCACATTGGGTCAAATACCCTGATAGTATCCATTTGGCCCTCTCTGTTTAGAACTATGACCGCTTCAGCTGTTCTCCAATCGTAGTACCACCATTTGAAGTGGGGAGTGAAGTCCTGTGGCATTTCCCTTAGAGGGATTCTCGACATTGTTCTCGGGGGACTCCACTTCAGCACTATCTTTGGCTTACCAGTTATGGGATCAACTTCAGAACGTCTGATATACCTCGTAGGTTGTTGAGGTTTGAAGTTGACCCACCTGGTGTGGTACTCTTTCCTCAGGGCAGCCTCAAACCAGCCTGACATCTTTCTCGGGTTAGCATACAGCAGCTTTAGTTTAGCCAGCTGGTTGAGCTCAAAACCAGGTAGAGTCTTCAGATCATGTGGGAACCTGAAGTACTCTATGCCCTGCTCCCTCTTAACTGCATAAGCGTTAAGGTCTTCAAAATATGCCCAAGAGATAATCCTTCCCGACACCTTATGGTGTTTCTTGACTTTGTAGAGCTTGGTGTAGGCATCTCTCTTTGGTGCAGCCCGCTGGGCTCTTACTTCCTCAAAACAGGCAGCCCATTCAGCCTTGCGAATATCTACATCTGCATTGGAGGCTTGGGCTGTTTCTTCAGTCTTTTCTGCTTCTTGCTCCATCTTGTCAAGTACCTCAAAAGTATCACTGACTAGGGATTCACCCAAATTGGGGACCACATTTCCCTCGGCGTCAGCATACTGAGGATACTCTTCTGCAGTGATGTCTTCAATCTCAACTTCATCAATGTCGTTCAGTTCCTCATCACTTGTTGAGTCCACTGTTGGAGCGTCCTTCACTAGTTCATCGGGATTGAGTTTGAACATTTCTGCTATTTGCTCATCAGACAGGTCATGAATTATCTCCCCTTCTTCAGGGGTATAACTCACAGACCGTCTTACTATCCCTTGTAGGTCAAGAATCATGGTTAACTGAGTCTTGACCATTTGAAGGGGAGTAAAGTCAAACTCATCCCTTTGAAAGTTTGGATCTGTTTGATATAAACATTCAACACATAAATCATTAGTAATTAATCAAACAGACATATATTAACTTAATAATATATATAAACATTTAATACATTTGTTTTTCATTACATGATTCAAGTACAAAGTAAATAAATACATAAAACGTCTAATCAGTACTTTTGATCCTGAATCTGTGGTGTGTCGCTCGGAGGAGCAGAAGTAGTGGATGACTGGTCTTGTCGACGTTTGGATCTCCGCTCCTGACCTGAGGCAGAGGCCGATGCAGCCGCATCCCCTCCTTCTGCCTCGTCATCATCATCATGTCCTTCTGTCCTCTCTTCTTCTGTCTCCTCATCATCATCATCTTCCTCATCATCATCCTCATCTTCATCATCATCATCTCCGTCATCTCCGTCACCCTCCTTTAGCTTCAGGGGCTCATCCTTCGACCCCTTCAGCCTCAGCATGATCGTCTTGTTGGTCGTCTCCAACTCCTCAATACGTTTGGCGGACTGAGCCTGAGTATCTTGGAGTTGGGACACCTCAACTCTCTGCTGGTCTATGACCCGAGCTTGCTCTGCCAATTGCTGAGATTGGGCAGCAGCCAAGTCGGTCAGTTGGCGGATCTGTGCCGCCTTCTCCTCGTCAGCAGCAAGCAGACGCATAACCATACGGTTTAGCGCTGAGAGCTGCTCCTCTACCCCAATGTGAGGTAGAGTGAATCCATGTACCTGTGAGGGCTGGGCTGACGGTCCAGCCTGATGTGTGGTGGTGGTGGCAGTGGCTGTGGTGAATATGGGTCGGTGAGCTGATGGTGGTGAAGTAGGGGTGAATGGTCTGGTGATGGATGGGATAGATATAGTGGTGGTGGGTAAAGTGGTGGATGTGGTAGTAGGGGTAGTGGCTGTGGTGGCTGTGGTGATGGGTGGAATCTCAGTAGTGGTGGTGGTGGTGGCTGTGGTGGTAGAGGTGGTAGTCACGAAGGTCAACCGACGCTTCTTCTTCTTCAACCCATGTGGTTGAGCCATCCGCTTCCTCCTGGTCCCGGAGGAAGTAGATGCTCCCCCTGCAACTCTGCTACCTGACCCCGGAATGTAGTTAGGGTCAGTATCTCTCTCCGAGGAGTCCCTTGGGTGCTCACCAACCACCTTTAGCCCGTGGTCTGTGGGAACGACTTTGCTTCCCACAGTCCTGGTGAGGGGCTCCTCGTCTGACTCCTCCTCCTCAATGTCACCAGCGACAAACTCCTGATGGAAGCCGGCCATCTCTGCGACCTCTCCGGCAGTGGCTGACCCCGGGGGAATAATCTCTGTATCTGTGCCTCTAGATGGGGCAGGCATGTCATCCCCGGCGTCGCCGCTATCATCATCATCAGAGTCTGTCTCTGGTATAGCAAGATGCTCCACATCTGAGTCACTGTCCTCGTGGCGCCACTTCCTCTTCGCTGGCGCCACATAATCAACCCGGGCCAGATGCCCAAATAACCTCCTGACAGGGGGCTTCACCTGCTTCCCCCTGTAACCTTCATCCGTCCAAGAGTCGTGTCGTCCATGACCTCGAGGATAACAGCATCCTCCTTCTCCTTCGGTAGGGAAGGAAGCTTCTGATCAATGATCATCTGTAGAATCTAGGGTACATACAGAAGCCTTCCTTCC
This sequence comes from Flaveria ramosissima, assembly GCA_025215565.1. Taxonomy (NCBI): domain Eukaryota; kingdom Viridiplantae; phylum Streptophyta; class Magnoliopsida; order Asterales; family Asteraceae; genus Flaveria; species Flaveria ramosissima. Next base: position 33,027 of record JACVEC010000324.1, on the reverse strand, counting down.
CCTTCCCCTCGAGGTTCTCCACCAAGTAACTGAATATCATCCTGGAGAAGCTGAACGGATGGTTCAGCACCAACGCTGCATAAGCGTTCTGGATCTGGTCCGAGAGCTCATCAAATCCACCCTTCCGTGATGCTATACACTTCAGCAGCACGTGCGCCAAGTACTTAAACTGGGGACAGAGGTTACTCTTGTTGAGTACCCCGGCATTGATGTCCCCAGAGTACTTGGCTCTCATGAAGCATCCACGGACAGTGAGGGGGTGTAGACGTGTGGGACACTCAGCATCGTCTCCAAACTGAAGAACTATCCTCAGATCCTCCTCAGAAATAGTGATAGCCTCACCAAAAATCGAGCTCCTGATGCAGTGAGGCTCGGTGGATCTGTCTACCGATGCGCCATCCCAAAAGGCCTGCTGCACTGATCTGTACGGTGTGCAGGGAGTAGATATAGCATACGCGATCCTGGATCTCTGAAGGAAAGTAATAATGCCAGCAAAGTCGGCTGCATTCCTGGAAGTCAAGTCCAGGTGAGCACAAATGTTGTGCTTAGTGCTCATATTCCATCTACTCGCCATCTGTAACACATAATAACATAAACGTTAGTTTCATTGGCTAAGAGTATAAAGCAACACTTAAACTTTGAATAAAAGTATCTGTCATGCGATTGAGGTTGTACGACTGAAGACAGTCGTGCGACTGAATCATGCGATTGAGGTTCAGACGTGCGATTGACCTCATACGCACGACTGAGTGTGCGACTGGACTCATGCGCATGTACTCTTGTGCGGTTACACCAGTCGTGCGACTGAGTCTCATTCGCATGGTTCAGTCGTGCGATTAAGTGATTCGCACCCTTCAGTCGTGCGACTGAAGTTCATCCGGACGACCAGTCGTCTGTCTCATTTGTTCAGTCGTCCCAAGATCAAATCTACGCAGAATAAGTTTTATCATTCAATTAACCGGTTCTTTAGTGTCGCCTACTCTTCCCTAACAACCTATTTTAACCAATTTTAACATATTACTTAGTTTTAATAGGTTATTAGGGTTTGACTTCGCGGTTCGCACTTCACAGTCTTATTATCCAATTAGGGTTTCATTCTTTCTGATTTCGATGGATATTAACTTCAAAGTACCTGTACGATGATGAACGAACGTTAGTATCACAGAATCAGCAAGAAAAATCAAGCAGAGAAAATTTGGGCAGAGTAACGGTACACAATGCGAATTAGGGGCGATTTGAGATGAGGAGTCTCTGCGACCGACTCCACCTCTATTTATATCCACTCTAGTTCCAATCGTGCGACTGAGTTCATTCGCACCTTTCAGTCGTGCGAGTGGGACTCAGTCGTGCGATTGGGTCAGTCGCCCTTCTCCAGTCGTCCGACTGAAGTTCAGTCGTGCGACTGACTCACTCGTTCGCATTTAAGCATCCGATTGGACTAATCGTATGTTCCATTCGTGCGAATGGACTTCATTCGTATGGTTAGTCCATACGTATGGTCCATTCGTGCGAATGGGTCATACTTAGTTAATTTTCTGCTATTTTACCAATTTCCTTTAGTCTCTTTTATATTAATTAAATTAACGTTATGACCTTTTGATCATCTCAGACATGATCCTTTTATCTTGAAAACACTTTGATCACCTCAGACGTGATCCTTTTAACCACTTTGGTCACCTCAGACGTGACCCTTTTAAAAATACTTTGTCACCTCAGACGTGACTTATATACCTTTCAAAGAACATATGGTCATCTCAGACATGACCCTTTTAGTGAGTTTATTCCTTCTGACTTTCCTGATGTAGCCCGACACTGACTCAAATTAAAACTTAAAACAAACTAACTAATTTAAGAATTTAAACTAATTACATAATCAGACATATTTTTGGCTTTTTGTGAGAGATAAATCCAGAGATTGATATCTACGGGATTTGGATCGGGAGTAGATAGCTTCAACTTAGGTTGATCACATCTGGACCAATTCAATTTTTGGAATCATACAGGCAATTCAAATCATTTGGGACTCGTTATAAAACCTTTTGATGCTCAAGTTCTCGATGTTCATCCAGAGTCTTTTGCAACATAAGGAAATCATACTGAAACTCTTAGATTCTCACATTGATTTGGACCTTTGAGAATGTAGCCACAATGATTGTCAGTATGTTTGTCCACTTAAATCCATACACAGACTTTTGACACAGACTGGTGACTTATTTAGGTTTAATTATTTCAACTAACACTTGTGGATCCCACACTTATATGGTAATCAACATCCCTCAGGAGCTTTTGAGCGGTCTACGGGTATTATTACAAGAAGAGACTATTCTTAGAGCTTTCAAAGAGAAGCCTGTCCTCAGGTCAGTGCCATCGCACAGCAGAGAGGCGGCAAACAACAATGAATTCTAGAATATCTAGGTTATGCTTATCCTCAGGTCAGTGCCATCGCACAGCAGAGAGGCACATAACCTATCTCCTTGTTAGAGCAGCTTATTTTATTTTGCACAAAATGCACCAACAACATAAGTCATTAGCTTTATTGCATTTGTCTTTCATTTTTTTTTTTTTTTGCTTTGCTCTAGTTATGGTCATCCGCACACATTTGTGGCGTTTACTTGCTCATTACCCCTTATTGGAATATTGTTGATTGTGTTAACCAGTGATAAGATGGACGCCCACAGTCAGTTGAACACTTTAGTTTTATCTTGAAATCACCAATCCGGTCTAGTTGTCTATTGTGTTGAATCTACCAACATATCATATATGGTCTAGCAGCCTCTAAGTCTACTTTCTTTGTGTCACCTTAGGAGTTGCCAGTTTTCTATCATCTTTCCTTTTAGTATTGCTTAGACTACACAGATTTATTACTTTGAACTTTTGCATATTACTAACACTTAAATTTTAAAGTCCCTCTTGATTTGTTCCTGTGTACTATCATTTTCCAAAGGTATTGAATCGGTATCACAGATACAATCTACCTTATTTCAGCTCGCTACTCCTTCTCCCTCATTTTTTTTTTTTTTTTTTTTTTTTAATGTTAACTTGCTGACATATTCTCCCCCTAAAATACTAAAATCATTTCTGGTTTAATTATTTTAGGATTTTAATAAACAGCAAGAGAACATGAGTTTAAATAAAATTAAAATCAAATAACAAATCAAAATAAATAAAATAAAATTTAAGTACACGACATCGGACTACACATTTTCATCATCAGGAATTACCTCACTTTTCTTTTTAACACCGTTGACCTCTAATAAATATTGAAAACGTGGTTTATCAAAGGCTTTAGTATAGAGGTCAGCGCGTTGAAAATCAGTATTAATTTTAACCACATCAATTAAGTTCTTTTCAAAACAATCTCTTATGAAATGGTATTTAATACCGATGTGTTTGGTCTTAGGATGTTGGACCGGATTTTTAGTTACTGCAATTGCAGCAGAGTTATCAACAAAAATAGGAGTAGATGAGAATTTTAAACCGTAATCCCGCATTTGCTGTTGAATCCAGATGATTTGAGAACAGCAACTTGCAGCAGCAACATATTCGGCTTCACAGGTTGACAAGGCAACCGATGTCTGCTTCTTACACTGCCAGGTAACTAATCTTCTCCCAAAGAATTGACACCCTGCTGATGTAGACTTGTAGTTCATCTTGCAGCCCCCGTAATCCGAGTCACTATACGCGGTAAGCTCAAAGTCATCATCATGAGGGTACCACAATCCAAGTGTGGGTGTACCCTTCAGATAACGAAAAATCCTCTTGACCCCAATCAGATGGTTGACCTTTGGTTTAGCCTGATATCTTGAACATAGACATGTAGCATACATAATATCAGGTCTTGAGGCAGTGAGATACATGAGAGATCCGATCATTCCTCGGTACATAGTGGCATCTACTAGATCTCCATTATCATCCGGTGCTATATCATGATTAGTAGCAAGTGGAGTCCCAGCAGCAGAAGCATTCTCCATGTCAAAGCGACTGAGAATGTCTCCTACATACTTGGTCTGATGTAGAAAGATCCCATTAGGTGTTTGATCCACCTGTAACCCGAGAAAGAACTTCATCTCCCCCATGGCACTCATCTCAAATTCTTTCTTCATTACTGCTTCAAACTCTTTACATAACTCTTCGTTCTTTGACCCGAAGATTATGTCATCAACATATATCTGTACAAGCAGTAGGTCGCCATCCTTTTCCTTTATAAACAGTGTACAGTCAATTACTCCCCTGCGAAAGCCGTGTTTCACAAGATGAGTTGAGAGTTTCTCATACCAAGCTCGAGGAGCTTGATGAAGCCCATACAAAGCTTTGTCAAGCTTGTAAACTCTATCCCGATGATAAGGATCTTCAAAACCCTCAGGTTGACTTACATAGACTGTTTCTCTGATTTCTCCATGAAGGAATGCACTCTTTACATCTAATTGGTAGACTTTGATCTTCATGTACGATGCATAGGCAAGGAAGATACGAATAGCTTCCATCCTTGCCACGGGTGCAAACACCTCATTGTAGTCAATTCCCTCGACTTGGCGAAAACCTTGAACCACCAGTCGAGCTTTGTTCCTGATAATGACCCCTTGGTCATCCTTCTTGCATTTTAGTACCCATTTAGTGCCAATGACTTTAGCACCTTTAGGTTTATCAACTAGTGTCCATACACCTAACTTCTTAAACTGCAGAAGTTCTTCTTGCATGGCACTCACCCACGCCTCATCATTGAGTGCTTCACTGACATATTTTGGCTCAACCTGCGAGACAAAACATCGATAGGCACCATCATGAATGTAACCTTTTCCATAACCGAGGCGTAATCAGCTGAGTACAACTGATTTCGGGTTTGTACTCCTGATCTGACATCTCCAATGACATTGTCAAGGGGATGATAAACATTTAGTCGTGATCCTGGAGTAGTAGGAACAGCTACCTCAGAGCCAAGATTATGAACATTTGGTTCTGCATCTGAGGTAGTTGGAGTTTGAGGTTCTGAAGTCGAAGGTGCATCACTCGTAGATGCTTGTGGACTTGCTGGAACTGGAACCTGTTCCTCCTGACTGTTCTGGTCATCTTCTTCAGCTTCATCTTCAGAGGAGGAGTCACTGTCGTTGACTACTCCCCCTGACTGAGTAGATGATTCTCCCTGTGTGCTAGATGGTGTATTCAGAATATCATACATCATCCTAGTTGCTAGCTCATCGTCCGAGGGAGAGAGAGGTATGTTGAAGGATTTGAAGAATCCATCATAATCGAAGAAGTAGGCAGGTCCTTTTCCTGTAGGTGGTGTGGTATATCTCTGAACGTCGACATTACACCACACTTCTACAAGACCCGTTGAGTTATTGTAAACTCGCTTATTCGGTATGTTGTATCCTAGAAAGATTCCTTCATCTGCCTTCTCGCTGAATTTTCCTTCTTGCGTCTTCTTCAGAAGTGTACATGGCGCGCCAAAAGGTTCAAGATACTCCAAATTCGGTTTGCGTCTTTGTAGTAGCTCATAACATGTCTTTCCGTGGCGCTTGACTATTAGGACTCGATTCAGTGTATAACATGCATTTGCTACTGCCTCATTCCAGAATTGGATAGGCAGTTTCGAGTCCGCCAGCATAGTCCGTGCAGTCTCTATCAAGCTTCTATTTTTCCTCTCAGCAACTCCATTCATCTGAGGCGTGTATGCTGAAGTGAATTGATGAACAATTCCCTTTTCCTTGCAGTATGCCTCCATCCATTGATTCTTGAATTCGGTCCCGTTGTCTGAGCGTACTTGTCTAACCTTTAGCTTGTAGAGAGATTCCAGAGTGGTGACTAATTCCTTGAATGACTCAAATGTTTCTGATTTGGATTTCAGAAACATTACCCAAGTGAACCTTGAGTAGTCATCAGTGACCACAAAACAGTACAGATCGCCTGCAATGCTCCTTGTACTGACTGGACCAAACAGATCCATGTGAAGAAGTTCAAGAGGAAGTTCTATTGAATGAACTTTCTTTTCCTTATGAGACTTCTTTGTCTGTTTGCCTTTCTTGCAAGCTACACAAAAGTCAGGAAGTTGGAAGTTCTTGACATTTACTCCTCTCACTAAGTCCTTCTGAATCAAGTGATTCATCTTCCTTTGACTAATGTGTCCCATTCTCCTATGCCAGGAGATTGAGTCCTTCTCAGTAGCTTTAGATAGAAAGCACTGCACTTCATGATCCGTTGGAGCAGCTGTTGACAGATCCAAGACATATAGATCCTTATATCTTGAAGCAGTCATCAGAACTTGATCCTCTGGAATCATATAGTCTTTCTTCAGCACGTAACACTTGTTGTTGTCGAAGATGACTTTAAATCCTTTATCGCAGATTTGGGAAACAGAAAGCAAGTTATTTTGAAGTTGTTGAACGTAGTTCACCTTATCAAACTTAACTTTCTGATTTCCCACTTCTCCCTGTGCTGTGATGTATCCTCCCTTGTTTCCTGCAAAGGAAACATGCCCTCCTTTTATTTGTTTGACATTTGATAAAAGGGCTCTATTTCCTGTCATGTGCCTGGATGCTCCGCTGTCTATAATCCACGTGTTAGTCTCAGCGCTATACCGAACACCCTGCACATATCAAGTAAATGTATTAGTTTAGGTTAGGAACCCAAGCCTTTACTGTCTTGGGTTTCCCAGAGGCATCACACATCATAAACTCTACCCATTGACCTTTAGAAGGTGAGGGTAACTCAGATTCCTTCTTGTCATCAGTATCAGTCACACAGGTAGTCTTCTCTTTCCATAACCAGATTTGTGCAATGCCTGTTTATGATAAACAGTCGTCTGGCTTACAGGTTGAACTTTAGGTTCACTAGATCTTCTAGGTGGAGTTAGAGAACTCCTCTTAGAAGACCTAGGTCTAGAGTCCTGAAGATCAATCTTCTTCCTAGGTGTCTGATAGAAAGGACAATAGGAAGCAATATGTCCACATTCTCCACAGTTGTAGCACAATCTGCTATCAACCTTATAATTTGACTTTCTTTGTGGAGAAATGCGTGACACTTTAGTAACATCAATCACTTTAGGTTTTGACTCTTGCATGTTTGATGTTTTCTCTGGTTTAACAAATTTAACTGTTTTGACCTGTTTAACTTGTTCAACCTTTTGGTTAACTGGTTTTAGACTTGTAGCATGTGAAAAATTAACATTTGAAGTCTTTTTGGGTTCTGATTTGACTCTGTTTGACCCTGACTTTAAGTTAACCTTTTCAAATTCATTTTCCAGATTAACACAAGGCAATTTACCCTTTGCCTTTGAAGTGGCCTCCTTTTGTTTCTGTCCAGATTCAGTAGATGAACATGATGTGTCTGGATCAGTAACAAGAGGAGTGGTCACCACATGATCCTTGATTGGGTTGTTGTTTATTGGTTTAGACTTGGTGTTCATCAAGGTCTCAGGTGGTGGTGGAACCACTTTGTAGCCTAATCCCTCCCCATTATTTCTTTCTCTCACTAAGTGTTGAACTATGTGTGAAGAACTAGTCCAACTATGCAGTTTCTGTTTTAAGGAATTAACTTCTACTTCTAGAACTGCTTTTGTTTCTTAGTGTCCTCTAGGGAGTTTAGATAGTACCTAATGTCATTTGATTGATTAAAGGCAACTACTTCGGTTTCCCTAAGTTGCTTAGTCAATAGGTCTATCTTTTCTTTATAACTATGCTCATTTTGTTTTAGAACTCTATTGGCCTCAGTGCATAGTTGTAAGTCCTTTACTAAGTTATCATTGTGATCTAATAACCTAGCAAATTTTTCATCAATGCTATTCCTAAACAAATCACAGTTAGAACAAGCATGATTATTAAACAATTGGTCAGTTGTACTTACCTGTGTTGTTTCAGAAGAGTTAGCCATCAACGCAGCATCAGACGTCTCTGGTTCTGGTGATTCTGACTTTTCTGAATCTGACTTGGAAGTTTCCTCCTTTGGTGTGTAACTGACTTCAGCTGCAGTTGTTTCTTCACTGTGTGACATTGCTATATCAACTGCTAAATCACCTTCACTCGCAGAATCATCATCAATATCTTCAACACTGGCAATGTTAGATTCTGGGTTGACAAATCTAAAACTCCAGTCCTGTCCTTCATCATCATGAGCAGTCAAGGCTTTTGGGTCCTTGTTTGATGAAGTAGAACTAGAGGCTTGCTTGTCTTGGTGAGTAAAGGATGAGAACGGGTTCCCATTACCCGTCTTCTTTGGTTTGACACATTCCCTCTTGAAGTGCCCTTTCTCTCCACAGTTGAAGCAAGTCACCTTGCTCTTGTCAAAACCAAATGTGGTATCCTTAGTAGCTATCAAGTTCTGTCCAGTCTTCTTAACAAACTTCTTCGCCCTTCGGACAGCGCTAGCTAAGGCCCACATTATATCCATTCTTTCCAGCTCCATTTCATCTACCTGCTCGTAGTCTTCATCTGCCAAATGACAGTTTCCAATCTTCCCAGCTACAAGTCCATCATATGAATGAACTACTGCAGCGAGAAGATCCATATGCTCTCGTGCTACTTCTACAGTCACATTCCCGAGATTCTCGGTCTTCAATTTAGTAGCACTTGCTTCTGATCCAATATAATGGGTACATGACGACCCTGACGTGTCTGATCCAGAAGTAGAAGCATGTGAAGGACCTGACGAGCTGGACACAAATGCTGTCTGGAGAGGTGCTCCAGATGTCTTAGCTTGAGGCGTGGCATTGTATAAAGCTGGGTTTTGTGTATATGAAGACTTCTGTGCTCTATACTTCATCCTTAGTGCTTCTTCACGCAGTCTAAGAATAAAGTCATTTATATCCAGCTTTATAAGTATTCCATTCTGTCTAAGATTAGACACGAATGAAGCCCACTTATCAGGCAATCCATCTGCGAAGTTGCTTACTTTTTCTTCCATAGTTGTCTCACTCCATGTGTATGCAACTCGCTCATCAAATGGTAGAATCTGTCTATGACTTCATCTAAACCCTCGTTACCAATTGATGAGAAGTTATCGAATTCCTTCTTTAACTCCTTTGCTTTGATTGCCTTTAACGATGCATTCCCATCATACCTTTTCTCTAGCTCATCCCACAGTTTCTTGGACTGCTTGTTCTCTGAGTACTGGTGGAATATGTCTTTGGGGATCGACTGAGTTATCATCGCATAAACTCTTTTCTCAGCATTATACTTTACTTTCTGTGCATCGGTCATCCCACTTAACGTTAATTTCACTCCATCTGCTCCCACCGGTGTACTATACCCAACTTCGATAGCTTCCCACAGATTAGGATCTACTCCATTGAGGTAGATCTCAAAACGTTGTTTCCAGTGAGGAAACTCATCTAAAGTCAAGAGCTTTGGTGGTTTATTGTGAATACCCACCTCACTCTCAAGCAGCAGCAGGTTCTGTATTCTTGAGTCCTTCCCCGCAGTAAAGGCTGACATCTGATCTTCCATGGTTACTAAACTTAGAGTCTAATCAAATCAACTTTAACTGGTGCGACTGAAGGATGCGAATGGTCTTATCGTGCGTATGAGCTCTGCGATTGGTCCAACCGTGCGACTGAACAGGGCGAATGGTTCAGTCGTGCGAATGAATCTGGTTCGTGTGAGCTGTGCGAACGAAACGGTTCAGTCGGCCGAATGAAGGTGCGACTAGGTCCAGTCGTGCGAATGAACAATGCGAATGAGTCTAGTCGTGCGAATGAGTCACTCGTGCGACTGAAGCTGCTGTTTTGCGAAAATTTCTAGGTTTGACGGGTTTCAGCCGTAAAAATTCGAAATTTTGCAAGTCCAAATCGTCTAAGTCCGTAGAAACTGAACTTCAATGAGCAGGGAACGTCCAAGATCACTTTTGATGCAAAAGATTGCGTTTTTCGTGCAAAAACACAAACTTTTATGCAATCTTGATTGAATCAACACGAAATCAAGAGCCAAAGCTCTGATACCACTTGTTAGGACCTGGTATTTGAACGAAATACCGAGTGATTGCGTGTTAAACCAACTCAAATAGTGCGGAATCCTATTTGATTGGCGATCCAATCAGTGAGAACACACGATGAATCAATCAAGAATTGATATCAACGTCAGAAATCGATTAGGAACCGATCTGATGTGTTCTATGAACTTGGAGAACGATTTGGGAGGCTTCTGGACGGCTAGGGTAAGTCTGGAGTCGTAATGGGATGAATACTTTTTTTTTCCCACGAATTGGGTCTATTTATAGGTTAGTATTGTTCAATCGTGCGACTGGGCCATAAGTATGGTTCAGTCGTGCGATTGAACCATGCAGTTGATTCATCCGCACGACTGAGTGTTCAGTCGTGCGATTGAGTCAATCTTATGTGTCAATCATACGACTGATCCAGTCTCCTGGTTCAGTCGTGCGATTGAGTCAATCGTATGAAGTTATTCATGCGTGTGGTCCATTCGCATGGGCCATCCGCATGAGAACTTCATTAAGTTAAGTTTGAATGTTCTATTTAATATAACTTAATGTGCACTCATTCAAACATTCATAAACCCAATCAATTCAATCACAACTCATTAATGAAATATTTAAACATTACATGTAACAACCAATTCATATCATTTCATTAATCAATTACAATTACATCAAAATCAGACAGACAAGTTCATTACATTATAAATCATGATCTAGGGACATACATGTATCAACAATTTTCCTTTACAGGTTCAGAAGGAGAAGGATCAGGACCATGCTATGGATCAGAAGATGAAGCTGGTTGTGATACAACACTAGGTCCAGGTTATGTTGTCTTTTGGGATTCAACCTTGACCTTAGCTTCAGGTGCAGCCTAACTTCGTAGAGAATGCAAGTCAACCAACTCACCCCTTTTGATCTTCTGCTTGATCACTCTAATATGCTCATCCATGGTTGATAGAGACATTAGACCAAGTCTCCTTCCAGAGAATCCATACAACCTCAAAAAGCTCACCATCTTTTGTCTATGTATAGAGTTCTTCAGATTTGCTATAATGGTGGCTCTTGACGTTGCAGCCTCTTCCATCCTCTTCCTCTTAGCAGCTTTTTTCTCTTTCAGCACTTGTTTTTTATTATTATTATTATTATTGGGTAAAAAGGATAGTACCCTAGAAAATTTTATTAATAAAATAAAATAAAAGAATACAATAAACAGGCTAAGGGCTAGAATCGGACAAACCCCGAATCTAGACAATCACAAAGCCTTACAAAAATAAAAGTAAGCCCATAAAGGAGAAAACAAAGAAAACCCAATAATGGCAACAATCTCAAGGTCCAACAATGGCAATAAAATCACAGCCCAACATTTGCAAAAAAACTCAAAACTGAACACCTAAGGACAACAATATCAGCCATACACATCATAACAAAACAAACGTAGTAGAGTGACGACCCGGGAGCGGATTCCCCACTGGCGGGGGGGGGGGGGGTAGGAGACGTCTAAGCTCACTAGGAACCAAGTGTATATGTAAAAGAACCTAGTGGTCTTCAAGAAAATCTCTTGAAAATCAATGAGGCTAGGCCACTTTGTTCAAAACTCATTGTCAATAGCATTATCCAGAACATAAGCCCCAATATAGAATGCAATCACAGCAGCCTTCATCATCCACAACAGCAGCAAATGAGAGTATAAGAGCATCCAAATCAACATCAGCACCATTTGAGCAGTAGCAATGTTGTCTACAGCAGTAGCAGCCCATAAAAGAGCAGACCAGCAGTAATAGCAGTTGTCAATAAGAACTTTAGCATACATCCTAACATCATTCAACTTCAGCAACATCCGTAGATGCAAGGCCAGCAGCATCATCAGATAGAACATGAACAACAGCATCATGATAATCAGCTTCCATCTAAAAAGCAATTGAGACCATAACAGCCTCATCAGCCTTAGCAGCATACCAATTAATAACATGTTAATTCTCCCTTGCACCAAATGACCTATCAACATAGAAGACTTCAATAGCAGCAAGCATAGCATCCTCTTTACAAGCAGCATCTGACTCCTTTGCACCAGCAGCCCCAATTCAAGATCATTATAATGACTACCTGGCCAATTGTGGAAATCCCATCTGCAAATAGCATCTGAAAATACCCAACCCAATTCCCAAATCCTACCATCCTCACAGATTATACACACAACACTCAGAAGAAAGTTGTTATAAGAAATACCGAACCCAACCCCCTAAAGAGACCCAATCTCACCATAATTACCACATTCCCAAACCCATCCCACCCTCCCTTTAGAGTATTAAAGTAGCATAAGGGATTTGAAAGGAAATTCATTTGGGTCATAATTCTCTCTAACTCATTTAACTCCCTAAGTGCATACTCTCTAAGCCATTCCACAACAGCTAAAATAATTGACATATCTGGATCATAAAAAACCTTTTCATTCAAGTGACACTGCCAAATCATAGATGCTTCACTAGTAAATATTGATTTTCTCATAGTCAGTCCCATCAGTTTATATCTCATAGTATCCCAGATAATCCCAACAAGATCTTCAACATGCCTCTCTTTCTGCTGACACAGTCTAAAATTTCTCTCCTGCCATACATAATAAATCACAGCCCCAAAAACGAGCCTTCATATAGTACTCTAACTAGACTTATTGCATGACAAGTCACTCATATATTGCACAACATTACTCCACTTATCCGGACAGTGAAATAATTTGGCTTTAGGTTTCATCAGAGTCCAAATCCATTAGGGTAACCACATTCAAAAAACAAGTGATCATGGGAATCAGATTGCTGCTTGCAAAATGGACAAATAAAAACTTTTTATCCATCACTCCTTCCCATTGACTAACAATATCTGGAGATTTTAATCATCCTTTAAACGCCAACCAAACTACAAAAGCATGCCTAGGAATGCACTGGGAGAACCATACAGTCTTATGCCATTCAACCAGGGGCTTATTATCATGGAGATCAGTAAACACAACTTTTGAACAATATGGCACCAGCTTGTTGTTAACTGAACATTTCCACTTCACTTTATCTTCTATATCTGCTATTAAGTTGGGAACAGGAGCATTAAAAAAAATAGGAAACATACTCCTCCACTCAGCAAGCCAAACCCATCTCACATTGTCTATAACATCATCAACCTTAACATCTCTGGGAATTCTAGCTTCAAACAATTCCCTATTAGTGATAAAATCTCCAAGAGGGCTTAAATCATGCCACTTATCAAACCATACAGAGGTATTTTTCCCATTTCCCAAAACAGAAATCATATAGTCTCTAATCCTTTCCCTACATTGCAATAGTTGTCTCCAACTCCAGCAAGAAGAACCTTCTTTAACAGGGATTTCCAAAAAATTTATGCCTTTAATTTTATAAACATGAACCCGTTTAACCCATAGAGAATCCTTCTTTAAAATAACATTCCAGATGTTTTTAGTCATTAGGGCAACATTCCAGACATCCAAATCTTTAATACCTAACCCTCCTTGCCATTTAGGGAAGCACACATCATCTCATTTAACCTTAACTTTACCCCTCTGCAAATCCCCTTGATTCCAAAGCAAACCCTTAAAAAACTTGTTGATATCTTTAGTAACAGAGGCAGGAAGGATAAACACAGAAGACCGATACACTTGAATTGAACTCAAAACAGAAGAAATTAACTGAACTCTGCCAGCAAAAGACAAAGACTTATTCTTCCATTCCAAGATTTTATTTCTGACTTTGTCAATGAGGACCACACAGTCTTTATGAAACAATCTAGTAGACAGCAATGGGACCCCTAGATATCTAATAGGTAGACTTCCATCTTGAAAAGGTATAGTACTCTTAATTTTATCTTTAACATCCAAAGGCACATTACCATAGAAAGCCATACTCTTCTCCTTATTAGGTAATAACCCAGAAACCTCACCATACTCATCAAGAGCAGCCTTCAACACCTTAACAGAACCGAAATCCCCATGACAAAACATTATTAAATCTTCTGCAAAACAAAGATGTGTAATACCAACATCTTAACAATGCCAATGATACATGAAACCCTCACTTTCCCTAATTCTCCTCTTAATAAGCAAATTGAAGACCTCCATGACTAAAGTAAATAAGTAAGGAGAGAGCGGATCACCTCGCCTTAACCCCTTTTTCCCTCAAAGTAACCACTAACCTCCCAATTTATAGACAAGCAAAAAAAAGGGCTAGAAACACACTCCATAGTCCAATGAACCATACAAGGATGAAACCAAAATTGATTAAGACAATTTCTTAAAAAAGCCCACTCCAAAAAATCATATGCTTTCCTAATATCCACATTGAAAGCCACCCTTGCAACTCCTCTATCCATTTCAGCACTTGTTGCTCAAGCTTATTGAGGTATTCAAATTCAATGTATTCATAGGATAAGGGAAGAATGTCTTCTGCCTGATAGAGACCTATGGTAGTTAAGTAGGTAATCATGTTTGCCTGTCTTGTTCCCTAGTCACCTAAGTTTCTTGCTTAGTAATCACAGCCTCTACCTCAAGACTTTCTTGAACTGGGAGAGAGTAGGAGCTTTGTACACTCTCTTTCTTCTCATTTCTTCTTTGATTTTGAGGAGTAGTTCTGCATCCTCAGCCTTATTTCTCTCCTTTTACACTTCCATATCAGACAGTACATTTAATTCGTCCAAGAGGAGAGAGATGAGTTCATTAACATTATAATTCCAAGACCCCAAACAGTTCAATATGGCTACCCTTAACTCATCTTCTTGAGTACATGGCCTGGGGGCAGCCCTGATTGTAGCTTCCAATATACCAAGGGTCTCACTTGAACTCTCTACCCTTGTCCTCCTCTTCCTCCCTCTTTCCTCCTCTTAAATCACCTTAGAGGTCATCTTCGTCTTCCTTTTGTCACTCATAAGCTTGTGTGACTTAGGGTGAAGAGAACTTTAGCCTTCATTGCTTGGTGTTACACTTGAGCTCTGCCTAGAAAGAAGCTATGAGACACCTTCACCAGCTGGCGCCTCACTGAGGGTAATAGGTGTTGAAGCAGTTCTGGTCTAAAGGTTCACAGGCTCAACTATTAAGCCTTTAACCAAGGTTTCCCCTTCGAATGTAATCTTAGGGTCCACCTCAACATCCAGTTGACCAGTAGTCTTGCCTGCTAGCCTTTTTCTATATAGCTTGGTTCTCTTCTTGAACTCTTCAAGCACCCCGTCTTGAATCTTATCAGTTATTCTTGCATCTTGCATAGTTTTACTTGTATTAGAAAGGGGTGGGTCAACTAAATAGGTGCTTTCATAATATATCAAGTTGTAAAAGCTTAGCATTTCTTGTTGTCCCTAAGACCTAGAGATTATCTAGGCTCTCCTATAGCATCATACCTCCATCCCACAATTGGATTTTCAGTAAGGTGAGATGGGGTAGACATTGCCATTGGTATACGCTCCTCAAATAGGCTTTGAATGAGTGAATCCATATCAATATGGACCTAAGGAGGTTGTTGAGTATAGATAACTACAAGTGAGGTTGGTGAGTCCTCCAACTCCATACTCTGGGAGGAACTCCTAGGTTCTATGATTGTAGGTGGAACTTTCTCCCTTATTTTGGAAGCATCACCCTCTTGCACATGGTAGCTAAGAGTTAGGTCCACTACATCCATTGGTTCTTGTGGACCTTGTTGAGTTCTCCTAGCACGTATCTCAGCTAACTTGCCCTTGAGATCGATGATCTCAAGTTGTTGGTCATTGACCCTTCTGTGTAAGGTAGCCGCCTGAAATTCCAGGTGACTAACTTTTGAAACTAAATAGGTGCATGTTTTTGATAGATTTTGCACCTTTAGTTGCAGACTCCCCTCATCTTCATTAGAAGAATCATGAGGGGATGAGAGATTGGGACCAAAGATTTCTTCCTTATCACCAGCTTAGTGTTCTTGGCTGCTGGATTTCCCTTGTATCATGATAGCTTTAAGAGAAGTGTCAATGGATTGGGTTACCATGGTCGAGGTCTTAATGATATAACCACTTGCAGAATTGAGAGCCTTTTGCATATAGACAAACTGAGCAGGTTCAAGGAGGTCCACCTCAGTTGGGATTGGGTGATATGGGCCAGATATGAGTGATTCAGGAACACTCATCTCTCCTTGAGCAAGTCTGGAGAAGAGAGACTCATGGTACTCAGTAAAGCCCATATCATCAGCATTATAGAATTCAAGGTTGGGAATTAGTTGGTTGAGGTCTAAAGGCTCGCAATGGTAACTTTCCCCTAAAGGTTGATCACTAGACATTTGAGACTCAGAGTGAAGGCTTAAGACTAAGGTAATGAGCCTATCAGACTGAGAATGAGGTGAAGGGTTTGCAAGAACACCAAACATAGTTTAACCCGTTAAACTTTCTGAAAACGCAGCGGAATAACAACTTTATAAACTTACTTATAAGGTGAAAAACATGTTCTTTAGGTGACCATATAAATGTATAAAGCAAACCCAAAATCAAAGGATCATAATATGTGAATGAGCAAGCTATGAACACATGTAAAAGTACATAAAATCACCGCTACATAGAGCTCTGATAACTACCTTTCAGCAGCAGTAAAAACGACAAAAGAAAGGAGGAAAGGATGTCCAAAATTGGCCAAGACTTCAAGGGTAGAAGTCCTCAAGCTTGTATACCCAAAGCTTACTTGCAAACGTGTCGTGTTAGGGAGAATCAACACCAAGATCAACTCTAAAAACCCCCTTCTTGGCTGCTGCTGTTCCGTAAACCTTTTGGAGAGAAGAGAGAGTGTTTTTGGTGTTTTGCATGTGAAGTGAATGATGTTGGAGAGTCCTACACTCTTTCATAAAGAGTGTGTGTTACCAAGGGAAAAGAAGGAACCCCATTGGTCCATGGGGAGGCCGAAAGTTTTTAAACATGGTTGGGATTCCCTCTCATTTTTATGTCTTGTTGACACATTAAAAATTCATGGACCCTCTTGGATTTTTAATGTGTGACAAGTGCAAGAACAATACTAATATGTTTTATGCACTAATCTTTAATTAAACATTTTAATTAAAGATCAATAACATTACATTATCTTATTTTATTTAAACCCTTTTAAATAACAATGTGATTAATAAAACCCATCAACAAATCATCCTTATGATTTGACCCATTTCACATATAATTATTTAGAAAACCAATTTCCTAAATTTGGTGTGTTATTATTTAATTGCATGATCACATCATCAATTAAATAATCGTTTGTGTTTGCAAAGCTTATTATTTGGGTATAACCCGACTTGGATCATAACGTACTAACCACATACATATTCTAAGTGTCTTGGGCACATAGAATCCTACAATTTCCCACTTGCCCAAGATTCCTAGAAGATTGATGCAAGCAGTAAATACCGCCTAACAACGGTTTACTACCCTTAATACGCATGACTTATAGCCATTCAATAACATCATCTTATTCAAGTATCCTACATGAAATGATTTAGGTGAATCAATCATCTATCCTTTTGTTACAGATGTCATGTTAAATCCAAGAACACAGAATGATCATTCCTTGTTGATTTAACTTAGCAGGCCTTAGACATCTAACTCCCAACGAATAAGAGGAACAAATTCCATCTTGACTACATACGTTTCTCACAAACACCTCGTGTCATACCCGAACATACCCTTATGTGTTTTCCACTATTTCAGGACAGTGAAGAATAAACTCAAGGTATAACATTTGG
The DNA here is from genome assembly GCA_025215565.1 of Flaveria ramosissima. Taxonomy (NCBI): domain Eukaryota; kingdom Viridiplantae; phylum Streptophyta; class Magnoliopsida; order Asterales; family Asteraceae; genus Flaveria; species Flaveria ramosissima. Next base: position 15,370 of record JACVEC010000324.1, on the reverse strand, counting down.
TGAATATCAAAACCCAATATGTATCTCAGGTCGGAGGATACCAAATGATATTCGCCTTTACTTAAAATTACTTATGATCAATCAATAAGATTCCATGTAGTAAAATTTGAGATGCGGGTTAGTCCAATATTTGTATCCCACAAATATCTATGAACCTTGGTAGCAACCCATTGCTCTATATTCATCCTTATGAATATCAACCAATCCAAGTTCATAATAATCTTACCCTCACACGTGTTCTCACAAGTATGAACGACTACGAACATTTAGAGTAAACAATTTACTCATGGATTAAACATGCTAGATTGGAACATTAATTGAAACATTATAACCAAATAATTTTATTCAAATAATAAAGAGTTCCACATATCCAAATACAAAATTTACAAATCAAATCCAATCACTAGAATATCGAAGTCCCATGGCACAAGTATGACCTTCATGCTTTGCCTTTTCAAGGAGCTTCGTGAGAGGATCCGCAATGTTTTGATCCGTGTGAACTTTGCGAATACATATCTTTCCATTTTCAACTTCATCTCGTATGTAGTTGAATCTCCGCTCAATGTGCCTAGTCTTTTGATGAGCACGAGGTTCCTTGATTTTGAGCAATCGCACCCTCGTTATCACAAAAGATCTCTAGGGGTTCCTGAATGGAAGGGACAACCCCTAGATTGGCAATGAATTTCTTCAACCATGCAGCTTCTTGAGCTGCCAATGAGGCGGCGACATATTCTGATTGTGTAGTTGATAGAGCCACCACATCCTGTTTAGAGCTCTTACATGAGACCGCTCCTCTATTCATGAAAATATATCCCGATTGTGACCGAGAATCATCACGATCGATTTGGAAACTCGCATCTGTGTAACCTTTTACAACGAGTTCCTCATCACCAGATCCATAGATTAGGAACATATCTCTTGTCCTCCTTAGGTACTTAAGTATGTTCTTAACAGCCATCCAATGACTGTTTCTGAAGGAAATGATCTGCCCAAGATATATATTAAATTGATGTGGCTAGTGTGATATGATCCAAGACGGGTCATACCCAATAACAAGCCAAACAAACACCGAAAGACAATTTATTTGTTGATAAGATCATACAAATAAGTAGTGACACCAATTTAGAAAATTGGATTTTCTAAATATTGCTTTTGTAAATGAACATTATTATGTGGATAATTGTTCATGAGATATTATTTGTTTTTCATTATTTAGTTTTACTAAATGATAACAAATAAAAGAATGTTTATTTTATAAAGTTTAAAATTAGTTTTCAACTTTATAAACAAAGGGGTAAAGTTAGTTTATGTTTAAAAATTTAAAAGAAATTGACTTCTTTTTGGTCTCATTTGGCCGCCCAAAAAGGGGCCTTTTGGAGTTCCTTAGGTTGTCTTGAAAAGTGGTGTTTTATAGAAACTAACACACTCCATCATACCATCATTCACTCTCACATGCAAAAGGTTTTTTTGAACTCTCCTCCCCTCTCTCTCTCTCACGGTTTTGAAAGAAAAAGAGCAGAATTTTTCAGCAATCAAAAGTGGTTTTGGGTGCTGAAATTTGGTGTCAAGAATCCTAGCAAACAAAGGTGTTTGTACAAGCTTGGGGTATCACCACTTGAGGGCTTCGATTTTGAAGTTTCAGCCAAGTTTTCATCCACTTTTCCCTCTCTAATCTCGAAATCCAGCAGCTACAAAGGTTGTAGTTTCTTCATTTCATGTTTATCTTTTGTATGCATTTGTATAATGATCCATGGATTGGGGTTCCTTATTAAAATGGTTTAATAATCATCATATCAACATGTTTTAAAACATATATATTCCGCTGCGTTTTTCATATAAACAAGATTATATGAGCTTTGATAAACATGTTAAAACCCCTACAATGGCATCAAGAGCCACTTATACATATGCATACATTTATTTCCTCCCTAGTTCACGGTTTTGTGGTGCTTGACACCAAAAAATCCGTGAGTTAGGGGCTGGATTTTGACCCCCTTTGGTGTTTTAAAGATGCTTCTTTATGCATATAAGGATCTTTAAAACTCTAGATTATTAGATGTTTATTTATATGTTCTTAACCCACTTGTTCTTGGTTTATGTTGGCCAAAAACATGGGCAAAAAGGGGCTGCCAAAATCGATCTTCTTGTGTATGTTTGATCATGTTGTTGTTGATTATGCATAACAAAGCCTAGAACATTTGGATTGAATGATTGGTTGTCATGTTATATTCATTTGGGCATGTAATATTTTAATTTTGTTTCAAGTCTTGTTTTGTAATCTATTCATTCATATGGTTTGTAATAAATAGATTAGGAGTTTATCTTTACTAGAAAAATGTATTAGGATACATATTTTGTAAGGATGCTCAAGATCAAGACTTGAAGAAAAGATGGACAAAGAGGATGCTTGAAGATGTGGATTCAAGTGGGAGTTCCTTTTGTCAACCATGTGTCATGCTAAACAAGTGTGCTCAATTTAGTATGCTTTGTTATGCATATATGATTGTTTGGTTATGCTTGGTTGGATGCTTATGATGTTGTTTTGTTTTGGATATTTGGATGTCATTAACAAACCATCACTAGAACAAGCTATTACATGAAATTGGTTCTCAAATCATTAAGCAAAATAGAATGGGTCTATAAAAGGAGTTAATGGTTTGCAAAATAAAATGAGTTTTATTTAAAAGAACCAAATGGGTACCATTGGTTGAATCCATACAATCATATAGTACATGGACTTTTCTAAAACAAGAATTATGAAATTTTAAATCCCTTTTAAAAACAAGTTAAACACCATCCTTTTACATAACACTTAGGTTACTTGCAAACTCTTAGTGGGATAAAGGTCACCTAACCACTTTGAGGGAACTTGTAACTTGAGGTGATAATGCCATGTTTGTGGGATAAAGGTCAGCTAACCACTTATGTGGTAAACTCACACGTGTGTGTAAGTAGGACGACTTGATTTATAAAATATATTGAATGGATCACCTAAAATGTGTTTTATAAAAGGTGTTGATGGGGTAAACATGCCGTTATAAACATAAGATGTTCAAACGATCCCATACCATTAGAAGTTGCAATGGGTTGCAATTGTCATTTATGACTACCTTGTTTATTTAAATAATGGGATAAAGGTCACCTAACCAATATTTAAATATAACGTTGGATTCTAAAATTTTTTTTATTAATAGTCTATGAGACGTAAAGGGTATTAATAAATGAAATATATAATTATATCAACGATTACTAAAATGGACTTTGTAAAATCTTGTAGATGGCCGACCACACCAACGCTAATAACGATGTACCAAACCCAAACAACCAATCTCTTAGGGCGATCCTTCAAAGGGATCGTCTAACACCTAACAACTTCATGGATTGGTACCGCAACTTGAGAATTGTTCTCAAGCAAGAAAAGCGGGCCTACATTCTTGATGATCCCATCCCCGATGAACCTAACCAGGAGGATGTGGAGGCCTATAATAATTGGGTTAGATATACGGAAGACTCCATCCAAGTCTCTTGCTTAATGTTAGCAAGTATGACACCCGAACTCCAAAAGGAGTATGAGCTCCATGGAGCCTATGACATGATCACTCAGTTGCGGGAAACGTTCCAGCAACAAGCTAGAGTGGAGCGCTTCGAAACGGTTCGAGCGCTTCATGCATGTCGGATGGAGGAATCCCAATCAGTTTCATCTTATGTTCTTAAGATGAAAAGCCACATCGACCGCCTTCAAAGGCTAAATTGTCCTGTCTCAAAGGAGTTGGCCACGGATTTGATCCTTAATGGCCTAACTAAAAGGTTTGAGGCATTCGTCATGAATTACAACATGAACGGATGGGACAAGAGCATAAATGAACTTCATTCGATGCTCAAATCAGCTGAGGCGGGAATGGGTAAAAGGGTTTTACCCGTTCTCACCATTAATGAAGGTGGGAGAAGGAAGAGGTCTCTACCCCCTCCTAAGGCAAATGTTGCCAAAGGAAAGGGGCACGTTGGAGGAAAGGGAAAGATGGTTGTTAGGGCGGAACCTCCGAAGCCCAAGGAGAGGAAGCAAAAGGTTGCTGTAAACGACCCATGCTTCAAATGTGGTGAGATAGGGCATTGGATGAGAAATTGTCCAGTCTATCTCAAAGAGTTGAGAGAAAAGAGGGATGCCGGGCAAACCTCAGGTATAATTTACATGATACATGTTGAGCTAAATGTTATTTCTTCTAACACATGGGTATTAGATACTGGATGTGGAACTCACATTTGCAATTTATTGCAGGGGTTCAAAAGAAATGAGCGTTATGCAAAAGGGGAAATAAGTCTATTCATGGGCAATGGTGCAAAGGTTCACGTTGAAGCCCAAGGAGACTACATTTTGAAGCTTCCAAGTGGTTTGGAAGTCATTTTATATAATGTATTATATGCTCCTAGTTTGACTAGGAACATAATTTCTGTTTCCCGTTTAAGACAATATGATTATGATTTCAAGTTTGTTGACAATGATATTCATGTTTCTTTAAATCATGTATTTTATTTTAAGGCTATACCTTGTAATGGTATTTATGAATTGGTTCATGAAAACATAACAAATGATAGCTCAATATACCAAGCAACCACCAAAAGACTCAAATTAGATTTGAGTGATACCTACCTTTGGCATTGCCGTCTTGGTCATATAAACAAGAAACGTATACAAACACTTCAAAAGAATGGTCTTTTAAAAACAAATGAATATGATTCATTTGATGTATGTGAATCTTGTTTACAAGGTAAAATGACTAAGGCACCCTTTAGTGGAACTAACGAAAGGGCAAAAGATTTATTAGGTATCATACATTCGGATGTATGTGGTCCTTTTAAGCCAATGACTAGGAATGGTGAAAGATACTTCATTACCTTTACCGACGATTATAGTCGCTATGGGTATGTGTACTTATTAAGGCACAAAGATGAAGCTTTTGAAATGTTCAAAATCTTCAAGAATGAAGTAGAAAATCAACTCAACAGGTCAATTAAAATTCTCCGCACCGATAGAGGTGGCGAATACCTAAGTGATGTTTTTCAAGATCATCTTAGGAGTTGTGGGATTGTCTCACAACTCACTCCACCTGGAACACCACAACATAATGGTGTGTCTGAGAGGAGGAATCGAACCTTATTGGATATGGTTCGATCTATGATGGCTAGAAGCACATTACCTCTATCATTTTGGGGTTTCGCTTTACTCTCCGCGGCCCGTATTCTGAATATGGCCCCAACCAAAAAGGTGGAAAAGACACCTTTTGAGATATGGCATGGAAGAGTTCCATCCCTATCGTACTTAAGGGTCTGGGGTTGTGAGGCTTATGTTAAGACTCCCACCCCAAACAAATTAGATGTCCGATCCACCAAGTGTATCTTTGTTGGATATCCTAGAGATTCTATGGGATATTATTTCTATGATCCACTGGAACAAAAGGTGTTTGTTGCCAGAAAGGGTGAGTTCTTAGAAACAAAGTTCCTTATGGAAGGAACTAGCAGTAGAACAGTGGATCTTGAGGAGGATCAAGTAACACAGCCCGATGCACGTTTGGTTGAAACTAGCACTCAACGTGAGGATGTTGAGGATGATCAAGCGGTTGATCAATACACACAAAACGTTCGCAGAAGTGGTAGAACTAGTAATCCACCTGAAAAATACGAATTTTTCATGGATGGATGCTATGTGGTGGATTCAGATGAACCAGCCACATATCATGATGCAGTGTCCAATTTGGATTGTGACAAATGGCTTGAGGCCATGAACGTTGAGATGCAATCCATGTATGACAATCAAGTTTGGGAACTTGTTGAGCCACCTCTTAATTCCAAAGTAGTTGGAAGTAAGTGGGTTTTCAAGAAGAAAACCGATATGCATGGAAACTTGGATACTTACAAAGCTAGACTTGTAGCAAAGGGTTTCACTCAAACTCAAGGGGTTGATTATGATGAAACCTTCTCACCTGTTGCAATGCTTAAGTCTATAAGGATATTGTTTGCCATAACAGCTCATTATGATTATGAGATTTGGCAAATGGATGTCAAAACCGCTTTCCTAAATGGATATCTTGAGGAAGATGTCTATATGGTTCAGCCTGAAGGTTTTGTCGATCCAAAATATCCTAATAAAGTATGCAAGTTAATGAAATCAATCTATGGATTGAAACAAGCATCAAGAAGTTGGAATCACCGTTTTGATGATGAAGTAAAGAAATTTGGCTTCATCAAAAACGCTGATGAGGCTTGCGTGTATAAGAAGGCTAGTGGGAGCACAATAACCTTCCTTGTATTGTATGTTGATGACATACTACTATTTGGAAACGACATTCCAACCATGGAAGGTGTAAAAACCTGGCTTGGAAGTTGTTTTTCCATCAAGGATCTTGGTGAAGCCGCCTATATTCTGGGAATAAAGATCTATAGGGATAGATCAAGACGGCTAATTGGTTTGAATCAAAGTGCATACATTGACAAAATCTTGAAAAGGTTCAAGATGGAAAACTCTAAGAAAGGTACTGTACCTATTCAAAGAGGGACAATATTGAGTACAACTCAATGTCCAAGCTCCAAGGAGGAGCAAAATAGAATGAAGGCAATCCCTTATGCATCTGCTATAGGATCCATCATGTATGCGATGATATGCACTAGACCAGACGTGTCATGCGCTTTAAGCATGACAAGTAGATACCAGCAAAATCCTGGTGATAGTCATTGGATGGCTGTCAAGAACATTCGGAAGTACCTAAGGAGGACTAAGGACATGTTCTTGATCTACGGGTCTGGTGAAGAGGAACTCGTTGTAAAAGGATACACGGACGCGAGTTTCCAAACCGATCGAGATGATTCACGATCTCAATCGGGGTACATCTTTATTCTGAATGGGGGAGCTGTTTCTTGGAAAAGCTCAAAGCAAGAAGTCGTAGTGTTGTCCACTACAGAGTCAGAATACGTCGCCGCTTCAATGGCAGCACAGGAAGCTGCATGGCTGAAGAAATTCATAGCCGATCTAGGGGTAGTCCCTTCCATTCAGGATCCCCTAGAGATCTTTTGTGACAACGAGGGTGCGATTGCTCAAATCAAGGAACCTCGTGCTCATCAAAAGACTCGGCACATTGAACGGAGATTCAACTACATAAGGGATGAAGTTGAAAAAGGAAAGATATGTATTCGCAAAGTCCACACTGATAAAAACGTTGCGGATCCACTCACAAAACTCCTTGAAAAGGCAAAGCATGAAGGTCATGTTTGTGCCATGGGACTTAGATATTCAAGTGACTGGGTTTGATGTTGTATTTTGTATTTGGATATTGGAACTAATGTTATTTGACTTAATTATATGGTTATAATTTCATTTGTTCTTCTATTTAGCATGTTTAAATCCGTGAATAAATAAATTATTCTCAACGTCCGTAGTCGATCATACTTGTGGGAACAACTATGAATGTAAGACTATAATAAACTTGGATTGGTTGATATTCATAAGGTATGAATATAAAGAAAGAGGTTGCTACCAAGGTTCATTGATATCTATGGGATATAGATATTGGACTGACCCGCTCTCAATTATTTCTGCATGGAATCTTTCTGATTAGTCATAAGAAATTTTAAGTAAAGGCGAATATCATTGTATCCTCAGACCTGAGATACATATTGGGTCTTGATATTCACCAAGTTTTGTACTTTGACTTAGTCCTTTACTGTTCTGAAAAGGGCAGTACATAAGGCTGAGTTCAGGTATGACATGAGGTGATTGTGAGAGACGTATGTAGTCAAGATGGAATTTGTTCCTCTTATTCGTTGAGAGTTAGATGTCTAAGGCCTGTTAAAGTTAAATCATCGGAGAATGACTATTCTGTGTCTCTTGGATTTAACATGACATCTGCAACAAAAAGATAAATGATTAATTCACCTAAAACATATTCAAGTAAGATACTTGAACAGGATGATGTTATTGAATGGCACTTAGTCATATACATTAGGGGTAGCAAACCGTTGCTAGGCGTTATTTGCTGCTTGCATCAATCTTCTATAAATCTTGTGCAAGTGGGAGATTGAAGGAAATGATCTGCCCAAGATATATATTAAATTGATGTGGCTAGTGTGATATGATCCAAGACGGGTCATACCCAATAACAAGCCAAACAAACACCGAAAGACAATTTATTTGTTGATAAGATCATACAAATAAGTAGTGACACCAATTTAGAAAATTGGATTTTCTAAATATTGCTTTTGTAAATGAACATTATTATGTGGATAATTGTTCATGAGATATTATTTGTTTTTCATTATTTAGTTTTACTAAATGATAACAAATAAAAGAATGTTTATTTTATAAAGTTTAAAATTAGTTTTCAACTTTATAAACAAAGGGGTAAAGTGTGTTAGTTTATGTTTAAAAATTTAAAAGAAATTGACTTCTTTTTGGTCTCATTTGGCCGCCCAAAAAGGGGCCTTTTGGAGTTCCTTAGGTTGTCTTGAAAAGTGGTGTTTTATAGAAACTAACACACTCCATCATACCATCATTCACTCTCACATGCAAAAGGTTTTTTTTGAACTCTCCTCCCCTCTCTCTCTCTCTCACGGTTTTGAAAGAAAAAGAGCAGAATTTTTCAGCAATCAAAAGTGGTTTTGGGTGCTGAAATTTGGTGTCAAGAATCCTAGCAAACAAAGGTGTTTGTACAAGCTTGGGGTATCACCACTTGAGGGCTTCGATTTTGAAGTTTCAGCCAAGTTTTCATCCACTTTTCCCTCTCTAATCTCGAAATCCAGCAGCTACAAAGGTTGTAGTTTCTTCATTTCATGTTTATCTTTTGTAAGCATTTGTATAATGATCCATGGATTGGGGTTCCTTATTAAAATGGTTTAATAATCATCATATCAACATGTTTTAAAACATATATATTCCGCTGCGTTTTTCATATAAACAAGATTATATGAGCTTTGATAAACATGTTAAAACCCCTACAGTTTCCAGGATTTTGCTGGTAACGACTTGTCATGCTTAAGGCGAATGACTCGTCCGGTCGAGTTCATATCATTGCATACATGATGGATCCAATAGCATATGCGTATGGGACTGCCTTCATTTTATCTTGCTCATCCTTTGAGCTAGGACATTGAGTCGTACTCAATATCGTTCCTCTTTGAATAGGTACGGTACCTTTCTTAGAGTTCTCCATCTTGAACCTTTTCAAGATCTTATCAATGTATGCACTTTGATTCAAACCAATCAACCGCCTTGATCTATCCCTATAGATCTTTATTCCCAGAATATAGGCGGCTTCTCCAAGATCCTTAATGGAAAAACAACTTCCAAGCCAGGTTTTTACACCTTCCAAGGTTGGAATGTCATTTCCAAATAGTAGTATGTCATCAACATACAATACCAGGAAAGTTACTGTGCTCCCACTAGCCTTCTTATACACACAAGCCTCATCAGCGTTTTTGATGAAGCCAAATTTCTTTACCTCCTCATCAAAACGATGATTCCAGCTTCTAGATGCTTGTTTCAATCCATACATTGATTTCTTTAACTTGCATAATTTATTAGGATGTTTTGGATCGACAAAACCTTCAGGCTGAACCATATAGACATCTTCCTCAAGATATCCATTTAGGAAAGCCGTTTTGACATCCATTTGCCAAATCTCATAATCATAATGAGCAGCTATGGCAAACAATTTCCTTATAGACTTTAGCATCGCAACAGGTGAGAAGATTTCATCATAATCAACCCCTTGAGTTTGAGTGAAACCCTTTGCTACAAGTCTAGCTTTATAAGTATCCAAGTTTCCATGCATATCGGTTTTCTTCTTGAAAACCCACTTACTTCCAACTACCTTGGAATTAAGAGGTGGTACAACAAGTTCCCAAACTTGATTGTCATACATGGATTGCATCTCAACGTTCATGGCCTCAAGCCATTTGTCACAATCCAAATTGGACACTGCATCATGGTATGTGGTTGGTTCATCTGAATCTACCACATAGCATCCATCCATGAAAAATCCGTATCTTTCAGGTGGATTACTAGTTCTAGCACTTCTGCGAACGTTTTGTGTGTATTGATCAACCGCTTGATCATCCTCAACATCCTCATGTTGAGTGCTAGTTTCAACCAGACGTGCATCGGGTTTTGGTTCTTGATCCTCCTCAAGATCCACTATTCTACTGCTAGTTCCTTCCATAAGGAACTTTTCCTCTAAGAACTCACCCTTTCTGGCAACAAACACCTTTTGTTCCAGTGGATCATAGAAATAATATCCCGTAGAATCTCTAGGATATCCAATAAAGATACACTTGGTGGATCGGACTTCCAATTTGTTTGGGGTGGGAGTCTTATCGTAAGCCTCACAACCCCAGACCCTTAAGTATGATAGGGATGGAACTCTTCCATGCCATATCTCAAAAGGTGTCCTTTCCACCTTTTTGGTTTGGGCCATATTTAGAATACGGGCCGCGGAGAGCAAAGCGAAACCCGAAAATGATAGAGGCAATGTGCTTCTAGCCATCATAGATCAGACCATATCCAATAAGGTTCGATTCCTCCTCTCAGACACACCATTGTGTTGTGGTGTTCCAGGTGGAGTGAGTTGTGAGACAATCCCACAACTCCAAAGATGATCTTGAAAAGCATCACTTAGGTATTCACCTCCTCTATCGGTACGGAGAACTTTAATTGACTTGTTGAGTTGATTTTCCACTTCATTCTTGAAGATTTTGAAAATTTCAAAAACTTCATCTTTGTGCCTTAATAAGTACACATACCCATAGCGACTATAATCGTCGGTAAAGGTAATGAAGTATCTTTCACCATTCCTAGTCATTGGCTTAAAAGGACCACATACATCCGAATGTATGATTCCTAATAAATCTTTTGCCCTTTCATTTGTTCCACTAAAGGGTGCCTTAGTCATTTTACCTTGTAAACAAGATTCACATACATCAAATGAATCACATTCATTCGTTTTTAGAAGACCATTCTTTTGAAGTGTTTGTATACGTTTCTTGTTTATATGACCAAGACGACAATGCCAAAGATAGGTATCACTCAAATCCAACTTGAGTTTCTTGGTGTTAGTTTGGTACAATGAACTATTTAAAGCATTTTCATGAACCAATTCATAAATACCATTAATGGGAATTGCTTTAAAATAGAACATATCATTTAAAGAAACATGAATGTCATTTTCAACAAAAGATAATACATAATCATAATGTCTTAATTGGGATACAGAAATAATGTTCCTAGTCAGACTAGGAGCATACAAAACATTCTTCAAAATAACTGTTGGATTCTGTATGCCCAAGACACACAGAACATTGATGTGGTTAGTACGTTGTGATCCAAGTCGGGTCATACCCAATAACAAGCTTAGCAAACACCAATTAATATTTAATTGATGATATGATCATGCAATTAAATAATTACACCAATTTTGAAAATAGGTTTTCTAAATAAATTATATGTGAGAATGAACAAATTATGAGGATATTTTGTTCATGGATATTATTTGTTATGTTGTTTAAATTAATCAAGCAACATCAAATAATAAAAATGTGTGTGTGCATATTTTATATAATTAAAGGTTAATTATGTAATTTATAAGTTTAGTCAAATAAAAGGAGTTTTAAAAAGGGGAAAACCCTAATAAGGGTTTGTTGAATTTCGGCCGCAAGGGGCCTTCCCCTCTCCTCCTTTTTCTTGTTTTTGAAACAAGAAACTCTTGATGAACACACACACATCTGATCTCCTCCTCTTTCTCACATGAAATCGCACAAGAACTCGTTTTTCTCTTATGGAAGAGAAGTCATACGGCTGGAACAAAGGAGGCGACATCTTCTTGATGTTTCACGGCTGAAAAAGGTTTTTCAGCAGGGTTTTTGATGCGTTTTTGGTGTCAAATCCTAGCAAATATGGTGTTTCTTGAAGGCTTGTGGGTATGTACACTTGAGGACACCTATCCTTGGTGTTTTGGCCATCCAAGGACAGCAACTTCTTCAACAAAATGTGATTTCCAGCAGCTCTAAAATCGGTTCTTCAACAGCCTATAAAGGTAGATTGTTGATGTTGTTTTGGTTGTTTTTTGCTTCTTGATAACTAGTTTATTCACATATATATGATCCTTTGACTTTGGGTTTGTTAAAATAATCTTATGAACTTTAATTTTCAGATTATTGAATAGGATATTAAGTTCATATTCCGCTGCGTTTTCTTGTTTAAAATGGTTAAACGACATTGTTTTGGTACAACAAACCCAACATTGGCATCAAGAGCCGGTTATGTGGATGATTAGTTTCATGAGTTCTTGTATAATTGGTTATATAAGGTTTAACAACCAATTTTAGGGCTGTTTTGTATTGATTTGATGATACCCCAATCTTTCAAGGTTACATCAAACATGCTAGTGATTAAACCTTGAAAGAAAAGATATCAATTTGGTTGATTGTGTTTTGTTTGGACAAAAGACCCTAGATTTTTAGTTTATGTTGGCTGAAAATTTAGGGTCAATGGGGTTCATTTTGGTTCTTAGTATGATGTATATGGATACATAATTTTAGTGCATAACATAGCCTTGACCATGTGTGTTTTGGATTTGGTTGTTTGTGATTTTGTCATGTTGGTTGTATTCATTCAAAGGGTTGTAATATTATTCTTTTGTGTTTGTGTTTGGGTTGTAATTTATTTATTCATTTGGTTATGTAATAAATAGAATAGATGCATTTCTTTTATTAGAAAATTGTATTAGGATATGATTTTGTAAAAGAAGATGCACAAGAAGAAGACCCAAGAGGAAGGACACAAAAGACATGGACACTTGAAGCATTTGGATGTGGAATCAAGTGGGAGTTCATGGACACATATGATGTGTCATTGTTAACCCTTAGGAATGACCTTATGACAACACTTGTGATGGCAAACAAGTGTAGTCAACTTAGTGGCTATGGTTATGCACATATGTTTGTATGATTATGCTTGTTTGTTTTATGTTGATTGTTTGATATATGAATATGCTTAACGATCTAAATAAATTATGATAACAAGCTGAATTTTATGGTTCTAAATCATTAAGTAATTAATAAAAGGTTATTAAAAGGATTAATGATTTCAAAATAAAAGAAGTTTTATTAAAAGAGAACCATAGGGTACCATGTATTTGAAAGCATGCAATTACAAGGTACATAGTGTTTTCAAAGTCTAAAATTAATGGAAACTTAAAACCCTTTGGTAACAAGTCTAACACCATCCTTTTACACGACACTCGAATCACTTGGGAACTATTTGTGGGATAAAGGTCACCTAACCACTTGTAGGGAACTTGTGTCCTTGAGGTGAGTCTAACATACTTGTGGGATAAAGGTCACCTAACCGCTTATATGTAAAAACTCACACGTGTGTGTAAGTAGGACGACTTGAATTGGAAACCATGTGCTTAGGGTCACCGAAGCATGGCGTACAATGGTGTTGATGGGATTAAACATGCCGACTAAACATATGATGTTTAACCGATCCCATAAGACTAGAAGTTGCAATAGGTTGCAATTGTCAACTGTTGACTACCTTGTTAATTTAAATAATGGGATAAAGGTCACCTAACCATCATTTAAATGTAACGTTGGATTCTAGATTTTAATTGTTAATTGTTTATGAGACATTTAAGGGTATTAACGATTAAAATAAATTTATGAGAAATACTAATATGAACTTTGTCAATTTTGTAATAATGACCTCTAACTATAATGCTACCACCCCGATCGTCCCTTCCCTATCACTGAGACCTATTCTCGAGAGGGATAGTCCTAACCATAATTATCTTATGGGCTCATTTTGAAACTTGAGAATCGTTCTCAAGAATGAGTAAAGGTCTATGTCCTTGACGATCCCATACCTCACCAACCCACGCTGTTGATGTTATGGCCTTTTGACGATTGAGTTAAGCACACTTAGGATTCTGTGCAAGCATCCGATCTCATGTTGGGAATATGATTCCCAGACTCCAAAAGGGTTTGGAGCCTCATGGGGCACATGACATGTTAATCTAAAAGGGAAATGTTCCTTCCACAAACTTTAGTAAGATTGCTTTGAAACGGTTCAAGCACTTTATACATGTCACATGAAAAGACCCAATCAATATCATCTTATATATCCTTAAGATAAAAGCCATATTGATAGCCTCAAGATGCTTTGCTGTCCTGTCTCAAAGTAGTTGGCCAAGGATTTGATCCTTGATTGCCTAACTAAAGGTTTGAGACATTCATAATAAACTGTAATATGAACAAATGGGACAAGAGCATCGATGAACCTCATGTAATGCTCAAAGCAACCGAGGCGGGGATAAGTAGAGAGGTTCTACCTATTCTCTCAATCAATAACGGAGGCTATAAGAAGTGGCCAATCCCGATCCTAAAGCAATTATTGCTAAAGGAAAGGAATACGTCAAAGCAAAGGTTAAAGTGAAACCTCAAAACCTAAGCTTATGAAGCCTAAGGTAACGGAGAACGATCCATGCTTTGAGTATGGAGAGATAGGACTATAAAAAGGGTATTGTCCCTTCTATCTCAAGGAGTTGAAACACAAGAAGGGTTTTTGGGCAAACCTCAAATACAATTCCATGATTCATACGCTGTTTTAAAAGCCATTTCTTCAATCACATGGGTATTGGATACCGGATGTGAGACTCATACTTGCAATTGTTGCAAAAGGGTTCAAAAGAAATGTACGCTTCAAGAAGGGAAACTCTATTTTGAGACCTTCAAATGGTTTGGAAGTTGTTCTCAAAACATTTTGTATGCACCTAGTTTGACTAGGAACATGATTAATGTTCCTTTTAAACAATATGATCATGATTCAAATTTGTAAATAATGGTATTGAGTTTTGAATGATGTATATCATTTTAAGGATATGCCTTTTAATGACATCCATGAATTGGTTCATGTAGATCATCCTATTATAACTCATTGATACACATTTAGCATAAAGAAACTTAAAATGGGTTTAAGTTATTACTATCTTTGACATTGTCGCCTTGGTCATACTAACCAGAATTAGATTCAAACACTTCAAAAGAATGGTCTTTTTGAAAACAAATGAAAATGTTTCATTTGATAAGTGTGAACCAAAGACTTACTAGGAATGATACATTTGGATGTATGTAATCATTTTAAGACAATGACAAAGATTGGTTGTGTGAAAGATACTTCATTATTTTACCGACGATTGCAAGTCGCTATTATTGTGTGCACTTGATGACACATAAGTATGAAGCTTTTGAAATGTTCAAAATCTTCAATAATGAAGTAGAAGGAAAACAACTCCTCATAATTATCTATGCTCTTCACTTAGATAAAGAA
>JACVEC010000047.1:77500-112462 GCA_025215565.1 Flaveria ramosissima | reverse complement strand
CTTCTAAGTTTATTGCATGGATTGCGCAGTTTCTTGTTCCTCTTCCGCATCTGAATATAGAGCTCTTGCCAACATACTAGTTGAACTTACATGGTTGCAAGTTGCTCTTTTTGAGCTTGGCGCCCGTGCACCTTCAACTCCTATCCTATGGTGTGCCAGTTTTGGTGTAATCTATCACTTATAGTCATGTTTTCAGTGCTCATACAAAGCACACAAAAGTTATATTGTTTTTATTGTTATAGTAGATCTCTGTTTACGGTTTATATCCACAAATGACCGGTTGTTAAATCTTAATACAGCTGATGCCAACTCCTGGATCTCTCTTTATATGATCCAAGCCACATGTGGTCCATGTCCTTGCCTCCTTGGCTTGTCAGGGCGTATTAGACTCGACGTGTGCTCAATTGTAATTAACATAGTGTAGATGGTACTTAGTGCTATTTCTATCTCTATATATCAAAACACATGTAAAAACAATCATCAAACTTTTTAAGTTCGTCACAGCCTTCTGAATTTTGTTACCGAGCATTTCTGGAGTTCGAATAGAGGCCCATTCAAAAACTCCTTCAGAAGGTGTCCATATGCATGGTGCTTGAGTGTGGGTTCTAATTACAAGTTTTGGAAAGCATCTTTTCAAAACTGTTGCAAAAAGTGTGGTGCATACATTTCTTCTCTATTATTGGCTGGAATTCTTCTGCTACAAAGAAATCTGTTTGTTCCAGTTTTTGTTTATTTTGTCCATAGCATGCCTTGTAACTTTCCTCCATAAATTGGGAAAACTCTCATTTTGTAACATGACTTGAGTTATACCAAAATTGAAAGAGTTTATTCTCTCATGCCTTTGTTTTTGTGAACAGGTACAGGATCCTAGTTTACTTGAAGTACTGCTTTTCAGGCTTAGCTTTTCCTCCAGGCATGGCATCTGTTTAACAATATAATACTGTATAGCTAACTCTAGATTTGTGGAAACTTTCCCTTATTTGGAACGCACAAGTATGCTTACTTTTGGTTTTGCATTTTATTAAATGTATATTCAGGACATGGAGCCCTTTCCCCTGCACGTTTACCATCTCTTAGAAGGGATCTTATACACTTCTTACTGGAGGATTCTAATGCTCCTAGTACGTGGGGGTTGACAAGCTTATCAGCTACAAAATCATATAAAAACCTCTATCATCTCTTAGAGTTGGACACAGAAGCAACATTAGATGTTTTGAGATGTGCATTTGAAAATGAAAGTAAAAAATCAGACCATCTTTTGCATGAGTCCGCAGTTGAAAAGGATTTTACATCTCAAAGTCAAGATCTAACCCAAAAGACCGTAGATGTTCTTGTTCTAGTATTAGAAACTAGTAAATCTGTTAGCACTCAGACTATTCAACCTGACTCAATTTGGCCTTCAAAGGATGATATAGGTCATATACTAGAGTTTATTTCTCATTTTGTTTCTTGTGGAGAGGCCAAAGTCTCAAATGAATTGCTAGGTCAAATATTTGAGTATTTGATCTTAGAGGCTAGCGTTCCAGAAACTGTTGAAAGCAAGTCTGTGGATTTGTTTAAAATAAGAGAAAAGGAGGTCCTTGCACTGTTGAAAGTTGTGCCTCAGTCCGATTGGAATGATAGATACTTGTTAGACATGTGTGAGAAGGCTCACTTTTACCAGGTTCTAATGCCTCTCTCCCTCCTTGCCTCCCTCTCCCCCTTCTGCCTTGAATACAAAATGTGATCGATAATTGTGTTTATGAGTTCATATAGGTCTGTGGCTTCATTTATGACAGCAAACGCCAACACATAGCTGCTCTTGATAGCTTCATGAAAGATGTGGATGAACCAATTCATGCTTTCTCCTATATCCATAATATGTTGCAGAGCAAGAGCAACAACAGGCTAGATTCTTTGGAAGCAGCAGTCATGTTACGAATTCCAGATTTAGTTCAATTAAGCAGGTTACAACATATGGTTGTTTCAGATTCTGAATTGTCGTAGCTTTACTTTTGATGATAGAATTTCTTCCTAATTGTTTGTTATGCATGCTGAACTTTGGCAGAGAGGGCACAGTTTTTCTAGTTTTTGAACATTTTTTTTCAAGAATTCCAACAAATCTTGGCTGAACTGCGGTCTCACCCAAAAAGTCTCTTTCTTTACCTCAAGACAGTTATTGAAGCTCATTCAATGGGCACCATGAGCTTCAGTTCTCTTAGGAAAGGAGAAGCTCTGTGTTTTATTGGTGCAGGGGTAAAGCATCAGACTGACAGAGTACATGATTTCTTAGAAAAATTATCTGAGTTTCCAAAGTCTTTGCGTGAGAATCCAGTTCATGTAACTGATGAAATGAATGAGCTGTATCTTGAGGTAATTGTTACATTGTTGTACTTTATTTTCGAGGGATTTGCATGATCCAAGTTTGAATATCTTTTAACTGATCTTTAATTTTTTCTGCATGCACCGTGATTTCACACTTCTGGTTACTAGTCTTGTGTACACGAACTTGTCATATTTTGTAGGCACATATTTTGTTTCCAAGGATTTTATATAATATTATCATCCACTTTGTGTGGACCGCACTTTTCCTTTTACTTGATAGCATGATTTTAATTTAAACAAGGGTAAAGGCACTTGTTTTTTCTGTTCCAAGTTTAAATTCAGAAATTGAACTCTTTATATTCGAATAATTTAAAAGGTTTGCATTCTTTGTTAGGTTCCCGCCTGTTCTTGAGCAAAAGTCTTACCTGGTTTTGTTTTGTTAGTTTGTACATGAGCCTTACTTTTCAAGTTTAAAAGGCTACCGTTAATCATCAAGAATGTGTAACAACTGGCTTCTTTACTTGTCTTGAAATCAACAAACTTTTAGCATATGGTCCTCCCAATGACATCATGTTTATTTTTTCCTTCATTTTTGTGAGATTACATGCTGACTGCAGATTTAGCCACACTTTTGGGTGGCACTTGGATCCAAACTAAGTTGTTTTTCTTCTGCAGTTACTATGTCAGTATGAACCCAATTCTGTCCTCCATTTCCTTGAGACATGTGAAAGCTATAGGGTAGACCATTGTTTACGCTTGTGCCAAGAACACAAGATTATAGATGCTGCTGCTTTCTTATTAGAAAGGGTTGGAGATGTTGGAAGTGCTCTTTCATTCACACTTTCTGATCTTGCGGATAAATTTAGCATGCTTGATGCTGCTGTTCAAAGTGTATATGATTACGCCGGGTTGGATCGTTTCAACGAGGCTATTAAGAAGGAGGTTTATTACTCCTTCGTTGCTCATTTAAACATAATTTTGTAGGGATATTTTCATACCCCCCTTAAGATTTGCTTAATATCTTGTTTATCCACCAAAAATCATAAACATTGTTTTTGCCGATTTAGATACTAAAACTTTAATATTCATTTTCATCTATGAAATGCCTGGCCCTTCTCATTTTCCTTAACGGCTTCTTCCTGATTAAAAACACTTGAAACCTCTTTATAGTTGAGGGGGATATATGAAATCTCCCTTTTTCATATGGTCAAGAAAAAACACTATAATCTTAGACTCTTATGTCTTTATTGTAGGTGAATGACATATTACATATAGTGCGTACGTGTGTCGGGTTGTGCCAAAGGAACAGCTCTCGGTTAGATCCCAGTGAGTCTGAGGCCCTCTGGTTTCAACTTCTTGATAAGTAAGCACCACACCTCTTCCCTCGACACAACATAAAAAAAATATCGCATTTCTTCATGTGCTGCAATTTGCTGTTCCTTTGTTTTACGACTCATTTTTGTGTTAAAAAGTTGAATTATTATTATTATTTGTGGATCAACCTATTTTACAATTTCTGTTCATATATATTTAATTGATTTTAGCCGCATCATATGATTTTGTTAAGAGAATAGTTTGTTGTTATCCTGAGGATGCTTGACATCTCAAACTTATGTTACAATATTCAATTGCTTACTCAGCTTCAAGTTAGTCTTCCTACTGCTTCTGTTTAGAAACAACCATTTATTTCTGTAACTTTATTCTTTCAATTCCATTTTTTTATCATTGTCTGTTGTATAAAATTGGGAAGAAAATCAAATTTCAGACCTTTAAATTCCTGTGGAAAGTATCTATGAAAATTACTAGTATAGACATCAAACCTAAGATGCCATCTATGTTCATTTGACTAGTCAATGACAACTGGTAGTCTTTAAGAACAGGCATGTGATACAATTTGGATACCTTCCCACATGGTCATGCACTCATGCTACCTTTCTAATATTTTTCATGCATCTTGATGCAGATTTTGTGAACCCTTAACAAATCCATGTGCAAGTAAGATGGATTCTGAGCATAAGGACAAGAATGGCACTTCATCTGAGTCATTCAAAACTAAGTGGAAGATAAGAGGGTCAGATAAAGGTGCACACATCCTGAGAAGAATATTCTCTATATTCATTAAAGAGATTGTTGAGGGTATGATAGGATATGTTCGGCTACCGACTGTCATGATGAAACTTCTTTCCGACAATGGTAGCCAAGAGTTTGGTGATTTTAAGGCTACTATACTGGGAATGCTTGGAACATACGATTTTGAAAGAAGAATTTTGGTAAGCACTTTCATTGTTTTTTACTTTTTTCTCTTACAGAGATTGTCATGCCGTAGGTTTTATTTCTTGGTTTACATTGATACATTGAATTCATGTTGCTTTTATTTACTGGAGTTTGCAATTTCGCATTAGGTTTATGCTTGAACTGTTGCTAATTATTTTACAGCCAACAAGCTGTAGAAGTAACGTATGGTTTGCTGAAATTTACTTTTATATATAAATATATTAATTCTTCATTTTTATTGCTATATCAGGACACTGCCAGATCTTTGATAGAGGATGATACATATTATACCATGACATTACTCAAGAGAGGAGCTTCTCATGGGCATGGCCCTCGGAGCCATCTTTGTTTTATATGCAACTGTCCTGTTACAAAGGACTCTCCCTCTACCACTGGTATTCGGGTTTATAGTTGTGGGCATGCAAGCCATTTGCATTGCGAATCGGCCTCTCATACAGGCTGCCCCATTTGTATGCCAAAGAAAAACGGCACTAGGTCTAGAGGTAACTCGACCCCTGCTGAGAACGGGTTGGTGAGTAAGGCGTTTCCAAAGCACAAGTTTTCACAAGGGACCGGCACTGTTCACCTGCTCCAACAAGAGAAAGATGCACTTGATCGTCAAATATCGAGGGTCTGTTACTAGTATGCTATTTATAACCTTCTTTTTCTATGTAATGTTGAGAGTTGCCTACGACTAAAATGGAGGTGTTATTTCACAGTATGAAATATTAAGTAACCTTGATCGAGACAAGAGGATGGTCCAAGTAGATAACATGCCACAGTTGAGGCTTGCACCACCAGCCCTCTATCAAGAAAAGGTGAAGAAGGCTATGTTGAGAGGGGAAAGTAGTAATAACACTGGCAGTGCTAGTGATCTTGCTAACAAGTTTAATAAAGTTAAGATGGGCAAGCAAAATAAAGATCCGAAAACAAAAGGATCAGCTGTTCGATTTCCCTTGAAATCAAACATATTTGGTAACTTTTCTGCTTTAAGAACTCAGACTGATCTCTATTCTTTTTGAGTTCTAACATTCCGTTGCTTTTGCAGGCAAGGAAAAGACCAGCAGACGATGACATAAGCCATCGGTGGTGTGGATATGTGCAATTATGAGGAAAGCTAGCACGCGAGCAAGGTATCTTACATGTATCTCTTCATTATCAAAGTGTGTCGAGTCTAATGTTGTATAGGACCCTGTGTTTTGGTGGTGTCTAAAAGCATGTATATTTAGTTATATTCTTCTGGTGAACCGGGATATCCGACCGATTTTTATTTCATTTCAAGATAAAGTGTTTTCATTAGGCCTACCAAAACCTAAACTAGAATTTCATTAATAGTATGAAACATCTATATTTTTTCTAGTAAAGCCTGTGAAATGCTTCAAGCATATTCAAAGGTGGATTCAAAGGCCACCTGTATAAAGTGGAATGATAAGAACTGAAATCTGGGATTAACTTCACAAAAAGGAAAACAATTGGGTGGCCCGATTCGAGATGAGCAAAACCATCTCCAAAGTACAGCAATAAACTGATTATCATAGACAAAAGAAAAGCTACTACATCGTATCTACTTAATTGATAATAACTAATGGAAGTTACTTAACTGCCTAATGAGTTGTGCACTTGTTGGTATCCAACAAGCCTTAGACAACAAATTGATTCAATGGAGGATTAAGAATGTGATGAGAACAAACAATCTGCAGTTGATTCAAACTGATTGTATTACATCGATACGAGGATTAACATTAAAGAATCTATTTGACACATATTATTATGACGTGAAATGGTGTCTTGTAAACGTAAGCACTGATTCAATTCAAGCAAGGTTAATATAACTGCAACACAACATCCTAACCCTAGCGACATGTAACTTTGTCTTTGACATATTTACAAGACATACCCATTTTCAGTGTACCTTTTTTTTTACAATATGAGATAATAGTTGAAATGCAATATTTATTTCTCTCAATTTAAGTTTAAAAATGTGAACAAATCATGTTTATTGATAAAACTTACACATTTGTAAGTAGTAAGTTATATTACATGCACATAAACTCTACATTTGTAGGTAAATGCCTAAAGGTTAAAAAGATATGATAAAGTTATTTCTAATGGGTATTTATGCACGTAATATACACATTTGTTTGTAAAGGGTAAACAATCTTTGGAAAATTGAACAACTAATAAAAATATCCCAATGATTTAAGTTAGTTCTTTTTGTTCTCGTAATAATTTAATATGCTGAAACCAACATCATCCTATATAAGAGAGCTATCATGAGAGAACCATACTTGTAGGAAAAAATAAGAAAATCACATTCACCCTATTAAATAATTTTTCTTATTCTTTTTATTTATTTAGTTAAAAGTGTGTTCTAGTAATCTTATATATAAATTAGTTATCGTAATTGCATGATTGTGACTAAATCTCACTTTTATCTCCTTGGTATTTCGAATTAAAATTCCATCCTCATTCTCGATCGTTGTTTGAGAAATTACCATGTAAATGACATACTCAAATTACAAAATTTCAAAAGGGTTAGTTTAAAGATTTTAATTCACAAGATATTCGAATCAATCATCATATATGCGTTTTTTAACTTTTTTTTATGTAATTTGAATTTTGCAATTCAATTCTAGTAACCGAATGTATGTTCATGACTTTTGATAAAATGATTGTAGTTCTTTTTCATGGAATGGTAAAGAATGACAACAAACATGCTCTAGAAAGAGTGATATCAATCAATTTGGTGAAATAAGTAATACAATTGAGAACAATCATGTTGATACCGACAACAATGTTGAGCAGCTTGCAACAAAGAATTCTACAACTTCTATCCCATCCAATAATCACAGAAATAATACGAAGAAAATCATACTACGTTTCTTACTGGCGTTGAACATGAATGTACTCTCTTGGTTAACGATTACATATAAGTGATGTATTGGCTATGTGAATGAATCTTTTGTTTCAAGTGGCTGATTATATATATATGTACGTTTTACTTATTTTAGAACAATAATATATAATAAGAATTGACATTCTTGATATGTTACACATATGTAAGCTGACAATAATGCATAATAAGAAAATATTTTTTTTTCTTTTTAATCTATAAGAATGGTTCTTCACTGTAATCTGTATATTCACATTTCTTTATTTAGTATAATAACGCAAGAGACAACACTCACATCTATACCAACAACTGGGTCGAATAGCTTTTAATATATGAAGAAAATCATACTATATATCTCATCGGTGTTGAACCCGAAGGCATTCATTTAAGTGCCTGGTTTCATATACATAGCGGATTGACTATGTAGTATCCCATCTTTTGGTGGAACACTATATTAGACTCCTAATGTACCGATGGGTACAAACCCATGATTGGAAGTAAAAATGATAAATGGGAGAATGTGGTCAAGACGTACGGGGCCATATGCTGAGAAGACCGGTTTTGTATGCATTTATGTTTTATGAAATAGAAAAAAGAAAGGAGTGATTACTCGAGATACATGATGTGTACCAACGCGGGTAAACCTAAGGCCAAGTGTGTGACATTGGATGTTTCTAATACGTCACATGTTTGTTATAGGAGCATAATTGTTTGACTACAATGATTTGAACCTATTTTTATAAAGCGGAAAATTACCCCAAATTGTTTGATCACTATTGCCAACATAAGCATTTGAATTTATCATAGTTTTATTCACTTTCAACCAATAAAAGAAGTTAGATATCTCCTTGCCGGGTTAGCTACACCCTAGTTGACCCAATTGCCACATGACATTATATTAGCAATAAGCATTTGAAGTATTGTGTTGTCACATGTCATTTTCATAGCATACAATTGTCATTTGGCATTATATTAGCAATATATGGTTATAGAAGGAAACTTGTGAATCCTATTTAAATAGTATTAATGTCTAATTAAACAAGATTTTAAAATTAAAATTTAAATGTAACTAGCAAACATGCCGGAGGTACGCGACGACTATCGAAACAACCACGCCTCTCTCTCTACCACTCGACCGCCTATCTTAAAACAAAATAACAAGGGAAGAAGACATTAATATATAGGCAAAACCACAGGGGCACAAAAGCTAAAAAGTTACGTGTCTAAAACCTAACACCATAAAAACCCACTATTCATAGGATTGCTTTATTAACATTATGTAATGATTGAAATATAAATTCAAAAACTTCAAATTTTAAATTTAATCTACAATTCAATCAGAAATTCTGTAAAAAATAACTAACTAAATTAGTTAAAATTTAAAATTTAAAACTAACAATTTGAATATTAAAATTAAATTCTAATAATAACAATCGATCTAAGATTTTAGGTTATAAATTAAGAATTTAAAAATATTTCATATCTAAACTATATCGTATAATATCGACATGCATTATATACTATTATATAACTATTTTTTACATGCATCAAAACCAGTTTTTTTTATTCAACTAATCGAATTGTCATCCAGCCAGAGACCAATTCATCTATTCGGAAAAGTTATGAACTAATAGAACTGAAATAGAAATTGAAAAAGTAAATATTCACACGCGAAAACTTTATTTTTTTAGAATGCTAAAAGTGCGTCAATTCAATACGATATGGAGTAAAATAAAAAAAGATTTGTTTTGACATTTTAAAATAAAAAACAGTGAACAGTTATTTAATATATATATTTTTTGATATTTATCTTATAAAACATATATTTTTCTAATTTTAATTTTTTACCTTTATAATACTGGAGAATATCTTACAAAGATGGTTTTTTAAGTTCGAAAAATTGTTAACAAAATTTGATTTTTGTATACAAAAATATTTTAGAGATTTGTAAACATTATTATTATTGTTCTATATATTTAATTATTTTATGTAATTTACATGTATACATATCTATTTATCTTCACATGTGTATATATTACAAACTTATTAATAGTAATTGATAATTTATGTTTCTATTTATATTTACTTTAATTTTTTCAACCCGTGTAACATGCGTGTGTTTAGGATAGTATACTATAATATATATTTCCTACTCTAATAAAATGGTAAATGAGAGTGTCACGTGTCAGGCTCATATTCATTCTTATCAAATTTTCTCGCTTCTCTCTCCTATTAAATAACTATATTAATTACTAATAATATTACTTTATTTCTTTTATATTATAATTAGTTTTTTAATAAATTAAGAAAGAATCTTTTTACTAAGGTTATTTCTATAGAAATAGTTTTTTATAAAAAAAGAATTCTTTTCTAAAAATTCAAATATTTTTACCTAATATATTAAAATTAATATTTTCTAAAGTAAATTTTTTATAAAATATAAATAATTAGAATAGGAGTTATAGTACGGACATTTTTAATGTTGAAATTTTTTTAAAACGTTATTCTGAAACAAAATGTTTAATTTAACTTTGAAAAAATGAAAAATTTTAAAAAGTTCATATTATTGTTTTATTACTTATAATTATTACTCATACGTAAATCTAATGATATTATGTCTTAGTATATCGTTTTATAATTAATAATTTTTATTCTATTGAATATTTTATTTGTTCAACCCGTGTAATACACGGGTTGACTAAAACTAGTAATAAATAAAAATGTCCTTGTATATCTATAGATTCTAGTAAAACAAACTTCCTAAAGCCACATATCATTCTCCTAATCTACCTCTTTGCCACTTGTCATTTTTATAGACATCATCACCTTATTTTTCACTTCAAAAGAATAGTATAGTAACTTAAACATTAAAATTAATTTCTCTCTCTTATTAAATATCAATTTTTTATTAATTGCAATATTTCTCTCGCTCATCTTGATTTTTTAAAATCAATGTATCTTTTTAAAATTAGATTTTATTAAGAAAATAAAAAATTACATTTCTAATTAAATAGAACTAATAATAAAATATTTTTATATAATATGAAATTTTCAAAAACAGTAAACCTTTTTGAAACAAAATATTTTAAATCTGTCCTTTTTTAAAAAATTATCAAAATGTGATATTTTCTATAAATAATCTTATTAAAATAACCAAAATAATTACAAACCAGAGTTTTTAGTAAACAAAATTTTCATAAAAATAAATTCTTTTATAAAAGAATCTTAATATGAATGTTTAAAATTGAAACTATTTAATTAAGATACTTAAAAAAATAATATAATTTTTTTATTTTCTTGAACTATTACGTATATAAAATTCATATTAAAATATCGTACTGTAAATCATTGTGTTTGTTACTAATTATAATTCGTTTGCTTAAAACAAAAAACAACAAACTTTTTTAAAAACCATTTTACTTAAAACAAAATGTTTAAAATCCATAAATGTTTTATAAAGCAAAAGTTTAAGAAATATATATTATTATTTATTTACTTAAAGTAACTATTTATAAGTAATTATAATCATATTTTATCTTCAAACATAGTTTTATAATTCATATTTTTTACGAACTATTTAATAATTTATTTATTTGACTCGTGTAATACATGGGTAGTAACCTAGTCTATAGATTCTAATAAACCAAGCTTTCTAAAGCCACATATAATTCTTTTGACCTACCTCTTTGCCACTTGTCATTTTTATAGAAATCATCATCTTATTTTTCATTCCAAAAGGGTATGAAAATTAGATTAAACTAATTTATCTCTGTTATTATAGTAATTTATCTCTGTTATTAAAGATCAATTTAATTAATTGTAATATTTCTCTCACTCATCTTGATTTTTAAATTCAATGTATCTTTTTTTAAATTAGATTTTATTAAGAAAATAAAAAAATCACTTTTTTAATTAAAATAGAACTAATAATAATAATTTTTTATATAATATAAAATTTTCAACAACACTAAACCTTTTTGAAACAAAATATTTTAAATCTGTCCTTTTTTGAAAAATTATAAAAATGTGAACTTTTTTAAAAAACAATTTTATTAAAACAACCATAATAATTACAAACCATAGTTTTTAATAAACAATATTTTTATAAAAATATTTCTTTTATAAAAGAATCTTAATACGAATACTAAAAATGAAAATATTTAGATAAAATAGTTAAAAAATAATATAATTATTTTATTTTCTTTAATTATTACGTATATAAAATTCATATCTTATACTAAAATATCGTACTATAAATCTTTGTGTTTAATACTAATTATAATCCGTTTAATAAATGGGTTTCTAGCCTATCTATATATATCTCTTTCTGTCTGTTTGTCTATTATTCTATCCATAATAAGGAAAAATAAAATAATACGTGACGCAATTGTAAGCCTTATCATACTAACTTGATCATTTCTCTCTATTATTATAATTAATATTGATTACTAATAATATTACTCATACCATATTCAAATTAAAAAAATATATAATTTAATAAATTGAAAATCTATTTATTTTAAATTAAAAACACACTTTTAAAAAAAAGCAACGAGCTTTTTTAAAAAAAACATTTTACTTAAAACATAATATTTAAAAACCATAATTTTTTATAAAACAAAAGTTTAAGAAAAATATATTATTTTTTATTTACTTAAAGTAGCTACTGTAGAAGTAACTATAATCATATTTTATCTCCAAACATATTTTATAATTCATATTCTTTTATTAATTATTTAATAATTTAATTATTTAACCCGTGTAATACACGATACTAATCTAGTTTATTATATGTTAAAAGAAAAACTATTCTCGTAAGGTTAAGTGGGTGTTTGGATAACCTCCTTATTTTGTTACTTATGACTTATTAACTTTTTAAAAGTTAATAAGTTATATTTAGTGTTTGGATAAGTCAAAAGTTATTTTCAAAACAACTTTTTAGAATTAAAAAGCTTAATAAGTTAAAATTAAAAAGTAGAAGGGATTAACTTTTCAAAACAACTTTTTAGGAGGTTAATAGCAAATTACGTTTTTACCCTCATCTCCTAACCCTTCTCTCATAACTGATCTCCCTCATTACTGCGGCCGCTTTCATCAACCACCAAGCTCCCTCATTACTGTTGCACACCAACCACCATTACTCCATTACCAATCGACCGCCTCACACCAATCGACCGCCTCACCCATCAAGGAGAAGCGACCGGCATCAATCTCCGTAGTTGTACCTGCGGCCGCCATCACCAATACTCCAATCGGGCTCCACCCTCCATTAATCGGGTTCACCCACCTGCGAGAGCCATCATGCGACATCAACCTGCGACCGCAATCAACCTGCGACCGCCATCAACGTGTGACCGCCATCAATCTGTGACCGCCAACTACCTCGTCATTAATCGGTACCGACGGGCGACGTCAATAAAACCGAGTTGTGATGTTGTGATTTGAAGATTATGCTGTGAAGGTTGGATTTGAAAAGTTCTTCATCATCGTTTTGGTGATCTGAAATTGTTAGATACAAAAGCTTTGAAGAAGTTCTTCAACTTTTTGCTACAAAAGGTTTGATTTTCTCATATTGTTC
This sequence comes from Flaveria ramosissima, assembly GCA_025215565.1. NCBI lineage: Eukaryota > Viridiplantae > Streptophyta > Magnoliopsida > Asterales > Asteraceae > Flaveria > Flaveria ramosissima. The sequence continues at coordinate 99,413 of JACVEC010000047.1, read as the reverse complement.
TGAAATTATAATCTGAAATTTGGTAGGATGTTGATCTGAATTTGGGGATTTCACTGTATGATGGAATTAGGGTAACAATTTTGTTGTGTTCATGTTGATTTTGCTACAGGCTGTTTGTGACACCCGGTCAAATCAGGTCAACTTTCGAAACCACCCGCAATAACTAATTGATAATTATTTAGCGTTTAGGTCTAACTTAACAAAACCCTGCGTAACGTTCATCAAACCTAGCAATTGTTTAACAAATTTCTTGAATAATAATAATAATAATAATAATAATAATAATAATAATAATAATAATAATAATAATAATAATTATAATAATAATATGAATAATCTTCTACAAATCCAAGGAGGATTTTAAGTCTTGCATGCAAGACAACACACCTATTTGGAGGTGTTTAAAAACCTTTCACATACACACACACTCAAACTCTTCATCTCCTCAACTCACTCCACTTCCACACACCACCACCCTCCATCGGCCGCCCCCTTCCTCCTCCCCCTTCGCCGGACACCGCACCACCACCTGCTGCCGTCACCACCAACATCACAACACCACCGCGATCACCATCCGGACCCCACACCACCGCGACCACCATCCGCACCCCACACCACCGCGACCACCATCCGCACCCAACACCACCGCGACCACCATCCGGACACCACGCCACCGCGACCACCATCACCTACACCCGAAACCGACACCACCACCATCACCGTCGTCATCCTCCGAATCCACCATCACCGTCGTCATCCTCCGAATCCACTATCACCGTCGCCTTCTTCCGAATCCACCATCACCGTCGCCTTCTTCCGAAGCCACCATCACCGTCGCCCTCACTCGACATCACCACCACCACCTTCACCCGATACCGCCATCACCACCTTCACCCGGTACCGCCACGACTACCACCACTCTCACCCGACACCATCACCCCGTCACCCTTTATCCGACACCACCGTAAACCCCCCCCCCCCTTCCTTTACCTTCGGATAACACCAACAATAACCACCCTCATTTGCATATACACTCTAGTTGGAACTTAGTAAGGACCCGAAGTTTCATCGGGAAATCAAAAATCGAGCTTGCTTTCCGTTAAGGATTCCATCTAGTAAGGTATATTAGATAGACAATGTATATTTATGTTCATGCATGGATGATCAAGATAAGGAATCTTGATGAACCCTAGTTCACCCATTTAGGTATTGTATGAAATGGTTATTTTGATGATTTTGTATGTAAAATGGCTATTATGATGGTTTGATAAATCTGAAAATGGATGGTTATGTGGATGAAAACATGTTATGTTAAGGATTTAGGTGGTAAAACGTATGTATATGGGTATGTTATGTATGTATGAAGGCATAATCATGTGGATGGGAAAAATGATGAAATATGGTCTTGATAAGAACATTAGGAGATTTATTGGTTGAAGGATTATTATTAACATGATAACTTAGAATAATAGGTAGATCAAGGATTTTAGGTGACTTTGATAATAATATTAGTGAAAGATGACTAGGTTGAAATAAAAGAAATTTGGACATAATTAAAGGACTTTCTTAGACAAAAGGTCTACTAAAGAACTTTGAGACTAAGAATTATGGTTAAGAGTAAGCAAAGGACCAAGGAAAAACCATGACTAACGAACCCGATTAAAACGACGGTCGAAACATACAAGACTGAGAATAACGCATACCTTGGACAAGTTATGACTAATAAAAAGAAAAATATACGTGTATAACTTAAACGACTAATTAGTAAGTTATGAAAGGAAAAGATAATAGATGAATTAATAATCAAATAAATTAATAATGAGGAAACTACTTCTTGAATTTACATGAACTCAGGTAAAAGAAAGCCCGATCAGATAATCATTTTCAGGAATAATGACCTAAAGTAGAGATGATTGACTCTCTGTTTAAGAAGGTTTTAGACACCCAAGATGATGGTATAATAAGACTTTTTGACTCAAAGTTTATTAGTGATTAGTTAATAAAAAGCCAGGAACAAAGAAATTGGTAGTTTATAGTCAGGACTATATTAAAGGACATAAAACATGTAAATAATATTTTTGACTAAAAACAAAACGTACCATTTCAAACAATCATATATAGAATGGGTGAAGTGCATACTTAAGCATGAATTATCGCGTAATAATCATAATGTTTATGATTAGGGTTTACTATTTAAAAAGCATTTCACATTGGTTAACCTCAAAGATTACGCTCAAGGTGAGTCCTTCGGCCCCATTTTTAAATGTATTTTAAATTGTTTTGGGGGAAAAGCATGAAATGATTTATTAAAAGTATATGATGAGTTAAACGAGATAATATATAATATGAGGGTATAAGTTTGAATCAGTAGTATGGATCTATATACTACTGAAATCTAAATCCCTCTATAATCATTAACCTCGGGGATGAGGCCACAGAGTATATTGATAGATCTATCGGGTTAGAATGGCCCGCTCTCGCGACCAGTCGCACTGGTCAGGTTGTGGCGAGGGAGTTTATATGTCTGGATAGTTGTGGGGCAACGACGTGTTTCTTGGTTTGATTATGGGCTTATGACCTAAATAACATAGTACCTAGCTAGTCTATGTGGAATATATTATGCCTTGTTTCATCATATGATTTTTAAAAGAGATGTATGGTTGCAAGATTTCAAAACCCCGAAAGCTCACCAACTTTATGTTGACGTTATTACCCTTCGTGCTTTTCAGGGTTATAGGTGAGCTCAACATGGAATTCGGAATTTTGTCTTTGGAAGGGTCAAACGTTAAGACTTTAAATGTTTTAAATAAAACCATGTGTGTGTAATAAAAGTAGTATTCACTACTACTAAGAATGTTTCGATGTAGAATAACCAAATACTCGTATGATGTTGATTAATGGTTTTTAATAACTAATGATATTTTAGTATACGTTTGACCATGAAAGTTGGGTCAAGTCCAACTTCCGTTACCACCACGTCACGCGACTTTCCGCTGCGATTTTCGGGGTGTGACACTGTTGATTTCAATTTTTGTTATATAGAATTAGGATCATATTTGGATGTTGATCTTTATTTGGTTAGATGTTGTATGGTAGAAATGTTGTTGATCTGAAAGCTTCAATTTGGATGTTGATCTTCATTCATGTTGATCTCAATTTAGTGTTCATGTAGTTAATTCCTTCTTTAATAGCAAAGGTTGCATTTGTAGAAATGGTATTGATAGCAAGGGTTCAATTTAGTGTTCATGTAGTTATGTTTGATCCATGTTTCAGATTAATAATTTATGGGTGGTAATAAAGTTGAATCCATGTTTGATCCATGTTTGGTTTTTGTGTTCTTTAAGTAAAGAACAAGTAAAGTCTTCATCTAGTTAATTACAACCTTCTTTGATCTATGTTTTGGTTTTGGTGTTCGTTAAGTAAAGAACAAGTAAAGTGTTCATCTAGTTAATTACAACCTTCTTTGATCTATGTTTTGGTTTGGTGTTCTTTAAGTAAAGAACAAGTAAAGTTTTGTGGTTTTTAACAGTTACCTCAATGGATTATAAAAGGAGTAAATTTTTGTGGGATGATATAACATACAAGGAGTTTATTGATGCATGTTTGCTTGAAGTTAGAAGAGGGAATAAACCCGGTACATCCTTTAATAAGCTTGGGTGGAATAATATAGAAAAAAACATGTATGAAAAAACTGGCAAAACCCTTGATAAAAAACAAATAAAAAACAAATGGGAGGGCATGAAAAAAGAATGGAAGCTTTATGATCGCTTAGTGAGGCTTGAAACCGGGATCGGTGGAACGAGAAGCTTAATAGATGCATCGACAGAGTGGTGGGAAGAGAAAATAAAAGTAAGTTTTACTTTTATAATCAATGGTAGTTGTTGTTACATCCTGAAATCCATTAACTTATTTGTTTGTGTTGTAGGAAAATAAAGACTTCGCCAAATTCAAGGGTGCAAATTTGGAGATCTTTGAGACACATTATGCTCTATTGTTTCGGGATTCGGTTGCGGTAGGAGATCAAGCTTTAAATCCGTTACAGTTTCAAAGTGATATTGGATGTGAAGAAAACAAAGAGGGAAACGGAGATAGTGATGAGATATGTTTAGGTGATGATGAGCCTTTGTTTCCTACTTATGTTGAAAATAGTTCGAATAAAAGGAAAAAGGCTAAGGATGTAGGCAACAAACGATCAACCAAAAGCAAAACTTCATCTTACGAAGACAAGCTAGATGTTGTATTAGATGCCTTGTCAACAAAAAGCACACAAACATTTCCACCAAATGTTGCCTCCCCAACAATTGCACTTTGCATGGATATTGTTATCACTTTTCCCGGTTTTGAAGAAGGTTCCAAAGATTATTCACGTGCCTTGCGTGCTTTAATCAAAAAATCAAATCGTGAAGCGTTATGTATCCAAAGACTAATGAAGCAAAGATGGAGCTACTTATGTTACTTATGGAAGAATGATTTATCATTTGAAATTATGTGTTATCTTTTGACAATATGTGTTATTTTATTTGACATTATTGTTATCATATGTTACTTATGTGTTATCTTTTAACAATATGTGTTATTTTTAATTTAATATAATTGTTTTACATGTTTTCTATTTATCTAGGATGGATAGTGGCGACTCTGATTCGTATGATAGTGATGAAGAAACTTTTGCCAACGAGGATATAGAATTCAAAATGTTATGTGGATTAGCTGTTAAAGGAATAATAATAGCACGTGACTTGCATAATAGAAGAAGACAATGTCACACGTCAACAAAAACAGGGCACATGTTTATAACTGAAATATTAAATGGGCATCCTAGACGATGTTATGATATTTTTAGAATGGATGTACCAGTTTTCAACCAATTATGCGTTGATCTTGTTACTAATTATGGATTGAAACAAACGCGCAATTTGTCTATTCAGGAGTCCGTTGGGATCTTCTTGATGACATTGGGTCATGGGTGACCAAATAGATTTGTCCAAGAATCTTTTAATCATTCCGGCGAAACGATTCATAGACACTTTCATAGAGTTATGACAGCCATCCTTAAATGAGCGCTGACATTATCAAGCCAACCGCAAACGATGACGGTGATGTACCCGAATATATATTAAATAATCCTCGCTATTATCCAATATTCAAGGTATTATCTAATGTTTTGTGTTTCCAATGTTCCAATTTAATATGAATTTACTATTTCATCTTTTGTATTTGTAGGATTGTATTGGCGCTATTGACGGGACACACGTGAGGGCATCAGTTCGATTGACGGAACAACCAAAGTACATTGGTCGAAAGGGATATGCAACACAAAATATAATGGCTGTTGTGATTTTAACATGTGTTTTACATTTGTATGGGCCGGATGGGAGGGGAGTGCACATGACACGAGAATATTCACTGAAGCCTTACGGAGGCCGGAACTTCAGTTTCCACATCCAACTGGTGGTTAGTATAATGATCAGTTCTACATTTGTTTTTTTTATACATGTTAGAAAAGCCTAACTATTGTTTGTTTTATTTGTAGATAAATACTATGTTGTTGATGCCGGATACCCAAATACTAAAGGTTATCTTGCTCCGTACAAAGGTCAAAACATTCGTTATCATATACCGGAATTTCAACGTGGACAGAGTAGTGCCATGCGTGCTCCTCGAGGACCAAAAGTGTGACATCCGTCACCCCAAGGTCCGTCAATTGACGTGTTGACCGTCATCTTTTCTATATTTGGTCATTCCTCATCATTATTTGACTCATTATGTGGATATCATGTGTGCAATGTTATCGTTGTGTGTGCATTCGTTTAAAATCGTATGTGAACCTTAAAAAGACCTTTAAAACTTTTATTTTGAAAACGTAAATATATCATTTTATAAATATAATAAATGTTTTAATATAACCATTTCTTAAGTCATGACAACATTAAATGAACTTTTACAATTAATATAAAACACCTAACGAAGTCGTTTTCAACCGAACAAATTTGGGGAAAACTCGGGGGTTAAGTGTAGGGACTAAACTTGTAATTTTGAAAACTTGGGCTGGGTATAAATACCCATATTCCAGCCCTAATCTTCATTTCATCATCTTCTTCATCTTCATCTCTCTTCACACACTAAAACTCCATTTTAGCACCAAATCCGACCCGAGAGGTCTCGTTTTCTTCGTCTTGACATCATCTACAGCATAGACTACCCCTCTTTAGCAGGTAGTTGTCTTTGGTTGTCCACTTTAGAGCCTTTTCACGGCTGTCCAAACTAGGGTTTCGGGTGTTCGGGTTCAACCCGAACACACAAGGTCGTATGGGTGCGTGTGAGGTCTCTTTGCTTGGTGTTTATGCTTGTATATGTTTGTTGAGTGTTTCTGGAGGTCCTTATGGTGTAAAACCCGTGTTTAGAGTAGCTCGGGGGCTGCTCCTCCCGACCACAGTCGCGATTCTGCAGATTGGGCGACTGGGTCATCCATGCGATTGAGCCGTGCGACTGAGTGGGTCGTGCGACTGGATCATGCGTCTGAGTCAATCGCGCGACTGAGTTGTGCGACTGGGCATGTCGTGCGACTGAGTGTGCGACTGAGTGTCTGTGTGCGATTGAGTCATGCGTGCGAATGAGTGTATGCGAAAGAGTCATGCGACTGAGTGTTTGTGTGCGATTGAGTCAGGTGACCGACTGAATGTGTGCGAATGAGTGTGATTCGCACGACTGGAGTCCAATCGCACGAATGAAGGTTCAGTCGTACGAAAGTAGCTAATTCGCACGATTGAAGGTTGATGCGTGCGCATGGAAGTTGAGTCGTGCGATTGGGTGTTGTGTGGTACGACTGAAGGCCAATCATACGAATGAAGGCTCAATCGTACGAATGAAGCTGATTCACACGATTGAGGGTTGATTCGCACGAATGGAGGTTGAGTCGTGCGTCTGGCCTTGTATGCGACTGAAATTGTTGTGTTTGACCCTTGTGCGTGGCGTGAGTATGTCGTGTGGTGTCGAGGTAACACTAACACAATAATGTCATTGTTTGGCCACAAATATTAGAGTCAACGCGAGAAAGGGCACAGAAACTACTTTGAGCAAATTAAACTAACGCTTTATGAACGACTAAATAGACTTATAACTATCGACACTTATTCAATATTCTTTCGATTAACAACGATACTTTTACTTAAATAACATCATCGTTAGTGGCAACAATGTCTTGTACTTGGATCTACAAAAGGTCTAGTACGTGTGTCAGTCGGTGTGTGTTGTGCGTGACCCATCCGATACGACCCGAACCGGCCCATCATTATTGCGCACTTATACATATATCATATCATTAATGCTATACAATAACTGTCAATAGGTGTTTGACTGTTTATTTGCATTCAACATTTGGGATTACATCGCTCATACATACTTACCACTTAACAAGTGAGTTTCGTGGCCCCTTTTCACATTATACAATATTTCAATCATTTACAAATTGGGGGAAAAGTATGCTTACATAATTTTTATGCTGTACAACTTACATACATTTTACATACAAGGAATCAACGTGATACTGTGTTGCAAGTACTATTTGATACATGCTTGGGTCTGCTGTGTGCTTCTATCTTTGCAACTATTTAATTCCAGTGTGGGAACCGACGGTTAGGTATTGGTAGTACTACTGGGTTGACACCCCCACCCTCGTTCGATGGTATACTAGTTGGTACCATCAGTGGCCAGGAACGGGCCCTTGGGTGAATATATGCCGACAATTTCTTTGTGTACGTCGCTAGGTTTGGTTGCAAAGCTCATGTCATGTGATATTTACTTGTGTGATAACTGTATTCACGGTATTCCGACGCGCTTATCTATTACAGCATCACTTACATTTTTATTACATAAACCTGCGAGCTCACCAACAATTTTGTTGACCGTTTTAAGCATATCTTTTCAGGTGATCATACAAGTCCAGGAATCTAGGTGTGCTGCCTTAGTGGAGACCCTAGGATGCATTTTTGGGACTTAGCTCATTTTGTTAAACAATCTTTTGAACAATGTAACGCATGTAAACAATTATCAACTTTGAGACTTGTTCCCGGGTTGTGGGAATTAACATTTACATTTTCATCATATGTGTATATGTGTTATCATTATCATGTTGCTTATGGCTATGTGGTGTGGACATTGACTAAACACGACACAAGTCCCCTGTTGTCGGGTGTCGTCATGACACGCATGTCATCATTTATTTATATGGCTCTCTATCGCTTACCATGTGTTATGACGATCCCGGTCTCGTTACATCCCCGTGTTTCCGCTTTTAGCGGGGGTGTGACAGATTGGTATCAGAGCCATTGGTTATAGAGAATTAGGCAATACGCTTGACCTAGACTATAACCTAGGAACCTACATATAGATTTGCATGCTAGGACTCTGTATGCATATTATATCTCGTGTATGTGTTCCTCGATGATTGATTTGTTCATCTATTTGTTATGTGATCTTTCTACCCTATGAGAGAGCCCTTGTGCTCACTCTTTTATGGGGATGCTTCTATTGGATCTTCCGTTCCCTTTGCGCGCCAAGTTAGTTTATCAGATCCGGGTATTAAACCCGAAGAAAACTTCACAGATCATGTTATTGCGCTGACCTTGGACATTGAGATTAACTCTGAGGAGGAGTATGTCTGAAACCTCGAAAGATGAGGAAATAGACAACCTCCGCTAGACTAAACGTGATTGTATACATAGACTTACAACTGTTATGATAGATTATTATGGAGATGATGTAAAGGAAAGTCGGACGTCATGTAACCGGATCAGGCATCATTCTCGGTACATCGTGGGTGTGGTGGGAACGCTGCGGGGAACCCTATATATAAACATCACCGGTATACCGAGAATATGCTTGAAATGGGCTGCATGGTGGTCTTGACTGACCTGAACATGAACATTGGAATTTGATAAGTGGAATACATTTGTATCTTATGGTGACTAAAGCTGACATGTTACCTCTTTTATGATTAGAACATGCCGCCTCGAAGAGTCACCCGTAGCAGTAGTGGCGGGAGTGAAGCCCCAAGGGGCAGAGGCCGAGGCAGAGGCAGAGCACCAAGAGCAAACGATGCTCCTGCCAGTAACAGTCAAGGAACAGGGAACGCCGACATGGCAGCCCTGATCGCTCAGCAATTGGCCGCACTGATTCCTACTATCGTGGCCCAAGTGAGCGACGCACTTCAACAACACCACCCTCACGGGGATGGTGGCAACGATGATGGAGCCCAAGGTGGGATAGAAACTGAAACGGGAAACGGGAACCCGACTGGAAACGAGAGCAACCAGAAACCGGGAATGGTGGTACTGCGGTATCGAGACTGGAGTGGTCAATGCTCGTCGGGGATGCTCGTACAAGGAGTTTGTGGCTTGTAAGCCAAGGGAATTCGATGGGAAAGGTGGGGCGATAGCCCTAACCAGGTGGTTGGAAAAGATGGAGGCAGTGATCGACATCAGTGAATGCCTCGACAGCCAGAGGATCAAGTATGCTACTTGTTCTCTACAGGGTAAAGCCCTAACCTGGTGGAACACCCAGGTTCAAGCACAAGGAAGAGAGTCCGCGATGCAAATGTCGTGGGACGAGTTCAAAGCCTTGATTACCGAGAATACTGCCCTCTCAACGAGATGCAGAAACTGGAGCATGAGTTTTGGAATCATGCTATGGTGGGGGCAGGGCATGCAGCTTATACTGATCGTTTTCATGAGCTTGCAAGATTGGTTCCGCATCTAGTCACGCCGGAATCAAAGAGGATTGAAAGGTACATTTGGGGACTTGCGCCTCAAATTAGAGCGATGGTTATAGCAGCCGCTCCTCCTACTATTCAGAGCGCGATTCTGAAAGCTGGCGCTTTGACTGATGAGATGGTTAGAACAGGGGTATTGGGCCGAGGGCCGAGAGAAGAGGAAAGATGTGGGGAATCGAGCGGTCGAGTAGGTTGAGAAGAGGTCTAGCCGACCATTTTGTGGCGTGTCTCAGGCCAGAAGAGAGTATGTGGGGCCGCGAATGTGAAAGGTGATCCCCCAGGGACGCAGTGTCTGAAGCCGATGTGAGGGTGGTACTGGCGAGTCCAGGAGAGGGTTGGCCGCAGAGCAACGGCCGCACGCAATTGCGGCAGCCCCGCACCAGGCGCGGCCGGGGGCTAACTAGTAAGCGCCCGGGTCATTTGGCAAGAGATTGCAGAACGGCACCGAATTTTGTAGCACCCGTCAACGCGGTTAACCCCGCCGGGAATGCAAGGGCTTGCTTTGAGTGTGGGAGCCCGATCACTACAGGAACATGTGCCCCAGGCTGAATCGGGCACCGGGTCAACAGGGGAACAACCAGCAGCAGGTGTTGGCTATCGCTGGGAATCAAGGCCCGGCTAATCAGGGAAACGCAGCTCGGGACGTGCATTTGTCATTGGAGCTAATGATGCTCGTCAGGACCCGAATGGTTACGGGTACGCACTTACTCAATCATCACTTCGCATCTATATTATTTGATACTGGAGCAGACAATAGTTTTATTTCTTCCGAGTTTGTTGCAATTGCTTGATTTGAGTCCTAGTAGGCTAGAAACTAGCTACTCTGTAGAAATGGCCAATGGTAAGGTTGCTCAGGCCGATGAGATTATTAGGAAGTGTTCGTTGACGTGGAGGATCATATTTGAGATAGATTTAATACCCTTCGAGTTAGGGAGCTTCGACGTGATTGTGGGTATGGATTGGTTGTCGCAGAATGGGGCAGAGATGTCTGCCGAGACAAAGTAGTACGTATCCCTATGCCAAACGGGGAAGTACTCAAGGTTCAGGGAGAACGACCGGATAAGAGCTTAAAGTTGATTTCCTGCATGAAAGCACGCCAGAGTCTACGAAAGCAGTGCTACGCTTTCTGGCTCATGTAGTTGAAAAGAAAGACGAGGAAAGGAAACTGGTGGATATTCCAGTAGTACGGGATTACCCAGAAGTATTTCCAGATGACTTGTCTGGTTTACCTCCTCCACGACAGGTGGAATTCCGTTATAGAGCTGATTCCTGGAGCTACACCGGTAGCGAAAACGCCATATCGACTAGCACCATCCGAGATGCAAGAGTTGTCTAGTCATTACAGGAACTACTGGAGAAAGGTTTATTCGACCAAGTCATTCACCGTGGGGAGCGCCGGTACTATTTGTCAAGAAGAAGGACGGATCGTTCCGCATGTGCATCGATTACCGTGAACTGAACAAGTTAACGGTGAAGAACCGATATCCTCTCCCAGGATCGACGATTTATTTGATCAGCTGCAAGGAGCTTCGTATTTTTCAAAGATCGATCTACGTTCCGGTTATCATCAGCTAAGGGTTTCGAGGACACGACATACGAAGACTGCGTTCAGGACTCGTTACGGACATTATGAGTTCTTGGTCATGCCGTTCGGGTTGACCAACGCACCAGCTGTTTTCATGGATCTAATGAATCGGGTGTGCAAACCTTACTTAGATAAGTTCGTGATCGTGTTCATAGACGATATACTTATCTATTCCCGATCAAAAGAGGATCATGTAGAACATCTTCGGGCTATTCTGGAGCTGCTACGCGAAGAGAAACTTTTCGCCAAGTTCTCGAAATGTGAGTTTGGCTCTGCTGCGGGAAGTGAAGTTTTGGGTCATGTGGTCAATGAGGACGGGATTCACGTAGATCCCCCCGGCAAGATTGAAGCGTGAAGAAATGGGATACGCCCCAGACACCATCGGAGATCACGGCAATTCTTAGATTGGCCGGTTATTATCGTCGCTTCATCGCGAATTTCTCAAAGATCGCCGCAACCGTTGACACCTGCTTACTCAGAAAGACAAGAAGTTTGACTGGGATTTGCCAAGAGCAAGCGTTCTCAAACGTTGAAAGAGAAGTTGTGGCAACGCGCCGATACTGTCTCTCCCAGACGGAACAGACTGATTTTGTGGTCTACTCTGCGATGCGTCACATCAAGGATTGGGATGTGTATTGATGCAGAAGGACAAGTGATTGCCTACGCTTCGCGACAACTTAAAGTGCACGAAAAGAACTACACCACTCATGATCTTGAGTTGGGCGCTGTAGTATTTGCACTCAAAATTGGAGGCATTACTTGTATGGCACCAAATGCATCATCTCACGGATCATAAGAGCCTTCAACATATTCTGGATCCGAAGGAACTAACATGCGCCAACGACGTTGGGGTAGAGCTTCTTAGCGACTACGATTGTGAAATCCGGTATCATCCGGGGAAAGCTAACGTTGTGGCTGATGCCTTAAGCCGTAAAGAACGCGTGAAACCACTACGTGCACGAGCGTTGGGGATTGACCAATTCAAACAACTTGAAAGCTCAGATTCAAATTGCACAGAGTGAGGCATTTGAAAGAAGAGAACCTTGCGGGAGAAGAAATTCCGGGGGTTAGACAAACAGATGATACGCAAGGATGACGGTATTATTCAGTACTTCATGGATCGCATATGGTACCCCAAATGGGGAGTGTTCGTAACTTAGTCATGGATGAAGCCCACAAGACGCGATATTTCTATTTCATCCTGGTGTCATTCACGGTGCGGAAAGATGTATCATGATCTTAAGATCTGTACTGGTGGCCAGGCATGAAGAAAGACATTGCCTTATACGTCAGTCAATCTTGACGTGTTCGAAAGTCAAAGCTGAACATCAAAAGCCATCGGGATTATTACAGACAGCAGCCTGAATTCCCGAGTGGAAATGGGAGAACATAGCTATGGATTTCATTACCAAACTCCCTAGAACAAACACGGTCATGACTCGATATGGGTCATTGTTGATCGATGACGAAATCAGCACATTTCTTGCCTATCCGAGAAGATTACAAGATGGATAAGTTGGCGAGATTTTTACATCAAGGAGGTCGTGACACGGCACGGGGTGCCGGTGTCAATCATATCCGACCGTGATAGCAGATTCATTTCACGTTTTTGGCAGACGCTACAGAAAGCGATGGGTACTCGGTTAGACATGAGTACAGCCTATCACCCTCAAACAGATGGCCAAAGTGAACGCACTATACAGACGCTAGAAGGACATGTTGAGAGCGTGTGTAATCGATTTTGGTGGTAGTTGGGATGCTCATCTGCCGTGATTGAGTTCTCCTACAACAACAGCTACCATACAAGCATTGGATGTGCTCCATTTGAAGCGTTGTATGGAAGGAAATGCAGATCTCCCGTTTGTTGGGCCGAAATTGGTGAAAGTCAGCTGACAGGCCCAGAGATCATCCAAGAGACAACAGACAAGATTTTCCAAATCAAAGATCGACTTAAAGCCGCGCGAGATCGCCAAAAGAGCTACGCCGACAATCGTCGGAAGCCTCTAGAATTCAATGTTGGGGATCGTGTGTTACTCAAAGTTTCCCCTTGGAAAGGAGTCATTCGATTCGGAAAGAAAGGGAAGTTAGCCCCAAGATACGTCGGACCATTTGAGATCACTGAAAGGATCGGTCCAGTGGCTTACCGTTAAGGTTGCCACAAGAGCTTAGCGGTGTGCATGATACTTTTCACGTGTCAAACCTCAAGAAATGTTTGGCCGATGAATCCCTTCACGTGCCAATCGAGGAAATCAAGATTGACGACAAGCTTCATTTGTTGAAGAACCCATTGAGATCATGGATCGAAAGGTCAAGCAACTGAAGCGCAGTAGGATACCTATTGTTCGCGTAAGGTGGAATTCAAAACGAGGGCCAGAGTTTACATGGGAACGTGAAGATCAGATGAAACTCAATTATCCACATCTTTTCGAGGATGACGCTCTTGGACCTAACTCCAGCTGAATTTCGGGACGAAATTCTCTCAACTGGGGGATACTGTGACATCCGTCACCCCAAGGTCCGTCAATTGACGTGTTGACCGTCATCTTTTCTATATTGGTCATTCCTCATCATTATTTGACTCATTATGTGGATATCATGTGTGCAATGTTATCGTTGTGTGTGCATTCGTTTAAAATCGTATGTGAACCTTAAAAAGACCTTTAAAACTTTTATTTGAAAACGTTAAATATATCATTTTATAAATATAATAAATGTTTTAATATAACCATTTCTTAAGTCATGACAACATTAAATGAACTTTTACAATTAATATAAAACACCTAACGAAGTCGTTTTTCAACCGAACAAATTGGGGAAAACTCGGGGGTTAAGTGTAGGGACTAAACTTGTAATTTTGAAAACTTGGGCTGGGTATAAATACCCATATTCCAGCCCTAATCTTCATTTCATCATCTTCTTCATCTTCATCTCCTCTTCACACACTAAAACTCCATTTTAGCACCAAATCCGACCCGAGAGGTCTCGTTTTCTTCGTCTTGACATCATCTACAGCATAGACTACCCCTCTTTAGCAGGTAGTTGTCTTTGGTTGTCCACTTTAGAGCCTTTTCACGGCTGTCCAAACTAGGGTTCGGGTGTTCGGGTTCAACCCGAACACACAAGGTCGTATGGGTGCGTGTGAGGTCTCTTTGCTTGTGTTTTATGCTTGTATATGTTTGTTGAGTGTTTCTGGAGGTCCTTATGGTGTAAAACCCGTGTTTAGAGTAGCTCGGGGGCTGCTCCTCCCGACCACAGTCGCGATTCTGCAGATTGGGCGACTGGGTCATCCATGCGATTGAGCCGTGCGACTGAGTGGGTCGTGCGACTGGATCATGCGTCTGAGTCAATCGCGCGACTGAGTTGTGCGACTGGGCATGTCGTGCGACTGAGTGGTGCGACTGAGTGTCTGTGTGCGATTGAGTCATGCGTGCGAATGAGTGTATGCGAAAGAGTCATGCGACTGAGTGTTTGTGTGCGATTGAGTCAGGTGACCGACTGAATGTGTGCGAATGAGTGTGATTCGCACGACTGGAGTCCAATCGCACGAATGAAGGTTCAGTCGTACGAAAGTAGCTAATTCGCACGATTGAAGGTTGATGCGTGCGCATGGAAGTTGAGTCGTGCGATTGGGGTGTTGTGTGGTACGACTGAAGGCCAATCATACGAATGAAGGCTCAATCGTACGAATGAAGCTGATTCACACGATTGAGGGTTGATTCGCACGAATGGAGGTTGAGTCGTGCGTCTGGCCTTGTATGCGACTGAAATTGTTGTGTTTGACCCTTGTGCGTGGCGTGAGTATGTCGTGTGGTGTCGAGGTAACACTAACACAATAATGTCATTGTTGGCCACAAATATTAGAGTCAACGCGAGAAGGGCACAGAAACTACTTTGAGCAAATTAAACTAACGCTTTATGAACGACTAAATAGACTTATAACTATCGACACTTATTCAATATTCTTTCGATTAACAACGATACTTTTACTTAAATAACATCATCGTTAGTGGCAACAATGTCTTGTACTTGGATCTACAAAAGGTCTAGTACGTGTGTCAGTCGGTGTGTGTTGTGCGTGACCCATCCGATACGACCCGAACCGCCCATCATTATTGCGCACTTATACATATATCATATCATTAATGCTATACAATAACTGTCAATAGGTGTTTGACTGTTTATTTGCATTCAACATTTGGGATTACATCGCTCATACATACTTACCACTTAACAGTGAGTGAGTTTCGTGGCACCTTTTCACATTTATACAATATTTCAATCATTTACAAATTGGGGGAAAAGTATGCTTACATAATTTTATGCTGTACAACTTACATACTTTTACATACAAGGAATCAACGTGATACGTGTTGCAAGTACTATTTGATACATGCTTGGGTCTGCTGTCGTGCTTCTATCTTTGCACTATTAATTCCAGTGTGGGAACCGACGGTTAGGTATTGGTAGTACTACTGGGTTGACACCCCCACCCTCGTTCGATGGTATACTAGTTGGTACCATCAGTGGCCAGGAACGGGCCTTGGGTGAATATATGCCGACAATTTCTTTGTGTACGTCGCTAGGTTTGGTTGCAAAGCTCATGTCATGTGATATTTACTTGTGTGATAACTGTATTCACGGTATTCCGACGCGCTTATCTATTACAGCATCACTTACATTTTTATTACATAAACCTGCGAGCTCACCAACAATTTGTTGACCGTTTTAAGCATATCTTTTCAGGTGATCATACAGTCCAGGAATCTAGGTGTGCTGCCTTAGTGGAGACCCTAGGATGCATTTTTGGGACTTAGCTCATTTTGTTAAACAATCTTTTGAACATGTAACGCATGTAAACATTATCAACTTTTGAGACTTGTTCCGGGTTGTGGGAATTAACATTTACATTTTCATCATATGTGTATATGTGTTATCATATCATGTTGCTTATGGCTATGTGTTGTGGACATTGACTAAACACGACACAAGTCCCTTGTTGTCGGGTGTCGTCATGACACGCATGTCATCATTTATTTATATGGCTATCTATCGCTTACCATGTGTTATGACGATCCCGGTCTCGTTACATCCCCGTGTTTCCGCTTTTAGCGGGGGTGTGACAAAAAGAGACATTTAACTATTACCACTCATCGTTGCGAAACATTATTGAAAGAACTTTTGGAGTGTGGAAAGCTAGATGGGCTTTATTAAGAGATATGCATGTCAACTATACATACACGCACCAAGTGAGTATTGTGATAGCATCAATAGCGGTCCATCCCTAATTATATTAGAAAGGCTGGTAGCTTTGATGAAGCATTTAACACCGCCCAACAAGAATCTTACAATCCAAGAGAAGGTGGTACTACAAATGACAATAATGAAGAACTTCCGAATACAACCGTTCGGATCATGATGTTACGTATATGGCAGCAATAAGAGATATAATTGCGCAAGATTTGATGGACTCGCGGAGATGAATGTAGAATGACATTAGTTTCATAACATTGTGCATTTTTGTGTTATTTTTAACAATATCATGAAGATGAATGTTGTTAGTATGGCATTATCTTTTATAATTTATGTATACGAATCTTATTTTATATATTTTAATTTGAAATAATATGAAATATATATATAATATATATATATATATATATATATATATAGATATATATATTATATATATATATTATCTATATATACTATATAGCTCTATATATATATCTATATATATATATAGATAGAAAACAGCGTATTAGAAAACATAAATAAGCAAATACCAAACATTAAAACAAAAAGCTTATTGACTTTTAACAGAATGTCCTTTTTGGTCATTTTACATTAATAAGCTAAACCAAACACTTTTTTAAAAACAACTTATTAACTTTTCAGATTATAATCTATCCAAACATTATTTTTAAAATCTACTTCTCAAAAGTTATAAGTCAATAAGTCAATAAGTTAACTTTTCATTATTTTTTAAAAACATTATTAACTTTTCAGATTATAAGTCAATAAGTCCTTTTCTTAAAAGTCATTTTCACGAAATAAGTTAATCCAAACAAGCCCTAAATTTGATGTGTAAAGTTCCTCTTCTGAACGAAGGAGAAGGTGTCATCTTCTCAAATCAATTCGCACAAGTAACATTCGATTGATCGTAACAGCAATCGATCCCAATCTCACACCTTCATACGTATGCAATCGGAGATATGAAGAAGAACAACAGCAACAGCAACATCAGTAACAATATGCTTGCAGATAAGACCCGGGTCCTACCCGTCGACCCGAATCTCCCACGGTGGTCTGCCAAAACTGCCACCATAGCCTCTCCATCACCGGCGTCGATTCATACCCTGATAAGTTCTTCAACGATTCTTCATCCTACCGATCAGGTTAGGGTTTCTCCCAATTTCACTATTATATGTTTTTGTATGTTTATATTACAATTGAATGCAAATTCACAATCATAAACAACAGAACATAACAATTATATCAGAAAAAATGAAAATTTAAACTTTAAACGACAATCTGAATGAGTGGTACAGTAATTAGGGTTTAATTAGGTTATTCGGAACAGTAATTGGAGAGTGTGATGGATTGTTTTGATGGGAAAACGGAAGGATTTGATGTGATGAGTTGAAATATTTAGGGTCTTGGATGCATGGGGCAGGGAGTGTGTTGGGAGTAAGATGGATCAGTCGTTTGTTGTGTTTGCCGAAGCAGCGGTCTGGTGTGCCTCCTCGCCCTGGGCGAGATGCGAGTCAGTCGGTAAAGGCGATGGAAGAGTCGTTTGTGTGTGTGTGCCTCCACCTGCTGCGTCTGTGTACAAGTCTGCTGATGGGGGTGGGACTGCTCAAGTTCCGTTGCCTGATGAGGGTGCTGCTCCTACGCATTCGAATAATTCTGGTTCCACTCGACTATAACTGTATTAAAGCGTGCGTTTGAGATTGCCACAACACAAAACACAGGTGAGGTAAACAAACCTGTTTATTTAGTTTGAGGTATATATCTCTCTCTTAAGTTGTGCTGTTTACATCTCTAGGTTGAGCAACCTTTGTGCCTGGAGTGCATGAGGGTGTTATCTGATAAGCTTGATAAGGAGGTTGAAGATGTCAACACTGATATTAAGGCATATGAAGCTTGCCTTCAGCGCTTGGAGGGAGAGCCACGTAATCTGCTAGCGAGGCTGACTTTCTGAGGGAAACTAAAGGAAAGGTAGGTAAATACAACAACTGAAAACTATCCTACAACGAAAATTTTATGTTGTTTACTTTCTGGATAACTCATTCTAGATTTGTGTACTTGTATCAATGTTTTAAATGCTATTGAAGATAGAAGAAGAAGAACGTAAACTTGAAGCAGCAATCCAAGAAACTGAAAAACAGTGTAGTCAAGTAACCGGTGAATTGAAGGAACTTGAGCTTAAATCTAATCGATTTAAAGAATTGGAGGAAAGGTAAGTTGCTTTTTGACATTATTCAACAGGAGTTAATGCCATATCTCTTTGAAAGGTTACCAACTGTGTTTAATATTTTTATTTTTGGGTTTCAGGTATTGGCATGAGTTTAATAATTTTCAGTTTCAGTTGATATCCCATCAAGTAAGTGCGGCTAACCTATTCCCTTCAAATATTTACTCTAGTAATGACACACACACTTGTATATCTTAGAGGGTCTTATCTGACATCAATTTTTGGCACATTAATAGATTGTAAATTTTAATTGCCAGTTCTTGATCTGTATTAAGCATAAAATAGAACTCGGGAACTGTGGAATTAGCTATGAGTGTTTGAATGCTTAAACAAGTAAAATAATTCATTATTTTACATTTTATCTGCATACCTAATTAAAAAATCAAGAAAATAGATTCTTAGATAAACCATTAGCCATGATATAGTTAACATTGAAGATAGTTGTCAAATACCATACACATATTCAGCCATATTGGTAAATTAAACAAGCCCATCCATCTCTTTGGCATTTTTAGTGTAATTTGCATAAAACACCATGTTCACCAATTTTAATCATTTTCATGTTTTGATCATATCTTATATTTGAACACTTTTCATAATCATTTAGTTGACCTTCATCAGTCGCTAATGATCAAACCATTCCTTTTCATGAAATCACCATTTAAGTCAATATAAGGTTATTTATATAATACTAATTATCAACTTAGTTGTGCATTGTGAGTTGTACTTTATGTTTTGTAAATTGTACATCACTTTGTTTTTTCTTTATTATTCATTTTTAACCCTATAGTTTTTCATCTTTTACATTTCACTTAATACATTTTTTATTTTCAACTTTGGTATCATATAATTTATCATTTACAATTTTTTGTTTTACGTCTTGATTTAAAATTTTCGAGTTAGCATACAGACACATGTATATGTGGTTTAATGATTTTACATCTATTTTTTCTGTTTCACGACCGCGTTGTTTAATATACTTCGTTCTACTTTATACACATTAACATGTCGCAATGCACATGCATGGTTTAAGTTTTACGCTATTTTTAGGTTCAGTTTTGTTTCTGTTGTTTTATGAGTTATTCTGGTGTTGGTGATCGCTAGCGACGGTGTGACAATGATGCTATTTGATACGGTTTTACACCCCCACCGCAACGCGTGGGGTTAGATACTAGTTATAACTAAGAACCAAAATCCATTTCTTGATTTAGTTAGAATACTCTACACCTGTGGATTTTAATCAATTTTATACACCATTTATGATATTGTTACAGTTTTAGATGCCAATTTTAAACCCAAATTCCAAAAAATAGCAACTTTGGTTCAAAAACACCAACCAATTCTTTGATTTCATCTAACTAGTGAATTTCATGAGTTCTATTCTGTTTTGATCATCCAAATGAATAATTCCTACTCTGTTAGATAGTATTTCAACCATTGAACTCCATGAAGTCTTGCTTACAGTCCTAACCTACCATATTCACATAAAGATGAAAATTTTGATGGCTAGGATAGTACCAGTTGGATTGTTGTGAATGCTTAGCACCTAGGAAGCTTGAATGGAGTTCTTAAAACTGATCTGCAACTCCGAATTGAAGGTTGATTTGAGCTTAAAGAACCTAGCCATTAATATATAGGGTGTAAATGAGACGAGCTCCTTATGAGCTACTCGAGATTGGGTCGGTAAATGTTGAACGAGCCTAGCTTAAAAGGGCTCAAGCCTGAGCTCGAGCTTATATCGGAGCTCATTTAATGAAGAGTTAATTTCGATTTACTCCCTGAGTTTTGACAATAATAACTATTTTCATCCAAAACATTATAAACATCAATTTAACTCCAAAGTTTTCTTAAAATGTTTCAATTTCACTCCAAAAGTTTCATTAATTGTTTCAACTTAAATCCAAACTTATGAAGCTTTTGGACTGAAATCGAAACAATTTATGAAACTTTTGGAGGTAAATTGATGTTTTCGAATCTTTTGGAGGAGGAAATAGTTACTTTTGTCAAAACTCAGGGAGCAAAATAGAAATTAACTCTTTAATGAATGAATTTAAACTGAGCTTCACATTGAATTCGAGCATTAGTAGGCTCATGAGCCTAATAATGCAACCAGAGGTCAATATTTGTTATGATTAGAGAAATGAAACATCTGCATGTATTAACAGCTACAATTAGAGACTGTTAGTAGCATGTAATCTCTGTGCAATGACTCATTCTTAGCCATGACATATCTCATTGCAATCATATATATTATTATGTTAATTGGTAAAAATATAAAACATGTTAGGCAGTTGCTTTCTTTGTAATATAATTTTCTTTCTGATATATTAAACTCTTTCTTATGGCAGGAAGAGAGAGATGCGATATTGGCCAAAATTGAAGTTTCACAAGCACATTTAGAACTCCTGAAGAGAACTAATGTCCTCAATGATGCATTCCCAATTTGGTATGATGGAGAATTTGGAACAATCAACAATTTCAGGCTGGGAAGACTTCCTAAAATTCCAGTATGTTGCTTGCACCTACTTACTTCATTTATATTGGTAAACCCAGGCATTTAGCCATGAATTTTTGGCCCAAATTATCTCCCAACCAATTAGTGTTTCTAATCTGGAATTAAGTTTCAGTTATTGTACTTGCAGCAAAAAATAGTGTCTAGTAGAGAAAGGGCTGCAACTTCTTATGTATCTATTGGCAAACGTAAATCTTTGTTTTTTTAGCTAACAGAGTTTTTTGGTTGCAATTGTGAAAACACTTAGGTTGAGTGGGATGAGATAAATGCTGCATGGGGCCAAGCATGCCTTCTGCTTCATACAATGTCTCAGTATTTCAGACCGAAGTACCAGTATCCTTATCTCTGGGTTACATCTTTATTGTGTTGTTCTTCTATTCTAAGCTATTCATAATAATATTTAGATTGCCCTTTATACTTATGGCTATTATACTATATCTCATAATAATATTTTAGATTGCTCTTTATATACTTATGGCTATTATACTATATCTCACATTCACAGGTGCATATCTATAACTTGTTTTGAATTTTTTATCAATGTTATTAGTATATTACTACATATGTGTGTGG